>WBNM01034050.1:0-19626 GCA_013399055.1 Ramphastos sulfuratus
GTGCTCCAGTCCTCTGAGCATCTAACAGCCTCTCCTCATTAATCCGCAGAACCAATCTAAACAGAAGACACTGGCGCAGAGTTTGTTTACCGGCACGACACTCTGCAGACGCGTTTCCATGCTACCAGGCCTTAGCAAGGCTTGCCGAGATCACCTCCCGTAGAAGCCCAGGACTCTGCGCTCCCTGCAGCCGCGGCTGAGGCGGCAGCGCTCGGCAGGGCCCAGAGCGGCGGCAGCAGCCCCCGCCAGCTGCCGGGGCAGCAGCTAAGCCGGGACAGCCGCCGCCTGGCCGGGCGGCGCGGGGGGCTGCGGGTAGGACCGGGAGGCCCCTCGGCCCCGGTACCTACCTGCCTTGGCGTAGCCGACGAGGCCGCCCGCCGCCACCAGCGTCGCGTAGCCGAAGCCCAGCCAGTCGTACTCCATCTGCGGGTAGCGGAGGCCACAGCAGCAGCAGCAGCAGCACCGCCCGGCCCGGCCTGGCCCCGCCGCCCCCCTCTCCGACCTTGGGCCGCCCTCCCCGCGGCGGCGCTGCCGACCGCTCCGGAGGCCCCGCCCGCCAGCGGTGACGAGCAGCCGGGACCGGGGCCAGGGCCTGAGCCGGCGCCCGGGTGCATGCGTGTGCCGCGGACGGGTGCTGCGGGTCCGGGGAAGTAAATAGCGGCCGGTGGCACGCGTGAAACGGGCTTGGCTTCGGGGAGATTAATGCAGTGTATTGGCAATTAATAGCGCAGCGGGAAAGTCAGAAATAAAGCAACATAAACCCAGCTCATCCCCTTCCTCCCTGGTTCACAGTCACAGAGTGGTGAGGGGTGGAAGGGACCTCTGCAGATCATCCAGTCCAACGCCCTGCTACAGCCGGATCACCTCAACCACACCACAGAGGGACGCGTGTAGGAGGGTTTTCAGTGCCCCCAGAGACAGGCTCCACACCCTCTCTGGCCACCCGACTCCCTGGGGATGGGGAATGGGGCTTGAGCTGAGTCCATAGTGCTTCTTCACTGCTGCTCTTCGTCCTCACACTCTGTTGCTCCAGCTTGGGGTATCTCACACAGGAGACAGACTTACACAGGGAAGGAGCAGTTGGAAAAAAGCCAGGTGTTTCTGTGATTCTGTGACTTCTTTTGCAAGGGACTCTCAGACTCTGTTAGTTGCTGCTTCTGTAAGTGGGACTCTGAGACTCTGCAATGCCATGGATTCATCAACACTGTAATAAAGAACTCCTGAGAAGACTTCTGAGATTCTCTGCCCTCTGCATTTTTGGAATTTCATTGCTAGAGCAGCAGCATGGTTCATCCCTCATTCATCTCATCATCTGAAACAGGCCTAAAAGGTGGCTGGGGAGGGACTTCTTACAAGGTCTTGTAATGACAGGACGAGGAGTAATGGGCAGAAATCTGTGAATCAGAATCAGAACTGTGATGTTTTTGTGAGTTCTGACTTAGGCAGATGATAGAACTCAAAGTGTCTGTTTGTGTACAACACTCTTATATCTGCAGTTTCAAACTGCCAACCTTATTGCTTCTGCTGTTAGGTGCTATTTTGCCATTTGCTTGTGGAGTCTGAGCAATGCAATATAATCTTGTTTGTACTCCAGGCTACTTTGAATATTCACATAAAGTGGTGGGAATGCCTTTATTTCATTTGGGGTTTGTCAGTTTGAGGGATATTCAGTTTTCATAGCATGAAGGAAGGGAGGGAGGCTGGTTTCAGACCTCTTAAATTGGACACTTTAAGCCTCCCTCTTTAAAAACATGACTCTCTGAAACTCTCCCCACTTCAGCTGCCACCATGGCAGCAAGTTAGCAAAGCCCTCTGCTCCCTCCTCAAGAAAAAAAAAAGAACAGGATTTCCCCCAAAGTTCTGCTCTGGAGGTGAATTTTTGGTGGCTTTCTGCAGAGATCTGCATTATTAGGTGTTGGCAGCTATAAATGCAGAATGAGCTGACTCAAGCAGCTCCTGCCTGTTCAGACCCTTGCCCTGGGGGTTAGCAGCCGTGCTTCAGGATGTCTGAATATGATGCGTTGTTGTTTCTGAAATGCTGCAGTTTGCAGTCCAGTTTGTTCAAAGACCCTGAAATTAGCACTGGCTTGATAAAATTAGTGGCAAATTGCTGTTACTCGAGGGGAACTCCTTGAGCCATTGTTTAGAAGAGAGGCAGGACTGCAGCACGCACTCTCCTTGGATCACAGGATGAGGAGCAGTGGGTTTAACCTGGCAGAGGGGAGATTTAAACTAGATGTTAGAAAGAAGTTATTTACAGTGAGAGTGGTGAAACACTTGAACAGGTTGCCCAGGGAGGTTGTGGCTGCTCCCTTCCTGGAGGTGTTCAAGGCCAGGTTGGATGAGGCCTTGAGTGACCTGTACTAGTGGGAGGTGTCCCCACCTATGGCAGGGGGTTGGAAGTAGATGATCTTTGAGGTCCCTTCCAACCTAAACCATTCTATGATTCAGGCATCCTGGTTCCCACTGCTTCTGTGTGATGACTAGGTCACATAAATACAGCTATCATAGCTACCACTATCATAGTTTTGCTTTCATGCTTTGATTTTTAGGACATGGTGATTGCTACCCATAACTTCTGTTTCTACAATATTCCTAAGCACTGTTGTTTTTTTTTTTATTTAGGGGGATTCTTTTTTACTGTTTGTTCTGTTTTGGTTTTTTTAGTCTTCTCTGTGGCATGTCTAGGCTGTGGAAGATTAGCATCCTTTAAAGGATTGTGTAGCCTTGAAGAAGGAAATTGCTCAGATGTTCGTTGGCTTCCCTCTAGTGGCTGTTACTGAGGGATGTGTTTAAAAGTCGTTTGGATGTGATGCTTAGGGATGTGGTTTAGGGTGCACCTTGTAGAGTAGGGTTATCGGTTGGACTTGGTGATCCTGGGCATCTTTCCAACCTGAATGTGTCTGTGATTCTGTAAGATAGAGCTGTATTTTACAGCAAGCTAAATTTATAGGCATATATACAAAATATATTTACATATGTTTACAATTATATGCTGTTTAGAAATAAGACAGAAATCCAATCTTCCCCGCCCTGGACAAAGGAAAGTCCAGAAGGAGCCAATACCACCTTCTTCTCTTCCCTCCAGATAGAAAACCAGTAAGATCTCAGCTGTTATCAGTTCAGTCAAGGTTAGTATGCAGCTATGCACAGAAGAACAGTGGAGGAGGTGGAAAGAAGAAAGTGAAAGGAACAAAGAGTGAGAAATTGTTTAAACATTGCTGTTTTATCCCTCTTAGCAAATCCATGAATGATAGAGACTTTATTCTTTTTGCAAGCAATGCCCTGCTCATTCACTCTATGTTCAAAAGTATGCCTCTTGTTTGTAATTTAGAATCAAAATAGAGCATTAGCTCTTAAACTGCTACAGAAATACTGAATGGGAGAGAGGGTAAATCTCAGGGCTGTTTGTTTCTTTCTATTTGCTTGCTTTGCTCTGTTGCTTTTTTTAAGGAAGGCTTGTTCCTGGATGTTTGTTGGCAAATACTGAGTCATGGCTTTGATGTTAGAGGCAGAAAGAATGTATGATGGCTGCCCTGCTGGAAAGCAATGTCATGGAGAAAGACCTTGGAGTCCTGGTGGACAGCAAGTTCTGCATGGGCCAGCAATGTGCCCTTGTGGCCAAGAGAGCCAATGGCATCCTGGGGCACATCAGGAAAAGCGTGCCCAGCAGATCTAGGGAGGTTCTTCTTTCCCTCTACTCTGCCCTACTAAGATCACACCTGGAATACTGTGTCAAATTTTGGATGCCCCAGTTCAAGAGAGACAGGGACCTGCATGAAAGAGTCCAGTGGAGAGCCATAAGGATGGCTGGAGGACTTGAGTATCTCCTCTGCAAAGAAAGACTGATAGTCCTGGGACTGTTCAGTCTGGAGAGGAGAAGGCTGAGAGGAGATCTGATCAATGTGTATAAATATCTGAGGGATGGGTGTCAAGTGGATGGGGCTAAGCTCTTTTCCATGGTCAGCAGCAATAAGACAAGGAGCAATGGCTACAAACTGGCACACAGAAGGTTTTACCTCAACATAAGGAGAAACTTCTTTACAGTGAGGGTGACAGCACTGGAACAGGCTGCCCAGGGGGTTGTGGAGTCTCCTTCTCTGGAGACTTTTAAAACCTACCTGGATGCATTCCTGTGTGAACTCCCCTAGGGGATCCTGCTTTGGCAGGGAGGTTGGACTCAATGATCTCTGGAGGTCCCTTCCAATCTCTAATGTTCTGTGATTCTGTAATGATCCAACAGCAGAGCTACTTTGCCATAAACAGAGATATGTGGCAGCTATAACCAGAACTTCATGACTTTGTTTCTCTCCCATCCTGTATATTGGGCCATTATCAAATAAAATAATGTGCCAAAAAGTCTGAGTTTGTCTCGGGGAAAATTCAGAGAATGTTACTCCTCTTCGGGAAGGTTTAAGCTAAAGATAGCACTTTATAAATGACAAAAAGAGGCAGTGATGGCAGGGGATAAACAATTTGAATGGCCTGGGATGTGCATTACCATCCCAAATTAAAAACCTGATTGTAACAGATGGCACTAAATGTGGTGTGCGGAAAGAGGTGGAAAATGCTGACACAGTGGGAAAGCAGCAAAATGACTGACAAAACAGGAACCACCCTGGGACATCCACAAGAGCACTGGAAGGCACTGCCTTCCAGGAATACAAAACTACTGACTTCACAGTTCCCAAAATGAATAAACAAGGCATTTTTGTGAGTTAATTAAAGAGTGGGGGAAAGTAGCTCAGCACTGGGGCAGGGGCACACACACACATGAATTTACCACTTTTTTCCTTTTAAGTATTTGCTTGTGCAGCTAATTTCAGACTCAGAACCTGTTCTGGGGTCCTGTTGCTATAAATACAGGTTGTCTGAAACTGGTGCCAGCAGTGAAAGGCCTGATGGCAAGGGGACACAGCCTGCAGGTCAGCCCTGCCTTCTGGTGGTGGCCGCTGCACCTGCAACCCTGCTAAGCTGCCTGCCAAGTCCCACTCGTGGACACACAGCTTCACTTCCACGTTCATTTAGTCTCTTGGGGGTTTTTCAACTGTAAATTAGGTTTGGATTGGGATTTTTTTTTCCCCTCCTACATTTTGTCATTTTACAGAACTGCAGGTATGGGAACCCAAGGGAGTAGCTAAGGGAATGTTTAGCTGACCTTCACCAAGTTGATGACACCAAGTTAGGTGGCAGTAATGATTTGAATGAGATCCTACTCTGGTGGGGGGTTGGACTGGATGATCTTTCAAGGTCCCTTCCAGCCCCTGACATACTGTGATTCTGTGATACACAAATCAGAAATAATACAGAAATCCAAACTCCTTCCCAGACAAAGAAAACTGCCCAGAAGGGCTCAAAGCTACCCTCTATTTCTCCCTCTACTTTCCCAGACAGGCAAACAAAACAACCACCAAAGCTTATGTTGTTTTCTGTTAGTCAAGATTAATGGAGAGATACTAGGGCAGAATGAAGAAGTTAAAGGGAGCAGTGTCCCAGACCAGAGTGGGTCAAACTGTTGACCTTTTGGCTTTTTATCCCTCTCAGCAAACCAATCAATGATACAGACTTCATCATTATTTTCTTTTCACAACCAGTGATCTAATTTCTCTCATTAAAATACTCCAATTAGCCTCAAACCAGCACACCGTGGGAGTGCCATGGCTGGTTTACCAGAAGAGATTTTCTTTCAAGATGAGATTGAAACAATGGAGAGGGAAAGAAAAAAAAAAAAACCCAAACACTCCTTAAATATATACAAAGGCTCAGTTTTGTATTTTGCCATCACAAATTTTCAGTTCAGTTGGGTATGTGAATGAAAAAACATATGTGTGGAGGGGTGAGGTGTTGACTAAAACAAACTCAAAGTTGTCAAAATGTTAAAGCAGATCTTGGAGAAAAGGAAATAAAACTCAGGAGGGAAAAAAAGAAAACAAACAACCCAACTTATTTAAAACTACTCCTTTGCAGACAGTGGTCTGAATTAAGGCAATGAATGCTATCTCCTTGAGCCATCAGGCTGTTGATAGTCTTAGGAGAGCTATACTGCACCTCTTGGGTTGAATCATCTGATGGATAATAAGGATCTCAGTTCCAGTAGCTTCATCTGATATGTTCTGAAGGAGTTTTTTTCTGAGCTGTTATTGATCCATAAACTCCGTTGTCTTTTGCAGTGCTGCAGCCCTGCACCAGAGGAGCTGAACTCTACAAGGCTGCTCAGGAGACACCTGCTTCCCAGAGCAGGAGCGAGCCAGAGCTACGGGGACATGCTGAGTGCTGAGGATAGTGAGAGAGCTGCTCTGCAGGAACTACAGATAACCACCCTAGTGCCAGTGCAGACATGGCTCTTCCAGCTTCCACCCTGGCTGTCCAGGTTGGTGTTGGCATTAGGGTTTGTCTCTCAACACATGTTGGGCACCTTTAGGTGCAGCCAGATGAATTTACTCCCAGGCGTGTGGTGGGTTGGGAACTTTCTCCCCCCCCAGTAAATTTACCAGAGCAGCTCAGATGGCTTGGAGGTCAGATAAAGCTCTATTTTACAGCAAAGCTAAACTTACAAGCATATATACATAATATATTTGCATGTATTTACAATTATATACAATTTAGTGTGGCAAAGGTGCTTTGTGGCAAACCTTTTCCAATTTTCTGATTTTCCTGAATTACTAAATTGCCTATAAGCACCCTTGTGAAGATTTTTCTGAATGAATTAGAACCCAAATCTAACTAATTTGTATATAGTTTGTGGGTGGGGCTTTTCAGAAATAAAATAGCTANATTTGTATATAGTTTCTGGGTGGGGCTTTTCAGAAATAAAATAGCTAACATATTTTATAATTCCTGCCTCATTAATTGCCACAACCAATTCAGTGTCCCCACCAGGAACTGCACCATCATGGTGGTAAGACTGGTGCTGGTCCAACCCAGCTACCTAGGCTCTCGGTATATGTGGGTTCAGAATTCTGTGATGTATGGCCAGGATGTCCCAGAAGGCTGAACCAAGGAGAACAGAGCTCCTCCTTTATTTTGGAATCTGTTACATACCATCTTTCCCTACTGCTTATGTGCATACTTGCAAGCTCCATTTCCTCACATTGAGGTGAAACCTTCTATGTTCCAGTTTGTAGCCATTGGCTCTTTGGCTTACTGCTGCGGACCACCAAAAACAGATTGGCCCCATTCACTTGACACTCACCCCTCAGATATTTGTAGACATTGATCAGATCTCTTCTCAGTCTTCTCTTCTCCAGACTAAACAGCCCCAGGTTTCTCAGTCTGTCTTTGCAGGGGAGATGCTCAAGTCCCCCAGTCATCCTTATGGCTCTCCACTGGACTCTTTTATGCAGCTCCCTGTCTCTCTTGAATTGGGGGGGTCCATCAGCTACAAGCTGTAATGAGAGGAACAGTGGAAAAGCTTTGTGTGCTGGCTTGAGGATAGTTGGAATATTTTAATAGAGAAAATTATACTATAGGCTGTGAAGAGGAAACAATGGTGATGTCTACTTCACTCATAGGCTTGCTGAAATGTATAAGAATAAATACTCAAAACATAGATAAGCCACTCAGGCTTGTCGTCTCTCAGGCTTTTAGCAGCTTCTGGCTTCCTTCTCTCTGCAGAGTAACCTCACTAACCACTTTTCTTCAACTCCCCTGGCCGATCCTCCAAACTCACCTTGTGTGTAAGGCAAACCTTGGGGTAAGGTATAGGGGTGGGGAGAAGGTGGAAGGGTGGTTGGGAGCCCCTCCTGGGGTCTCTGATTTCTGGGAGGGGTGTTGTGTTTCTGCATTACCTTTACCTTGTATATTTCTGTAAATATTCCTGTATATAGTGTATATATCTGCTTGTATATTGTGCTGAGCTGTAAATAGAGCTTCAGTCCTTAACTTCCAGCCGGCTGAGTTCTAGTCTGGGTCATTTTACAAAGTGTGGGGGGGTGGGGAACTCCCAAACCATCACACTTTGTAAGGACTTGTAGCCAGAATGTCCCCCAGGAGAGGCACCAGTATATGGCAGACCTGCCAGTCAAGCTTACCCAGTGACAGCAAGCAGCAGAACCACTCCTCACCGGTAGGGATGCCTGTGGTCACAATGGAGATCCAGTGCAGCCTTCTTCACAGACACCAGTACCTTCAGAAGGAGGATGGCTCCAGCAGAGCTGAGGGGCTGAAATGGAGGTGTACAAAGTTCTAGGGAGTAAGAGGCTCACCTGATGTGGCTGAGAAGTCATCTGGAAAATGCTGCGACAGCCCAGCAGTACAGCCTGTTAAAAGAGGATTCAGAGAGATGAGCTGAGACCACTATCCAAACCCAATAAGCCACACCAAACTGCTAGAAGGAGAACGCTTGTCCCAGCCAAGTTATAGGTAAATGCTGTCCTAGGGAGCACAGACTTGCCCAGAGTGCTTCAAAGCACTGTTTCTTCCCAATTTGATAGTGAATTATCTGCACTGTGTGCAGTTCTGGAGCCCCCAGCACGGGAAGGACATGGAACTGTTGGAGCAGGTCCAAAGGAGGGTGACGAAGATGATCACAGGGCTTGAGCAGCTCTGCTATGAGGACAGGCTATGAGAGTTGGGGCTCTTCAGCCTGCAGAAGAGAAGGCTTCGAGGACACCTTATAGTAGCCTTCCAGTATCTGAAGGGGGCCTACAGTAAGGCTGGGGAGGGACTATTGACAAGGTCTTGCAATGACAGGACTAGGGGCAATGGGTTTAAACTGGCAGAAGGAAGATTTAGACTGGATGTCAGGAGGAAGTTCTTTGCAGTGAGGGTGGTGAGGCACTGGAACAGGTTGCCCAGGGAGGTTGTGGCTGCTCCCTCCCTGGAGGTGTTCAAGGCCAGGTTGGATGAGGCCTTGAGTGACCTGTACTAGTGGGAGGTGTCTCTGCCTATGGCAGGGGGTTGGAACTAGATGATCGTTGAGGTCCCTTCCAACCTTACCATTCTATGATTCTATAGTTCTGTATTGGTGAGTAAGCAACACTCATTTGTCTGACACCTCAATAACACAAAAAATCATGACCAGAGGTGACCTTAAGGCCAGCAGCCTCTTGCTTTTCTCTTTGCAATTTGTAGACCGCTGAGTTCCCATCTGCTCACTGGGTCAGATGGCTGCAAGACTGTTTTCTCCCCCTGTACCATGGTCTTAACATCAGAGCTTCATCCATCCGGAGTTATGAAAATGTGGAAGGAGGAAAACCAGGGGCAAGTGTCAGTATTCCTGCAGGAGTCAAGGTTTCATTGAGGAAGTCTCAGCCGGGGACAGAGAGCACAGGTAGCTTTTCCAAAGTACCAAAGGCTGAGATCCTCCAAGGCATTTAGAGGCCTTTGAAACTATCTGCTCAGATATTTTGGAACTATTTTAGACATGAGCTGCAGGCTGATAGCAGTTTGGAGTCAGCCAAAGTGGCTGACCTGAGCTGGTTACAGGTGCATCCCAGACCAGAAATACCATGCTCAGTATAAAGGAAGAAGTTTGTTGGGGAAGGGCTATCCTGCTTGTGCTCCTGCTTGGGCTCCTGCTCTTGCTTAAGCTTCTCTTGACCCTGCTCCCCAGGACTGCTTTCCTGTTTATTGTGACCACTGTATCTTTGCTGGGCCAAGTATAACTTTATATACTTTACATTATCACTGGTATTAATTTGGTTATTTCATTAAATCCATTCTCATTTCAACTCATGGGTCTCCTTTTCCTGATCCAGATTTCATGTCTGTTTGGAGTCACTTGGCATATTCTATTTTATTGTCAGAACAAAATCATTTGTATCATGACATTTCTTTTTGTGACCCTTGCCTGCAAAGCTGTAAGTTCGAATTGACACGGGTTAAAATCACAGTGAGGCTGTTGCCAGCAAACAATTTTTCTTCAGTGTCATTTTTCTGGTTAGGTAGGCAAATAAAGGTTCTCCTCATCCCTCACACCTTCTTGCACCAAGGTAAAGCTTTGTGCCCAGGTGAAGGATCTCGTCTCTCACACCTTCTTGCACCGAGGTCAAGCTTTCTGCCCAGGTAAAGGATCTCACAGAATCATAGAATGGTTTAGGTTGGAAGGGACCTCAAAGATGATCTAGTTCCAACCCTGGCTATAGCAGGGACACCTCCCACTAGAACAGGTTGCTCAAGGGCTCATCCAACCTGGCCTTGAAAACCTCCAGGGAGGGAGCATCCACAACCTCCCTGGGCAATCCGTTTCAGTGTTTCACCACCCTCACTGGAAGGAACTTCTTCCTAACATCTAGTTTAAATCTCCCCTCTGCCAGTTTAAACCTATTACTTCTCATCCTGTCATTGCAAGACCTTGTAAATAGTCCCTCCCCATCCCTCCTGTAGGCCCTTTTCAGATACTGGAAGGCTACAAGGTCTCCTCGAAGCCTTCTCCAGCTTGAAACCCCAACTCTCATAACCTGTCCTCATAGCAGAGCTGCTCCAGCCCTCTGAGCATTTTCATGGCCCTCCTCTGGACTCACTCCAACAGTTCGATGTCCTCACACTTTCTCACACCAAGATGAAGTTTTGTACCCAGGTGAAGGATCTCCTCATCCCTCACACCACCTTGCACCAAGGTGAAGCTTTGTGCCCAGGTGAAGGATATCTTCATCCTTCATACCTTCTTTCATCTAGATGAAGCCTTTTTGGCCTTGCACTGCCCCAGGATGTCATGCAATACACAGTGTCTCCCCAAAACTGTCCTTTTAGAGCAGCCCTGCCTGGCAGCAGTCTTTCCTTGCATGCCCCACCTAAGCTGGAGCGTCACACAGGGAAAGCAGGATTTGAGTGCAGGAGCTGTTCAAGTTTATTTCTATCTCTTCTCTGCCCTCCCTTTTCCTTCCTGTTCAGAGCAGTCCCTGCCATTCCTGCACTTCCCAGCCAGCAATCACCTGGCTGTTCAAAGAGAATCAAACACAAACCTACCTGAAACAGGAGCTCCCAGGCAGACACACCAACACCGGACAGTCACAACACAGCAGCAGCTCTCAGCAAATGGGAGGAGAGATGGAAGCACACATCAAGGCAGATGCTAGCTCAGCTCACATGGTCCAGTAAAGTCATTGAGTAATCGAATCGTACGCAGTCAGTGAGCACATCTGTCTGCACCAACAGCAAGGGCCAGGCAGAGCACCGTCTCGTCTGCTTTTGCCTTGCGGTGCTCTCAGGCTCCAGCTGCAGAACCTCTCGTGCTTCAGGAGCTTCACTGCTTGTCTGAATTTGCTGTAGACTTTTAGATATAAAGGTTTAAGGAACAGCTAAGCTGCCTGGTCTCTAGCAGAGCGCATTTTGCAAGTCAGACTTGCTACTGGTCCAAAGCAGAGCACTCTACTGCTTCCTTCTCTGGTTAATATCAAGCAGAGACAAGTTCTCACCCCTGTGCAAGCTACTCCTCATCAGCTTCTCAGGAGCAGCAGCACAGCATTCTCTTCCATGATCATTTATCCTCCTGTGCAGAGAAAGCAAGATGTAATTAAATGTGTCCTCATAGAGGACAGGCAGTCTGTGGGGGTGCAGTTATCACAGAATCAGAATGGTAGGAGTTGAAAGGGACCTCTGGAGATCATCTAGTCCAACCTCCCTGCTAAAGCAGGGTCACCTGAAGCAGGTTGCACAGGATCACAATGTCCAGGTGGGTTTGGAATTTTTTTAAGAAGGAGACTCTGCAACCTCTCTGGGCAGCCTGCTTGAAGGCTCCAGCACCCTCACTGGAAAGAAGCTTTTCCTCATGTTCAGATGGAACCTCCTGTGTTCCAGTTTGTGCCCCTTGTCCTATCACTGAGTAGCAATGAAAAGAGTCTAGTCTTGGGCCCTGCTCTTTAGATATTGGTATGCATTGATAAGATTCCCTTTCACAGAATTACAGAATCACAGAAACATTCCAGTTGGAAAAGTCCCCCAGGATTATCAAGTCCAACCATTATCCCTACTCTACAAGGTTCGCCCTAAACCATATCCTCAAGCACCACATCCAAATGACTTTTAAACACATCCAGGGTTGGGAACTCAACCACCTCCCTGGGCAGCCCATTCCAATGCCTGACCACTCTTTTCCTGAAAAATGTTCCCTAATATCCAGTGTAAACCTACCCAGTCACAGCTTGAGGCCATTCCTTCTTGTTCTATCACTGTGTGTGAGAAGAGACCAGCACCAAGCTCTCCACAACCTCCTTTCAGGTAGCTGTAGACAGCAATGAGGTCTCCCCTCAGCCTCCCCTTCTTCAAACTAACCAGCCCCAGCTCCTTCAGTCACTCCTCATAAGAGTTATTTCAGTCTTCTCTTCTCTGGGCTAAACCTATAGAAGTAAACAGCCCCAGGTCTCTCAGCATTCCACAGAATTACTGAAACATTCAGTTTGGAAAACACCCTCAGAATCACCAAGTCCAACCACTGTCCCTCCTCAGAGAGACACTCCAGTCCCCTCATCACATTCATAGCTCTCCACTGGACTCTCCAGGTTTGTTTTTCTTCTGTTAAGTATGACTGGCTTTATATAGGTGACCCTGGTGTAGCCGAGGCAGAGAGAGATCTAGATCCAACTAGACCAGACCCTGGGTAACCTGGTCTAATGAGGATGTCCCTGCTGGCTGCAGGGCAGCCAGACTAGATGACTAGATGACCTCTAGAGGTCTCTTCCAGCCTGGACCATTCTATGATGGATAGACCTTATAGTAGCCTTCCAGTATCTGAAGGGGGCCTACAGGAAGGCTGGAGAGGGATTATTTATAAGGTCTTGCAATGACAGGACAAGGGGCAATGGGTTTAAACTGGCAGAGGGGAGATTTAAACTGGATGTTAGGAGGAAGTTCTTTGCAGTGAGGGTGGTGAGGCACTGGAACAGGTTGCCCAGGGAGGTTGTGGCTGCTCCCTCCCTGGAGGTGTCCAGGGCCAGGTTGGACAAGGCTTTGAGTGACCTGTACTAGTGGGAGGTGTCCCTGCCTATGGCAGGGGGTTGGAAGTAGATGATCTTTGAGGTCCCTTCCAACCTTACCATTTTATGAGTCTATGATTCTATGATTCTATCATCTGCTTTCTTACTGCAGATTAACATATGCATTGAAGTACCAGCATACACACGCAGCTGTTATTTGCACTGTGCTAGTGTTCAAAGGTAGCTTGCACTGCGTTTGGCAAACATTTCAGCACTTGATAACTTTACGAACGTGAACCCAACATGCTCCCCTCAGTCAGAAAAGTGAAGCAGCTGGTGTTGGACCCTTAGGGAAGTGCCAAGTCAGGGTAGTGTCCCTGGAGCCTGGTCTCTGTGTGGCCAAGGGACCATTGCCAGCTACAGGTAGATGCTTCAGCAGCTAGAGGAGCAAAGCAGCTTCATCTCCAAGTTGGGAGTGATCTGCTTTGCCAAGCAAGACTGGTACTGGTTATAAGTGGTTATGGTGCTGGTATGGGGGTCTGGCTATGCCACAGGGAACAGCCACATGGATCTTTTTGCTCTCTACAACTACCTGAAGGGAGGTTGTAGTCAGGTGGGGATTGGTCTCTTCTCCCAGGCAACCAGTGACAGAACAAGAGGACACAGTCTTAAGCTGCACCAGGGCAGGTTTAGGCTGGATGTTAGGAAGAAGTTCTTCACAGAAGGAGTGATTGGCATTGGAATGGGCTGCCTGGGGAGGTGGTGGAGTCACCCTCCCTGGAGGTGTTTAAAAGGAGACTGAATGAGGCACTTAGTGCCATGGTTTAGTTGATTAGGAGGTGTTGGGTAATAGGTTGGACTAGATTATCTCAAAGGTATTTTCCAACCTGGTTAATTCCGTGATCACTCTTCTTATTTCTAGTGGCTCCACTAAACCTTTAGCATTATCGTGCTCATTATTCTGGTGAGATAATTTGTTGCCAGGTCTGAAATGAGCAGAGTCCATTGGTACCTAGAAAACATTACCTGACCAAAAATTGATGGGAAAAAATAATATATATATATATAGTTATTTTGTCATTTAAAATAGAAAGGAAATAGCCAGAAAGTTTTCACATATGTAAAAAAGCAAAACCAGAAGCAAATCCTGATGCAAATAGAAAGGGAATAGCTGATTCTTTGTGTTCTCTGTGCATGGGACAAAGAGCTAATCATCTTAGATAGCATCAGGAGAGGTGAAGATCAGACATTAGTGAAGCTTTGTAGTGCTAAACAGTTGAATGTGGATTAGATTGTCTGGAGAGGTTGGAATTTTCCTGCAGATGGTTTTCAGGAGCAGGCTAGGCCTAGCTTTTTCAGCAGCTTTGCAGGTCATACTGGCCCAGGCCTGGTAATTTCCTAGGTCTTTTCCAGCTGATTTTGCTGTGATGTCTGTAGTACAGTATCTCTTAGCTGGGCTGAGCATCTTCTTACATGGAAAAACTGTTAACAAAAGGACTTTGTGTCACTCAGAAATATGCTCATCATCTCTGCTAATTACCATTTGCATTGCAATTTTGGTAAGCTCAGGACAGTCCTGGATCACTCTAGGAGGACAAGCATTTGCAAGATATTTTTGTTGAGTCATCCTGAATGTGAAGAAAAATAATTTAATAAATGATAACTCTGTTTATCTATCGACAGGTATTTCACCTTGTCTTTTCTCATCAGAACACAAATCAGCTGGATGCCTGTTCCATCTCTTTGCTTAGTTTTCTTTCAAGGAATTGTCAGGATCCTCTTTCAGAGTGCTGTGGTAGCTATCTGTTGTCCTTAAATTCTTCCTGACAGGGTCAGACTTCCTGTTAGGTTTAGGCAGAATTGAGACAGGATTTGCCTTGAAAAGTCTTTTTGCCACCGTGCTGTGAGCAATGGTGAGGTGACACTTGGTTTGTAGAGCTCTAGAATCTTCTAAGGCAATTTAGGATTCAGTGTCCCCATTGAGTTGCACTCCAAGTCTGCTTGGGAGATGATGTTAGACATCCACAACCATACTCTTACATGAGTGACAAGAAGCCACTGGCAGAAGTAAATTGTGGTTAAGTGGCACATGTTGGCTGCCAGAACGGGGAAGAAGTTTTCCAGTGCTGCACAGCTGCAGTTTTCCTCCCACCAGTGGAAATGCTGCTTTTTATAGCCCAGAGTACAATGTTTTTCTTAAGGTTTGGCTTAAAGATTTCAGCTTCTGTTGACTCATTTTTGCTTTGGGGGCTTTAATGTATGTCAAGGTCTCTTTGTCTAAGCAGTAGTCTGGGCACAGCAGCCTGTGTGGCTGAGCCATCTGCCTCACATTGTGTAAGCCCCAAACTTGTGCTTAAAATTGCCATAGCCCTACTGTGAAGACAGTCTTGGTGTTGGTTTTTTTACCCTTGCCATCCACACCAAATAACCACTATCACCCTTTTCAGAAGGAGCCCCACTTCAGGCTCTGCCGCATCCATCTCAGTGTCTTTTTCTTCCTTATCTTCCTTATCTTGAAGATGCTCAGAGGGCTGCAGCAGCTCTCCTATAAGGACAGACTGAGAGAGCTGGGGCTCTGCAGCCTGAAGAAGAAAAGGCTTCCAGGAGACCTTAGAGTAGTCTTCCAGTATCTGAAGAGGGCCTACAGGAAGGCTGGGGAGGGACTATTTACAAGGTTTTGTAATGACAGGACGAGGGGCAATGGGTTTAAAGTGGCAGAGGGGAGATTTAGACTGGATGTTAGGAGGAAGTTCTTTCCAGTGAGGGTGGTGAGGCACTGGAACAGGTTGCCCAGGGAGGTTGTGGCTGCTCCCTCCCTGGAGGTGTTCAAGGCCAGGTTGGATGAGGCCTTGAGTGAGCTGTGCTAGTGGGAGGTGTCCCTGCCTATGGCAGGGGGTTGGAACTAGATGATCCTTGAGGTCCCTTCCAACCTTACCATTCTATGATTCTATGATTCTATGATCTTCTAGACCTGCTGATGTACACACACCCCCAAAAGGGCGCTCGGTAAAAGCCTCAGACTTCACTCCTGGGGGTTTCAAATTGGAGAGCACCTTCCTATTTGCTTTTGCTTTGGGTGGAGGCTCACGTTTGTGTCCCCTGCTTTACTGCTTAGGTAAAAACTTTTTATGGCTCTCTTACGGGAAGGGCAGTGGCTGCAATTGCCAGTCACCATGGGGTCAGAGACAGACCCTGATGGCATTACTGAAGCTGGGACAATCTGATCGCCCCATATTTGGTTGCTGGAAGGTTGTAAAGAGGCTAGAAAACGACTGGAAATCTCCTGCCTTGCACAACATCACATTCCTCAGCTCGTGGAGCCAGCCTTGTCATACCTGGTCTCTTCCTGCCAAACTGCCTCTCCCAGGGCACAGTTTTTGTATTGGACTTCCCAGTTAACATACATATCTGACAGCTGGTACCCTGGCATGACTTTTCTGTCCCATGATGACTTATTTCACAGTGCTTTCTGTGACCTTCCTTCTGCAGCATGCCTGGGTGCTTCATTGATTTGCAATTCCACTCTGCCAAAATCCTGTGAGTCTCTTTTCTTCCTACTTGGCTCAGTTTCTCTGTTTGTGAGCTACTTGGAGCTTCTTTTCTGTTGCTTAACATTGATAACACTGCTTGGGCTGAGCCTCAAGTATATATTTCTTTTTATATGCAAAGAAGATGCACAAAGGCCTCTTTTAGCTGCACCTATGGGAAGCAGCAGAAAACAGGCAACTTTCCTCCCAAGCCTTTGCCTGCTCTCTCTGTGTGGGCTGTATCTAAGTGGCTGAGCAAGTGCATAAGACCATTCTTGGATGCACAACAACTACCTCCATCTCACAAGACGGTCTGCAAAAAGTTGGGAGCTGGAAGTCTTGTCAGAATTGTCACATTTTCTTGCCCTGCTCCTGTCTGCTTCCAGAGGTCTCAGTACCTGCTGGAGGCACAATACTGGGCTGGGATGTTACAACCCTCCTAAATTTGCATTGCCTTTCAGAGGTGCACAGAAAGTTGCTATTCTCACTCTAGAATCATAGAATGCTTTAGGTTGGTTTGGGCTTTTAAAGGGCATCTAGTCCAACTCTCCCACACTGAGCGAGGACATCTTCATCTAGATCAAGTTACTCAGAGCCCTGTCCAACTTGATGCTGAATAAGCAATCTGGGCCAGTGTTTCATCAATGTCAATGTGAAAATAATTCTTTCATGTATCTATTCTAAGTCTTCCATCTTTTGGTTCAAAACAATGACCCCTTCTCCTGTCACAACACTACTTGCTAAAAACCTGTCCCCATCTTTCTTACAGGCCTCCTTTAAGTACTGAAAAGCCACAATGAAGTCTCCCTGCAGCCTTCTTTTCTCCAGGCTGAACAACCCCAACTCTCTCAGCTTTTCTCAGGTTCTTCAGCCCTCAGATATTTTTTTGTTGCCCTTGAGTCAGGGCCTGTCCTGCGCCAGGCAGTTGGTTGTCAGTGGATATTGAGATTTCTCCAAGTCAGGTCTTGCTCAGTCAGTGCCTTGGACAGTGGCTACTGTTGTTTTGGTGATGACTAATCAGTATGGGAATTTGAGTTGCTCCTGGTGGTTAGCCTGAACAGACCACAGAGAAGCACATTGCAACCCTCAACAGGCTCTGAGGTTTCTTGCATACTTGCTTTGCTGTGTCCAGCATGAGGCTTCCATGTCCTCTAATCAGTGCAGCACTTCTTGGGCAATTTGGCCTCTCTGTCAGAAAATAGTGGCTGAGTTGATGTAGCTGTATTCAGACAGTCCCATCTTGAAAATTTCAGCCAGGCTATCTCATAGTGGAAGTAAGACTCTTTCCAGGGGCGTTAGCTGTGGGACTTCCAGAGTTCTGGCCACATTAATCACAAATTCCCCAAGAAACTGCCCTACCCCATTAAATACACTGGCATATTTTTTAATAAGGTCACCTGCCTTGTGTCGACTGAGATGGAGTAATTCCCACTTTCATTACCAGTTTGATCAATTTAATATCAAGCCTGCTCAGGGACTGAGCTCTAGTGATGCTGCTGTGTGTACAGCGTGAAATCTGTGGTGTGTTACATCCTCTTTGATGTGGTCTAAAAACACACCATGGTGTGCCCATGCCTCCCTGCTTCACCCTTCTCTTAGAAAGGTGGACTCTCTTCCTTCAGCATATCCTGCTGTTGCCACACCAACATGGAAAACTACATGGACCCAGCTGGGGAGTTATGGCTGAAAGCTCTCTATGTTCTCACTTTCTGCTAGGACCTCACCACCCAAAGGCTCCTCCTGTTGGCTGCCTGGTCTTAGGTGTCACATATTCAGAGTCAGAGAGAATCATAGAATGGTTTAGGTGGGAAGGGACCTCAAAGATCATCTACTTCCAACCCCCTGCCATACCTCCCGCTAGAACAGGTCGCTCAAGGCCTCATCCAACCTAGCCTTGAACACCCCCAGGGAGGGAGCATCCACAGCCTCCCTGGGCAACCTATTCCAGTGTTTCACCACCCTCACTGTAAAGAACTTCTTCCTAATTGCTTCCTTCCTGGGGCCAGTAGCTGTATTGGGACTCAGAGAGTAATGTCTGTACCATTTCACTGGCTTTTGCAAAATGAAAATAGATTTTTTGACTCTTCTTCTGCAAGCACTTATACCCAAGCCATTGTTTTGGGGAGTTTTCATGCAATTAGTAGTGGGAAATGACTGTCATTGGCTCCTGTGGGATGGACTTTGATCCTTTGTGACCCAGTCAATTCAGAGAATATCCTTTTGGGCAACATGAAACATGGCATGGCCAAGCCATGAAGGTGATAGGTGTGTTCCAAAATCCAGACTAGATCAATGTAAATACTGCAGGTTTTCTTGTGGAAAGAATGAGCCTATATCTCTGCAGGTTATTTTTACCAATAGTCTTCTGCACTGGTTACTTAATGCTTGAAGTTTTGCAGAGCATCCTGCCTAGCATCACCTCAGAAAAAAACATTTATGGCCAGGTGAGTGATTAGAGAGACCATCTGTACCTTACCCAGCTCTGCAAATTTCTGCCTACTGAAGCACTGAGAATTTACACCAGAAAAAAACATCCAAAACTAGTAACTCCAAATACAGGCAGGATTTAGGATCCATTTGTTACCTTAAATCATAGAGTGGTTTGGGTTGGGAAAGATATTTAAAGGTCATCTAGTCCAAATCCCTGCACTGAGCAGCGACATCTTCATCTAGATCAGATTGCTCACAGCCATGTCCAACCTCACCTGGAATATTTCCTGGGACATGGCATCTGGCACCTCTGTGGGCAACCTGGGACAGAGTTTTGCCAACCTCTAAGGTCATCAAGTCCAACCTATCACCTAACCCTTCTAATTAACTAAACCAATGGCCACTAAGTACCTCATCCAGCCTCCTCTTAAACACCTCCAGGGATGGTGAGTTCACCACCTCCCTGGGCAGCCCGTTTCAATGGGCTTCCTTCTATTTAATCTAAGTCTCCTCTCTTTTAGTCTAAAACCAGCACCCCTCATCCTGTCACAACAAGCCCTGATAAAAAGACTGTCCCCATCTTTCTTATAGGCCCCTTCAAGTACTGAAAGGCCACAACAAGGTCTCCCTGGAGCCTTCTCTTTTCCACGCTGAACACCACAAACTCTTTCAGCCTTTCTCTATAGGGAGGTGTTCCAGCCCTTTGATAATTTTTGTGGCCTCCTCTGGACCCCCTCCAACAGGTCCATATCTTTCCTTGTGTTGAAGACTCCAGACCTGGACCCAGAACTGCAGATGAGGTCTCACCATAGCAG
>WBNM01034053.1:0-47770 GCA_013399055.1 Ramphastos sulfuratus
TAATTTTGAATCATTTCATTGCAGCACCATCATTATAAAAAGCCTCAGGAGAGGGATACAAGGTTGCTGGTGAATCCTGCTACATCTCAAGTGTGGACTATGGCAGTGTCATCAAGTAATTACACATATATCCTGCAGAAGAAAATTTATACAGCCTTCATTAGCAAAAGCTTCACTGCTGAGAGACAGCTGCCTCCATGGTCAAAGTCAAGCACAGATTTTTGTGAATGCTAGTGACAACTAAATACTTGCATCTAAAAGAAGACATACTGCCTATATGTTCCTTCAAATCAATCCTAAAGTGACTTTTCACATGCCAGGCTTTCAAAAACAAAAGATTAATTGGTCATCAACAGCATTCTTTATCATCCTGGCAAACCTGTGATGGATACAAAGTGTAGCTAACCATGTCAATCCATTTTCTTCTGTTGTTGACATGAAGTATCACATACCTTTAGGTTGGAAAGATTTTCCTGGTGTTAGTATTGGGATACTTTCAGACAACTGAAGTAACCTCCAGATAGTTGAATGAAATTGCTGAGGGAAGGGTGCAGGAGTACAAGCGTCATTTAGCACACAATCTATCATTACTCTTTGTTCTCTGGAAATGTAGCCCTTCTACAGACTACCCTTGGATTTTATCTTTTGTTCCTTCAGGGAAAAATGAGTCAGAAAGTTTAACAGTTTGGCAGCAAATCTTTGGAAGACACTGACCTTAGAAACAAAACCCCAAGGCACTATCAGAGGAAAAAAAGAATAGACAGTATTTGGATTGTTACAAAATTGTTCTTGAAAAGCTGTTGGAAGATAATCTAGAATTATGCCACCTAAAATACAGCCACTCTATAATCATCCTCTTCAGTTTAAATCTTACAAGATTGGTTCTCTTGAAGATGAATTGGCAAGTCTGAATTACTGCATCACCACTGCTGGCAGGCTTCACACACACATATCGAAACAAAACCAAACAAACGGAATAGAAACATTTACACATCTATTTATCATTTTGCTCTCAAAGTTAGCGTGGTTTTGGTAACTCTGCAAGCCTATCCAACAAGAAACGTGCTCATCATAGGAAATAAATCTTTATTCTGAGGATGCCAGATCACCGGAACAGGCTGCCCAGAGAGGTTGTGGAACCTCATTCTCTGGAGAGATTCCAAACCTGCCTGGACACAATCCTCAACAACATGCTGTGGGTAATCTTGCTTTAGCAGAGGGTTTGGACTAGATGATCTCCAGAGGCTCCTTCCAACCTTTACCATTCTGTGATTTTGTGAAAATATAATGGCTCTAAACAACATTGATCTGGCTTGCAGATTGTTGCTTCAGGACCATTCAGCAAACAGCTTATTACTAAGCTCTTGCTGTAGCACATCTAACTGGCCTCCCTCCAGCTGTTCAAAAGAGTGACAGGATTCTACCACAAATTCATCCAGACAATTGTCACTCAAAGGTAAAAAAATTGTATATTCCATTAACCACTGTCAAAAATGTCCTATGGTGATGAGTAGTCCTCAAATATTCTTACAGAGATTTAATTTTAGGTACAGATGTGGAATAAATTCCCCAATGTTACCTTGCATTGGTACATCAAGCATCTCTATTGATCTGAGTGTTTGTTCATAACATAGCAGGGACTTGACTAGTTTGTCAGACACAGCATGTCCAGTGGCTAATTTTCTAAATTAAAAAAATCAAAACAAAAAACTAGTAGACTGGAAGCAGAGATATCAACTTACACCCAACATTCTAACCTAAACCACCTTAAACAAACTCCTCTAGTCCCTTAAAATCAATTATTCCTATTTTTCTGATGAACCAGCTACAAAAAAGTGTAATCCCATACAACAGGCATCCCTTTCTTCCCCCTTTTTATTTTAGTTTGGCATAGGATGCTTTGATTTGAAATTTACATGAAATAAACCTTTGTAACTCATCATAAAAGTCTAAGAATGCCTCAGAACTGATAACGGAGTGTGTAAAACATCTGTTGAGATTTCCCTGCCTTCCCAGAGTAAACTTTTCCTGATGTGGATATCCAGGCTTGGCACCGACTCATAGCGCAGAATTATCTCAATAGTCAGAGAAAAGCTTTCTGCTAACAAACATAATCTAGGTAGGTCAAAAACTTTCCTTCTGTTCCTACATGAATCAGATATCACCAGATGCACCACGGATATCAATGTGGGAGAATTAGAGTCTCTGACTATTAGTGCCAGACACTAAGTCATCAAGCACCTACTTCACTGTACTGTGTAGGCTTGGAAGTCACAGAACAAGAGAGGGAGGTGGAGTAACAGAGCTCTGACTCTCTGATGACAGAGCTGGAGAATCTGTGTTCTTGTGCCTACCAAGACAAAACACAGACAGCACAAGAGGCAGGACTCCCACCTACAGCCAGATGTTTCTGTGGCATGCTGGTTCAGAAGTTCTAAATCTGCAAGAGCATGTACTCAGAGAATGACAGGGAACATGGACTTGAGGAATTCTAAACTTGAGGAATGAACCAATTGTTGGATAATGGACATTTTTGTTTAAATGTATCAAATAACTGGAAGCTATGTTATCAATATTAGCCAAATGAAATGTGATATTCGCTATTACTGAAACATTTACATCAGCTAAGAGCCCCAGCAAAGCCTGCCTGAAATCCGTATCCAACACATTAGGGCTGCAATATTTGTAGTTGATATAGAAGAAAGAGATTGAGTATCCTCCTAATTCTTTCTTGGTGGTTTATGTGGCACATGATTAAAACAAGAGTAATAAAACTCTCTTGAGCTAGCTTCCATATTTCAGATACAGAACAATTACATGAAAGAGTTTTAATTATTATTGTCTGACAATTATCAGTATTTCTCATGGGTGGTTGGGTCTCTGACTTAAAAAAAAACAAACAAAAACCAACATCATTACTTATGTCAACAAATAGTGCTCACTATGGGTAGGAAGGAGAATAAGGAGGGTTGGTAACAGTTGCCAGAGAACCCTGGAAGGATGTAAAGAGTTTCTATCTGCTAACTAAGCCAAAAGAGATTGCATAAAAAGAAGTGATTATTTGCCAGTAAGCCTTCAAGTACATCCTCTGTGAGCAGCTCCAAAGAGAAAACCTGGACATACCGTACAACACAGCTGTAATGCAATACTCAAGTTGATAGCAGGTAACTTCACTGGGTTCAATAATGAAACAAGCAGCACTCATCAACTTGATCTCACGTCTAGTAAAAGAGTGGTCAAATGCTCTGAAAGGGTTGTGTTGGGTTCTGTGCCAGACTGCCCTGTCTACCTCTGCAGACCACAAACATGGACTTGTGTTGTTTCTCCCTCTTTTCTCACATTTCAAATTTCCAGAAATGTGTCTCAAAGAATATACTGAAGAACTCAATAGCATACGTTCAGAAGGGCAACATTTTGCTGCAGCTTTGCAGACTGTTTTCCTCAAAGTGAGAGGGAAACTCTTACTAGTTGCCTTTGAACCACTGCTTCCACTTCCCACACTGGGCACTGTCTAGTTTCTACAGTTTGTCCTTGAAGACAAGATCAAGTAATAAAGGTAAAAGTGATCCCATTTTATAAAACTGAAATAGATAGCATGGAATTAATCTTGCAAAAATGAGGCAGGCAATAAGTCAGATGAAAGCCAAACCCTCCTTATTCTTATTTAGGACTCAGTTCAAGCCTCAGCAAGAGAAATGGAAATCTATGAAAGGGTACCTTGCTGAGCTGTGATGGACTATATCCAAAAGAAGATTAAGTCACAAGACAGGAATACCTTGATGGATATATTCCATTAGTCTGGAGAGAAGAGGGACATTAATGTCAAGAAATTCTAGATTAAATCACTGAGCCAATTTTATTTTGGCTGAAACTAAGTTAGATCTCAATAGAGCTACAAGTAGAATAAATTTTTCCTCTGGGATTGATGTTTTAATTGTGTGGCTTAAATATTTTATTATTTACTCGCATAAGTTAATTTTATATTGCACTTTTTTGGTCTAATGTAAGGAGACTAATTTCCATTATTGTGGTCCAAGCCATTATCTCCAAAGCACTTGTTCAGATTGTATGTTTCATTTTAAATTTTATTCCAGCTTCAAGTGTATTGTTTTCTAATTACAGTTGGTGGAAGTTTCACCCTTGTATCAGTATGAGCAGAAATATTCACAGTTAGAATTTTATTGCTCCTAAATTACAAGTTTGGAATGTTGCTTCACATGTGATTAATTTGAGCAATTGTCAAGAGTCTGCCAAACAGCCTATGCTCACTGAGATGAAGCTTTATAAATTAGGCAGGCAGTGGGTCTACCAGGAGAGTTTGTGCAGTAGAGATAGGCTCTGCAATAGCTAGTGGTGTTTTCATGTGTAATTAGAAAATGCATTGTTCTCCAATTAAGGAAATTAATTAAAACCAAGCAGATGATAATTGCAGCATATTGCAATATAATTTTCTTCAGCATATGCATTGCTCTTAGGTGCTATCAATATACAGTTTTGGTTTTACACTGTAAATTTAGCTCCAGGCTACATTATTCTGACTATCTGGTTTTTAATATGTTCTTCATTCTTCAATTTGCTTTTCATCTAGCCATCCAATTAATCCTGCAGTACACATGAAAGTCAGTGCCTACAAAATAGATTAGCAAATACCTCATCAATTAAAAATGCAGATTAATTTCATTGTTATGTTTGGTATGATATCATTGGGTGTGTAACACAATGAGAACGACCATCACATCAACATCTGAAAACAGAAACTGTTGCTCAGTTTATCAGACATCTAATATTCCCTGTAAAAATGTTTGATTCGGAAACCGTGTCACTTCTTATTTCCTTTCCAAACACCTCAGAGTTCCCAAGGGAAGGTAGGTAATAGACCAGGAAGCCTTTGGAATGAAAAATACCTGATAAAAGCTAAGAATCAAACACTCAAAATAACCTGTCCATGTTCCCTTCATTTATCAATAGATACTTAAGAATAACAGGAACACTTAGCAACTTTACGACCACTTTCCCTGAATGGCTGAAATTTCAAAAACTACAAGTTACAATAACTTGTAGAGCAGCCCTTTTACCTTCAGCCATTCAACCTGCTTGATTATGCCATTCTCCTAAACACTGTAAACATATACACACACACTCCACATATTTCTGTGATGGAGGTGATGCATAGTTCTCATGTCTTCAAAGTTTAGCACAAACAGATGCAAAAGTATCCTTCCAAGCCATTTTTCATCCATTCCAGTTGGTAATAATACCTGGTTCCCTATCTAAGTCTCTCAATACATTTGACTTTTAACCAAGCTTGGCAGAAGTGCACCAGGTATTGAAGACTGACAGTATCAGAGAGCCAATGTGTTTATGACTAACGCCTTATTAAAAACAAATAAAAAACCAACCAATCAAAAAAACCCCAAACCCAACAAAAAACAAGCATAAGAGTAGAGATTATTTTTAAAGCATCATACAATTGGAGCCCCTGAGTCATGCAAACAGGTTAAAAAGAGGAATACATAGTTTCACAAGAAGGTCTGCCATGACTTGGCCCTCTCCTGGAAAATTCAAAGTCTGTCTCTGAAGTGCCGAGCTAAGATCAGGCTGCATTTCATAGTGACACCTCAGGCATTACTGAAGGTCAAAGGGCACATCTCAGTCATGTACTCCCTGAACAAGAGACATTGTTCTGTGCTTATTTGGAGGAATTCCCCTTAAAGGCCTGCTCCAGGACTAACCATACACAACTTAAAAGGGAGCTACAAAGACTCCAAAGTCCCACTGAAAGATCATAGAATCACAGAAATCCTTAGGTTGGAAGGGACCTTAGAGACCATCTACTCCAGCCTCCCAGCCATGGGCAGGGATGCCTCTCAAACAGACTTGGTTGCTCAAGGTTTCATCCAGCCTGGCCTTGAGCAGCCCAGGGAGAAGGCATCCACAACCTTCCTGGGCAGCCTATTCCAGAGTCCCACCACCTCTGTACTGAAGAACTTCTTCCTAAGATCCAGTCTAAGATGCCTGTACATCTTGCTCTATTGTAATTTGCCATGTCTAAGAAAGCCTAAATTCATGAGTTTCACCAAAATTTTCCTTTCTCATCAACATCATCTTGTTTTTCCTGTGTTACCTGAGACCAATGCTCCCATATAGTCTCTATGTTCCTCTCTAAGGTCAATTCTCCGGCCTTAACAATCAGTGATTTAAACAGTCTTAACAAGGTGGTAGCAGGAAGGAAATAATATTCCCATTGTTTTCCCCAACAAAAATGTTACTTTAGTATTATATAAATAATCACGTGCTTATGTTGAGTACTACAACCATGAGTTGTTTTGAGCTAACATATTTTAATTGCAAACAGAGTAATCAGAATGAAAAATATTGAGGCAAATCTAGAGGTTTTCTGGGTATCAGAAGGTCAGCCTCCCTTCACCTCTTTGTCTGGTGAACTGCACTGCTTCAGAGGAAAGTAATTAGAATTTACATGAATTAGAATTTATATACTTACATGAATGTGTCATTATCTACTTTGAACAATGAATCTATGTTCTGTTATATTAACACTTACATTTTGCAAAATAAATATTCATGTTAACTGGTCAGGCAGTTCTAATGCTCTCTTCAAGGACTTGAATAAAATAAGTAGGGTTCCTTTTTAGCTTTCTTTTTCATTGATGGCTAATTCAAATATACTCTGTATGTTTTACATTACTTGATACCCCTGATTTTAGATACCTTATTAAAAAAAAAAAGAAAAAAGTTATGAGAACTTCTGACTTAAAACTGATATACTCAGACTAAAATGACTGAGAGCAGATCACACAGAGCCATACTGCTTTGTAAATGGCAAAAAGTCATAGGATCATAAAGCCTGGAAAAGACCTCCAAGATAAAGTCAAACCATTAACCTGCCAAATCCACCACTAAACCAGTGTCCCTTATCACCATATCTACAAGTTTTTTGAACACTTCCAAGGATGGCAACTCCACTACTTCCCTGGGCAGCTGTTCCAGGGCTTAATCACTCTTTCGGTGAAAAATGTTTTCCTAATACCCAACCTAAACCTTCCCTGGAACAACTTGAGGCCATTTTGTCTCGTCTTGTTGCTTGTTATCCGAGAGAAGAGATTACCCCCATCTTCCTCCAACCTCCTTTCAGAGAATTGTAGAGAGCAAGGACTCCCTTCAGCCTTCTCTTCTCCAGACTAAACAACCCCAGTTCCCTTAGCTGCTCTTCAGAAGACTTGTGCTCTAGACCCTTCACCAGCTCTGTTGTGCTGACATGCTTCAGCACCTCAATGCCTTTCTTGTAGTGAGAGGCCCAAAACTGAATCTACTATTTGATGTATGGTCTCACCAGTGCTGAGTACAGAAGGGCAGTTGGTTCCAAAGCCCATGATTCATTAAGATCCTGGTTACAACAGTTTTAAAATTACTACTTTTTGCACCAGAACTTAAAGCTACACCGAATGCAGAGAAAACCAATCAAACATAGCAAACTTTCCTTACTGTAATTCCATCTTCTCCTTGAATCCAAAAGCCTTCTGTAAATCCAAATGGATGTGATTTTTTTTTTGTTGGTTTTTTTTTTTGTTTGTTTGGTTTTTTTTGAGATTTAAATAACTTAGTTGTGGAAATGCTGACTTAAATAACTTAGTTGTGGAAATGCTTAAAATGAGAGAGACATATAGTGAGAAGTTAACAGCTGTTAGATACATAAAAACCTATTTGCTTTAGGTATGTAACATTCTTGGCCTACGTTTGCAATGAATGATGCAGCTTTAGGAAACATGTTTAACCACATTTCAAACCTCCACCTGTAAAATGGAAGCAGTATTGAAGACGATCAAGATCTGATCAACTAGTGCTCACAGAAGCTCTTCAGATCATCACATTGACAGGACAATGCCAAAGTAATCTTCTATATGAAAATGAGGACCCTGGAAACTCAGATTGCAAGGAGATTCAGCAAAGTTTAACATAGTAAAAATCAGTCTGATGTGGTATAGAGTGCTTTGGCTAGCTTGCTTTATTAAGCCTGTTAGCTTGTATTCTTCATATATCCTACAGATATAACAAACTCATCTCAGTTTCTTTTTTTCATTGGTCTTCATACTCAATTGTCTTATTTGCTATGACTCTTTTGTATTAATGTCCTTTTTTAGCATCTAGCAGCTATATGAGATTGCCCAGAACTGTAGACAAGTTAATGTAGAACTTAGAATACAAAACAGAGAATAAAAATACAGACAGGAGGCAAAATAACCCTTATTGTTCCAGATTATCTACATACAATGAAGTTAAAGAAAGATAACAAGAGACAGTGATGAGAGCTGTAAATCTGGGGAGTAGAACACTGAAGGAACAGCTCTTTTTTGGCAAAAGAGAAGATTTGCCTCCTTGTTTTTAAAGTCAAATGGTATTTCCTTACAGCAGTATAACTTCTCTAACAGTGCAGGCAATAGTAGCAGCCATGAAATGGTCCCCTAATAGTTAGATTCCCTTTCTGCTCTTGTAATTGAAGTAAGTTTATCACATTTAGTAAATATTACCAAAAATCTATAGTATACATTTTTCAGGGTGACGCAAATATGACAGATGCTTTTAATAACAATGGGGTCAGAAAATAACAAACCTTGGACCATAATCAATCTATAGGCCCAGCCTTGCCTGCACAAGAAAGAGTGAAAATGATGTGATAAATCAAAATGGAAATAGAGAATTGAGCAGCAAACCTCTTCCTGCTCCTTCTCCCAGTTCAGTTTAAGTGTGCCACAATGACAAATCCATTGTGGCCACATAGATTTTATATAGATAATCTGAACAAATATAGGTATTTAAATGGTCACAAGCAGACCATATATATACTTTCCAATTAGAAACACTGCTGACTTCCACTCCACTTTTTTGACACAATTTTATTCTGACTGTAAAGAAAATCCATTAACGTGTAAGCTGAAAGTGCAGTTTACATGCTAATGTAATTAATTTGTCAGAACAACCTGGAAAAATTTACATCAGGAAGAGAACAAAGAACAATGAAGACAGATGAATTTTCATGCAAAACTAACAAAGACCACTTGATTTAAAAAAAAAAAAAAGCAAAAAACCAAAAAGCAGCAAAGTAAGCCTAGAGGTTCTTCCCCTCTAATTTTTCTTACTTTTTATCCACTAAAACTGACTGTTTAGTGATAAAACTAAATCAATGAAAAGAAATGGCTGACTGGAGACCAGAAGTTGCGTGCTTCCATCATCTGAGTACATGGAATATGGAATGGAAGGAAAAGGATTTCACTTTCTCACCATTTCAAATGCAGTGAAGTAGCCATATGGCTAGTAAAGGAGAAATTCCAATTTCCTGCAGGTTGAGAGTAAGACAGCAGAAGAGCTTTGTGAAAAGTGGAGAGTGTCATACATGCACTGTGCACCAGTAGCTAAATTCAGTTTGCCTTGCTTTTTGCTGCTTAATATTACTGTTGTGGCATACTGAGAAGTGTCTTACTGGCATCAAACAAGCTTTCAGACCTGTACCAAGGTGTTCCAGATTATTAGAGGAAACAAAATGGGTTACAGGCATCTTAATTTTGTCTTTTTTTTTTTTTTTTTTTTACAACTTCCTATCTGCCATCTGTTAGCTAAATCAGAGATCTTAAATGCTGCTATATATATATTTAAGGTAACTTTCTACTGCACCCAGATGTCTCCTTCGAAAAGATGCTACCAATTGTTTTAACATATTTTTATACATTAGTAACTAATATATTATAGAATCATACCATTGTTTTGGCTGGAAGAGACCTCTAAGATCACAGAATCAGACAACGTCAGGGCCTGGAAGGGACTTGGAAGGATCATTCAGTCCAACCCCCCTGCCAGAGCAGGATCACCTACACCATATCACATTAACGCAGCACTACCCTGTCACCACTAAGCTATGTCCCTCAGCACCACTTCTACATGTCTTTTAAATCCCTCCAGGGACTTCACCACCTTCCTGGGCAGCCTTTCATTACTGTCCACACTGAAATGTGTAGGTGTGTGTTTCTTTCCTTACATACAAACACACACAGCATTGTATGGCTGTATCTGCTGATGAATAATGTACTGTGTCATGGTCAAAATTCAGCATGAGGGATACCTACATTAAGTTTTTAGCTCATGGCCCTGGGAGCTATCTGGTTACTTTTTCAGCATTAAACACAGTAACAGGCTCTTCTTTACCCTGGCTGTGATTAAAATTTACAGCTGCAACACATTTTGATAAACAAAAACTTCACATTTCCTCACTCTCAGTTTGAGAGCCCCCACAGGTCTCTGTGGGGGAAAAAATCATTTCAGCTGCTACAAAAATTAAATGAGGTTTCAACTTCTTTTGCACTTCTTTAGGTAATACAAGGAAGTATCAACTGCCAGAAAAATAAAGAACAATATTGAAAGAGAAAATGTTTTTCAACTGGATGGTGAGAACAATTTAGCAAGCGTCACTTTGGCTTTTTCAGACTTTCACAGGTGGAAAGCATCTTACTTACTGAAGGTGAGTCTAATTTGTTCAGATGGCTACTAACCACCAGACTCCCTTAGCCTAAGCACAGAAACACAAAATCTCACATAAAAGCCACCACCTTTGGTTCTAAACAAAATAACAATTAGCACTTTATCTGATAAAATGGTTATAAATTGATGTTCTTGAGAAGTCAAACTCTGAAGTTATCCTGGGAGAAACAGAGGATAAAACCAGTTGTACTCGAGTCCCACTTTCAGAACTGTATGCTCACGACTGGAGCCACTGCCTCTCATCTTCATGAACTCTCTGCCACTTCAGATATAAAATCCCATAAGACTGTAGTGGTAGGTCACATTGACTCCAGACTGCAAATATAACTAAAATCTCAGTTACAAACATACCTTCTTTTAATAATATCTACCAACAGTGATTTTAATTTCTATGGTCGTTAGCCAGTTCACACTTGGTACTCTTCCTAGGCAAGAAGCTTTTCTAGGTTAGGAACACAGCCTGACTAACACCAGAGACAGGTATGCTCATTCTTCTTATATTGCAAGAACCTTTGCAGAGCGGTTTGGAAGAGCACCTCTGGAAAACACAGTCCTATCTTGAGCTACTGAGACAGGTAAACTTCACCACTGGGGACACCTACACTATACAACCAGGAATGTTCTAGTGAAATTAGGCATGCTGCCATGCTAATATCTGCTGCTTCCATAGCTGCTTAAGTGCCTTTTCACATGCTGTGTCACTGTTCTTGTCAGTGCCAGGTGAGGCAGCTCTTCATTGTACACTAATGAACAAAGCAGAGGTGTTTGCTGCTGTTTCATAGAATTATAGAACCATTCAGCTTGGAAAAGATCCCCACAATCAATAAATTAACCCTACTCTACAAAGTTCATCCCTAAATCAAATCCCCAAGCACACATCTAAACAGCCTTTAAACACATACAGGGATGGTGACTCCATCCCCTCATCGGGCAGCCTGTTCTAATGTCTGACTGCTCATTCTGTGAAAAAAAATTTCCTAATATCCAGTCTAAACCTACCCTGTTGCAGTTTCAGGCCATTTCCTCTTGTTCTACCACTAATTACCTGTTTAGTGTTTTCCTGAGACTGTGGCTAACAAGAAGGGGTTGTAGACTCCTACCAATATTAATATAGCTACTAATCTATTGCAAAGTTTCGTTTCATATCTTCAGAATTAAACAAACCAACGTCTAAGGCAATTTCTAATTGATTGCTTCTCAAAACATACTGCTCATGAAATCCTGGGCCTTCTTGAATGGAAAAATCATACTTCACTGGGCAGGATGTCTATTCCTACTAATCAATATTTTTAAACAGGGTCAAAGTATTTTCGTGACCTTTCATTTTCTTAATACATTGAATTAAAAGCTGAATAGCGCTGAAATGTTTCTTGCGTCCTTCGATTGCCATCTGGTGGTCACATCAAGTAAGTGCATGCATTTAGAGTTCACGAGTTCTCAGTCCAGGCTCCCAAGTGTCTGTAGATCCATGGAAGTCCTATTTATAGGAGAGCTACAGAAATAAAAATCTAACTATAAGCTACATTCACTCTCAGCAGACTTACATTTTCAATTCAGTGGTCCGTTCCTCTGGGAACAGCATACAGGTCAAAACATCAAAGAACACTGATAATCACTACATACATATCCATATGCATATATATAGTGACATATATACACAATGCAGTGTGTGTATATGTCTAGTAAGTCACCATATAAGTAAAATTCGCCTGTAGCCTAAAGATGAAAACCAAGAATGTGGCTTCCATGCAAGCAGAAAGCAAGGTGTAACACAGACTATTATTTTATTATTATTCTCTGCACACACCACTGACCACTCTACATGGAACAGATCCTCCTAGATGACATGCTAAGGCACGTGGAGAACAGGGAGGCAATTCAAGACAGCCAGTATGGCTTTACCGGGGCAAATCCTGCCTGACGAACCTAGTGCCTTTCTGTGATAAAGTGACTATGTCAGTAGATAAGAGACAATCTATGGATGTGATCTAGCTGGAAATCTGCAAGGCCTTTGACATGGTCCCCCACAACATCCTGCTCCCCAGGTTGGAGAGATATGGATTTGATAGGTGGACTGTTTAGTGGATAAGGAATTGGCTGGATGGTTGCATCCAGAGGGTAGTGCTTAATGGCCTGAATTCCAGATGGAGAGCAATGACAAGTGGGGTCCCTCAAGGGTCTGTACTGGGACCTGTGCTACCACTGCTATAGACTGGAATCAAGGTATCATCAGCAGTGTGCAGATGGTACCAAGCTAAGTGCTGCTGTCAATATGCCAGAGGGATGGGATGGCATCCAGAGGGACCCGGACAAGCTGGAGAAGTGGGCCAAAGTGAATCTCATGAGGTTAAACGAGAGCAAGTGCAGGATCCTGCACCTGGGCTGGAACAATCATTGCTATCAATACAGACTGGGGGATGAGGTGATAGAAAGCAGCCCTGAGGAAAAGGACTTGGGAGTGCTGGTGAATAAGAAGCTGGACACGAGCAGACAGTGTGTGCTTGCAGCCCAGAAGGCCAATCGCATCTTGGGCAGCATCAGAAGATGTGTTGCCAGCAGCTTGAGAGAGGTGATTCTGCCACTTAACTCTGCCGTGGTAAGACCTCACCCGGAGCATCCAGCTCTGGTGCCCTCAATATGGGAGGCACATGGACCTAATGGAGCAGGTCCAGAGGAAGCCCACGAAAATGATGAGGGGGTTAGAGCACCTCTGCTACGAAGACAGGCTGAGGGAGCTGGGGTTGTTCAGCCTGGAGAAGGGAAGGCTCTGGGGAGACCTAATAGCAGCCTTCTGGTACCTGAAGGGGCCTACAAGAAGGATGGAGAGAGACTGTTTACAAAGGCCTGTAGTGACAGGATCAGAGGGAATGGTTTGAAATTAGAGAAGAGCAGATTTAGAGTGGATGTTAGGAACAGGTTTTTTACCATGACATATTCTGGTTGAAATACTTTGTTGGGACATGTATAAAATGCTCACTGGGGCAATGAAGAGAGTCCAGATATCCCTTTGTGCAGTTCTAACTTCAAGCAGATGAGCAGTAAGGAAAGCAGCATCTTTGTATTTTTGGACAGTGTTTTAAAAACTAACACTAGATGGTGCTTGCCAATGAGGAAACCCCGGGTCCCTTTTACTTCAATATATTCTCCTAATGGAGCACTAGAACAAAATAAAATTACTCTCACAATCATAACAGACTTTGAAGACTCATGCCATCAGTTTCTCAGCTCTTAATTTATGTCTGAGAAAAGCAAAGGCATTACAGAATCATTAAAGTACAACCCGCAGAATAAAATAAACTTTCCAAGTATTTATTTTTCATTGTATGGAATGAAACTCCAGTGTTACAAAGCTAATAATCTTTCTTCATGCCAAGTGACAGTAAATTCCCATACTATATGAGAAAGAGGAGGAAATTATATTTTTATAAATTAAAAGCAGAGATAAACGGCATATTGGAAATGCTAAGATAATTTTTTTTTCTCACCTATATTAGAATGAAGCTAGCTGTCTGGATCAGTGGCTTCTGATCTGTGGATATGTTCCATTTTGTCATTCTTATTTAGTCAAAAGGAGATCATACCATAGGACAGACATTATGGCTTTGAAAGAGCTTACTACTTAACTGTTTATGCATTCCTGATAAGTTTATATGACTCATATGTGTGTCATTTTAAATTAAATTAACAAATTCTCTCATAATAGTGGCTAAGTATATTCATTCAGTATGAGAAATAACTTAGTAGTTAAATAAATATGATGATCAGTTATGACTTTAATGAATTGGTGCTGCATGTTACCAGAGCGATGAGCTGGACACAGAATGAACATGAACTAATTACATCGAGCTGAAGAACAAGCTGAGCTCTATATCATAGTTAATCCTGCAAGGAGGACAATCAGTAGCAATTAGAGATGTGTTATCTTCACAATCATGTACGCGCTTGGGGACATGCAGTGGGTGACCTTCCCACTGTCAGCATCAAACTGCTCTCTGCAGGAACGGAGACACTGCTTAAAGTTTTGCTTCCCACAGAATTCCTCATTCTCTCCATAGTTACAAATTCATTTAACAGAGATTAATTGGGTACTACCAGACTGAACTCACAGAAGGCCTGATTCTGTCAGACTTGCTGAGGCAGAGTACTCTCTTTGATGTAGGCAGCCCTATTCCTTCACAGGAACGCCTGCATCGCAGCACACTGCATTAAAAAAGGGTAACAAAACTGAACTGGGAAGTATTGGGAAAGAAAACCCACTCTCAAGACTCAAAAGGGCATTGTTCTGATTAATTTTATCATATTAGTTAATTCTGTTCTTTTGTTACATCTTGGATTAGATTAACGAGGCAAAACATCTCCTATGAGCTTTCAGGGTCAAAAGCTTGTTGCTTTGGAAGATGAGTAAACTGCAGACCTCTAAGGAGTTTATACAGACCATTCCTGCTCTTCTTGCTAGCTAAGCTCTTCTTGACATGGTTGTCAGAACTAAAATACTGTTGTTTAATCTTTTTTCTTACTTCCACATGGAATACACGAAAAGCCCAACCAGCCAACAGAGTTATGGTCTCCTTCGCCCTTCAGAGTGGCTGTAGATTTAGACATCTGTTAAAAATCTGGATGGAAGCAAAAGCATTAACGAAATAGTTTCTGTGACTAAGCATTCCTCTAGGAGAGGTGGAATTACCAGTGAGCAAAGAAAGGGAAATTGGTCGCTTTACAGCATGATCATTTCTACCCCTCTATAAACCTGAAAAGCTGCTTTGGAAACAACCTAAACGGAGGCTCTGTTGGTTGGCAGTGGGGTAAAAACATAGATTGATTTGCTAAGTTCCTTTTCAACAGTCTATGGAATTGATAGATTTTGTGCACTCCCTATGAAACTCCAGGACAGTCTCCTTTCATCCCTTCTGCTTCCCAGCCACATGCTTAGCCCAGCTGCCTGGCAATGTGAATTGTAGTGGAAATCTTTATATTACAATGTTAAAGGAGTGAGACAATTTCTCCATCCCTCATTAACTATTTCTATCTCCAAATGTCATTAGTTTTCCATAATGTTCACCTAAACGTGCAATTCACACTCTTCCTTCTCAATGGTTCACTGCAAACTTTTGCAGTGGAGCAGTTGAGTTTGAGACTGATATAAGATTTATTCTTTTACTCTTTATAATGTTTGTTCTAGTAAGGAACAACTAAGTATAACAGGTCTCTCATTGGTTTAGATTTTGTTAAATCAGGGTAACATTCAACAAGAGAATGCATATTTTACTCATTACTTTTCAAATATCTTCTGTATAATTTGGTTTAGTACTTATCTTCTCAAAAGGATTTTTTTGGTTGTTTGGTTGGTTGATTCTTGAAATCAGAAGTTTCCAATTCTGGAATCACTGGCAACATAACAATTACTTAAATAAGAATAATGAACTAATGAGCCATAGTGGTCACTGTAATGACTGAATATTTTTAAGACAAGCTAATTCAGAGCAAAGTATTCCAGTTAAGAGCATATCTGCAAGAAAGCTTCATGATGGAGCATTTGGTTAAGACAGTAAAAAGTTCAAAGGGGTTAACACTGGACATGACAAAGTGATCCCCTAGTTTATTATAGCAACAGAAGTCAAGGAGACTTTTATTAGTTTTTGGCAGAGATCTCTCTTATGCTACAATATGTATGAAAAAAAAAACAAAAAGAAATTGCCTTCAGGCACAGAAAGAAATCAGCCATCTGCTTGGCAACTGCTGTATCAGGTAGTATGGTCCACACCTGAGGCAGGTGGAGGACAGCACTATTCTTGTCCGAGATCAATGAATAGAAGCTACAATTCAAAGTGAAGAGAGATCTGAAGAGTCCACACCATACTTATCTCTTGGGTATAGAAACATGAGGGACTATCCCACTTGATCTAACAGATTTTTATCTTCTTGCATACTTTGAAGCATTCGTTTCTGTTTCACTCTGAGCACTACAGATTAAAGGTACTGAAGAGAAAATGGAATTTAATGACAGATGTAGAGGTCACTCAGGGCAAGGAGTCATCAGAGACAACTGTTTCCAGGGGTGCTTTTAGCATGGTGTGAAATTTAGAGCTGTAAAAGGCAATGGTGCGTACAGATGGTGCCCTTTAGAACAAGAGGAAGTACAGCTTAAGTACAAAATCTTGACAGGGAATGCCAAACACCATTTATTTCTAACAATGATGTCTAGCTCCCAGGCTCACTCATGTATGTTCCTGTATTACCATTAGTCCTTTCCAGATCTCTGATACAGAGGAACCCAAGTTAAAATTGACATGATCTACATCCTGAATCTAGCCCCACATGAAGCATTAAGAAGATCTTGTTCTACCCACTTCTGGGCTGCCCATTTCCAGGAGTACTAAATTTGCATCACATCAGCTACCATGGCCACAGAGGCCAAGTGCTGATTAAAACCAGTGTTGTGTGTGGTGTAGCAGAGGACAGATGGCAGCAGCAGCTGGAAACCTTTGCAAAATGTGCGCTCTGTACATTATTGAAATGGCAACAAAAGAACCTCCAGCTTACACAGAACTTCAAAAACTAGAGCTGAACAACTGGCCCAGAGAGCATTAATGTACAAAAAGGGCTGTTCTGTCAGAGGATTGTCACTTTGGCCAAGGCAGGCCAGCACAAAGACTCAACTCAAGCAGGAACGCTGATGGCACAGTGACATACTTCCCACAGCTCCCCAGGGAGCTTGTCCAAAGCACTACCTTGAGACTACCAGAGTTCATCCCTGAAATGGAGAAAGTCATACTGGGTCCAGTAGGCTGTGGCTCCTGCAGGCAGCAGTGACAAACACTGCTTGTATCAAACAACACTCAAGCCTGGGAGCTGGGGACAGTGTGTTTCCCCTGCCCTGGATAAACCTGCATAAAGGCAATTAAAAAAAAAAAAAAACCTAGATAAACTTTTATGGAGAGAGAAATGCCTTCCCTGCCTTCACACATACTCACATTGCTCCTTAAAAGTTAAAGTCTCAACACTCCCATCATGCAACTGCAGGTTTCTATTTTCATTACTCCTCTTCTTCCAGAGCACTTTCCAAACTCACTAACCTACTTGACTTGATTACTTGTGGGAGAAAATCCATGCCCCATATTCATTGCAGGTTTTGTAAAGGAGCATCATAACTTTTCTATAGCATGTTTTTATTAGTCAAGGTCAGTAAGAGTTTCCTAGTGTCGTGGTAGGCCTAAACAGGCCAAAAAAGGCTTACACATGTCCTGGCTTCCCCAGACATGTTTTTCTGCTCTCCCTCCTTTTGCTGATGGGAGAAGCAACCATGGGAAGGAGGACAAAGAACCTGGAGCCATTGACTCTAAGGACTCTGGCTTGCCCAGACTTGTTTTGCTCCTGTTTACATCCTGTGGTAATCAAGGTACAAACAGTTGGCTTGTGCCTGCTTTGTGCAAAGCCTATGTTTTTCCCGAGTTTGGGTAAAGCAAGCCTACGGCTTCACCTAATATGGTTATGCTTGGCTATCTGCCACTGTGATTGGCTATTCTATGTCCAAAGGCCCATTCGTTTCATGCTGTATTGATAAAAAGAGATGAGCAGGTAATACAAGGTGCTGTCTTTGTAGTCATGCTTGCTTGCTGCTTGCTACTGCTGCTGTCATTGCTCTCTGCCTCTGGCAGTGATTCTGCCATTGCCTTCTGCAGCATTATGCTATGCTAAGCTGTAAGCTAGCTCTGCTGCATAATAAGAAGCCCTGATGCTTTGGGTATGGACTGCCTAGAAACTTCCTGATTCGAATTTCCCAGAAATAGGCACCAAATACCTCCATGCGACAGGCCTGCATAGCCAGCATGACATCCGTGCCAAAACTGCACATTGCAAGACATCCTGCCTACACCTGCCGATTCAAGGAGCCATGGAAGGGACACACAGATTGTCCAGAGAAATCAGGATAAGGTCAGAGATTGTCTGCCTCCTTTTCCCAGCAGCCTGTAAAGCCTGGGAAGAATTACAAGCCTCAGCAGCTGACAAGACACAGACAGAATTCCCTGAAAGCATCTGGGTACTGTCTGAAGCTGTAGCCAGCCCTGCAAGTTGGGAGCTAATTTTTGTGAGTAAATACTTAATGCCTCTTGTAATTCACCATTGCCTTCTGCCATAAGCAGAAAGGAGCTCCTTGAGTCCATCCAGTGGACAAGCAGTATAATTAACTGCAAGCAGTGTATTGACCGCAAGAACCTTCTCTTCCAGTTCAATTGGGTTTAAAAGTTTATATTTTTGCTAGTTATTTCTTAAACATTCTAGATCCTATGTAATCATCTATATAATGTTTCCACAACCGTTGCAAGAGAACCTAATTATTACCTGATTCCATTGGGTACAAGCCTAGGTTTATATTCCTTGAGAGACATGCAATCTTCTTGCAGGCACATAATTTCTTTCCTACACTTTTCCTACTGTACCAACTACTGATTTTCCTGATGCTTTCTGCTGCTACCTACCAGTGCAGGTGGAAAAGCAGCACAAAAGCTTAGTGCTGCTAATGTGTTTGACATTTCCTACAAATACAGCAGAGAGCTCAGGAATATAGATTAAGCTGCTTGACTTGATGTTCTCGTGCAACCATATTCCACTGACATGACTTATCTAAGTGTGTTAAGGCACGTACCTACTGCATTGGAACCTGGAGCCCAGTCCATCACTGCTTTACTCTCAAGGCAAGAGTGCACAACGTGACTGATGCAGCACTGATTCATTTCCAACTTTCATTTCTGAATTTCCTCCAGAGACTGCCACCATCCTAATTCTCTTAATATAGAAAGAAAAATGAAACACATTACTGTGGAAATTAACATATTACCAAAACCTCATGAGTGTGACACTCAGATACCCTCAGATAATAGTTACCATATTAGATTAAAATGGTAGGAAAATGAAAATAAAGAGGTGAAGGAAAGAGAATTTTTTTAAATTATCAGTATTTTCCACCTCCTTCAACTCTTGATTTACTCTTTTTTTTCTTACAGTACTTTGTGTTATAGCACAAATACAAGCTGGGGAGAGAATGGATAGAGAGCAGTCCTGAGGAGAAGGACTTGGGGCTGTTGGATGATGAGAAGCTCAACAGGAGCCATCAATGTGCATACACAGCCCAGAAAGCCAATTGTACACAGCGCAGCCAGCATGTTGAGGGAAAGGATTCTGCCACTCTGCTCTTATAAGATGTCACCTGGAGTACCATGTCCAGCTCTGGAGATCTCACGAGAAGGACATGGAATTGTTAGATGGGTCCAGAGGAGGCCATCAGAGCCTCAGAGGGCTGGATTATCTCTCATATGAAGACAGGATGAGAGACTTGGGATTGTTCAGCCTGGAGAAAAGAAGGGGAGACCTTATAGCAGCCGTCCAGTATTTGAAGGGGGCCTACAGGATGCTTGGAGGCAGACTTTTTACAAAAGCATGTGGTGATAAAATGAGGGGTAATGGCTTCAAAGTGGAAGCAGCTAAATTTAGGTTAGACATTATAATGACATGGTTAGACACCATGAGGATGGGTGAGGCACTGAAACAGGTTGCCCAAATAAGTTGTGAAGGCTCCAAGCCTAGTATTGTTCAAAACGAGGTTGGAGGGAGCACTCAGTAACCTAATCTAGTAGGAGGTGTCCCTGCTCATGCCAGGAGGGTTTGAACCAGAAGATCTTTAAGGTCTCTTCCAACCCAAACCATTCTATGATTCTATAATTACCAGGTCTGCAGGGGATCACTATTCACTCGTGTTTAGTGTGTGTTTCCATGCTCAGTCTTTTAAAGGATAAGGCTGATAACTCTTTCCCTTATGACTGTAAATGACTAATACAACCCAACAACCACATTGTTGACCAAAACTTTAACAGAGTTTTGCTTAATTCACTTGAGTATTTATTTCAAAGCAAGTATTAATTTCCTGGTACCAGAAAACACTTGTAGTGAAGAGCAACTGCTTATTGCCACTCTATTTTGTACCAGTTGTATAGCACTCTCAAAAGCTCTTGAATTTTTATACCTGGTTTGATTTACAACATTCTTTGACACAGAAGAGAGCATTAACTTGAGGTAACATCTGAGCCATCATTCAATTCATTCAGAGAATTTACTCAGGAACGTGATACAAAAATAAGCACGTCCTTTCTTAGTCAATAAGAAATACTCAGCCTCCAGTTGACAGCTCGGGCAAAGGTTACCATTTCCTTAGATGTCACCTCTGCAGTAGTGTGTCATCACATTGCAATGTGGTGAGTGAGTGTAGATTATGCACTAAGTCCATTGGCAGGTGGGTAGATGGCTGCTAACAGCCAATGTGCTGGGTTCAGATGTGAGGAAAGCAGCGTTTTGATAATGTTGATAACAGCTCACATGGTTTGTGATGCTGCTGCAGCTGGAGAGTGTTCCTGAATTTTAAATACTGAAGTGGACTGCTCTGCATGACAGGAGCCTCATTAGCTATACACAATGACATTGTGAGGGGGATTGTTGAGGAGTGTGTCAAGGACTGTCTAGAAAAGAACTCTAATTTTGCTGTCTCAAGTTCTCCTCAGTAATATCTCAGGACCACAAAGCCTTTATTTTATTTATTTATTTTCAGAACCTGTTTGGGATAAATGGGGAAAAAAAGAGAAGTAGAATATGATTGATCTTAATTTGCTTATGTGCCCAAAAGTACCTTTGGACACCTGAGGTCACAATGAAGACCTTTAATAACATGAGAAATTGAAGCTGGGTACCATGACACCAAAGCCGGATAGCTTTGCCTTGAAGTAGTCACTCATCTGCCTGAAAATAAAAACTACCATAAACTGAGGATTCAAATAACAGTCCAAGTGCAAAATAAATAGGTTTTGTCCCTCAATTTCTTCCACCATGCTGCGTTCATAAGGATCTACATGGAATAACTTATGCAAACAGAAAGTACACCTGTTGAAACCTGTATTAGAAACTTCCTTTGTCCTATCAGACATTTTACTGTGACAAGCAAAATAAATATATATATTTCTATATAGAAAAATAAAAAAAGGTAAACTCCTACCTTTAAATCCATCAAATATATTGCCTCAGATTTAAATACAACCCACACACATCAGACGTGTATTTGCAAAAGCATCATACCTTCAGACTTAGGCCATTAAAGATCTAGTTCAGGTGTTACACAAGATGGCAAGAAACTCCAATTAACTCGAACAACACAACAGGAATCCTTAAAATTGCAAAGGCTTGGTTGTAGGCTGCAGTAAAATAAGCATATAATTCAGGGGTAAGTATGGAGGGTACAAATAAATGCAGGATCTAGACCTAAATACTGCTCAACAGAACTACCCTGCAATCTATTTTATGTCTTATTACTTGCTTAACTACAAACTATTTACCCACAACGACCATTTCACTCTGTGGTCTCTATTAATATGAGTGAGACAATGCAAAATAATCTAACATTCATATTCATATATGTATCTAACACAGGGTATATGAAAGAGGTCATCATTTCAACTACCTTTCTTTTTCCATTGATGAAAGAGGCATCTAAGAGACTCAGACTAAGTAGAAGACTATATTTGGGACAGCCAGAGTGAGACTGTTGATCATACTGGTGGGTGTGTTCACAGTTTCAGGTTTTCAACTCTCAAGCTAACAAGGAAATGAGTTTCAACACGTTTTCACATAAGAACTCCAGAGTTGGTTTGTGAGGCAATGGAGTAACATATAAACGGATAAATAAGGATTCAGCTGTACTGAGATAAATATTCCATCTATAACACAAACCCCTGCTATTTCAAGACTGCAATTGCTATTTCTCTCCGTGTACTAAATATTCTATAGACATACTACAAACACCACAACTCATATGTTAGTTGAATGTAAGTAGGTTTAAAGTAAGGCAAGAAGATTACTATATCTGCATTGAGTTCTATATATCTTTATATTCTGGTTGGCAGAACCATTAGCAAACACTAGTCCAAATTATTTAAGGCAATCTCTCTCCAATTCGTTTGAGAGCTTCACTCTGTCGGCTCTTTAAACCCACGACAGTCACAAACATCTAGAACTTATTAGTATGTATTAGAACTTCAAATGAATGCAAAGTCTGCCTGTATGCATAGGCTTTATAAATGTTTTGTTCAGTGCTCTTTGACATGAAATTCACTTTAATTTGCTTATGAGTGCAGTACATCCAGCTCTTATCCATTTTAAATTCCAAGGATTTTGTTTGACTAAACAATAAATGAGGAATTCAAACTAACTTACTCTCGCCTGTATCAGCTACTTACTCCAGCAATGTATCAGCTACATTGTGTGAGAGTTCTTGGTCTCTTTGCCTTACTGTTATGTCTGTAAAATGGTTGTTGAAAAGAACATTAATGTGCTCGGTTGTTTATGAAACATCCCTTTCAGGCACAGAGATCTGTGCCCTATGCAGCTAGAAGTACAGCAAGGAGACAACTATCTATTGAGAACTTTGTTCTTGTGTTGATCTTGCTGCTGTGACCCCAGGGAAGGCAACTTGCCTCAATATCCCCAGCCACATAATACAGAAATGCAACTAACATGAAAAGTACTTTCCATTTCACTTTTTTTTTTTTTTTGCTTGTATTAGAGTGAATATTAGTATCTGTCACTCCTTCACGTGAATTGACCTGTCTGAAAGATCTTTACCTTTACTCTTTACCAGCACCATTTTGATGGTGGGCTGCGGAGAATATAATAAAAAGCAAAATACTACTCAAGATTCAGACTACAAAAGGCTTGATGCTGAAAAGCAGAATATCACTCTTCATAAAACACCAGAGTAAATGATATAAAGACAGCAACAATTACAGTGGTATAATTTTTCATGGATTTAAACAAATTCCCATTGAAGCACATCTCATGTGATAGCTCTCACAAAGCACTCTACTCCTTTTCCAGACATGTAAGCCATAAGCACTGAGCACAACTTCTGAATAGCAAAAGTAGGGTTAAAGGATTCCTTCCTAGTTACTTGAAAGCAAATTTTAACTCACCTTACTGAGCATCTGAGCAATAGGAGCAACACATTTTAATAATATATGCGTTTGTGTGTGGCTCCATGTAACCCTATTTCAGATCAGCTCCTTTTTTCTAAAAACATGCAGCTGTCTCTTGTTTAGTATTTTACTTATCCCCAAAATTATTGTGTTTATTTTTGTCTTGAAAAATTAGACATTTGGGTTTGTGGGGGTTTTGGTGATTTGTTTTGTTTTGTTTATAATGAAGTCCCTTAAACTTTATTCTTTCAGAAACATATTCTGACATGTGAGTCTTGTACATCTGTATCATGCTCATCTTTAAGTTCTCCAGACTCAAGTTTTGACAATCATCCAAAGAAACACTCTGAAAATGCAGACACTGTCTGGCATCAGGTGTGCTGTGGTTACTGGATGTCACTGGGGTGGCACATAGGACATTAAGCTACTCTATTGTCATCTCTTGCTGCTCTTGGATTCCAGCTGGAAAATCCTATCTGGCTTGATTGAACACGCTTCTTTCTTACTTAAGCATCTTTCTTTTTTCCTGGTCCTTGAACTAACCTGGAAAAACCCATCACATACAACTATCAGCAATTAAGAACAGAGCCAGGAACTGTAGGCTTAGGGCAAGGATGTTTCTAGCTTGTATATATTTAGAATAACAGCCCATGTCACCAGCAGGTGATCATGGTGTTTTGTTCTTTCATCTCTCCCTCACCTTATCTATTTATTTACAGCAAATATAAAAAAGCATCTATCAAGAGCCAAACAGTTCTTAATTAGAGCTTAATTAGTGCTTTTAGATTCATCAGATGCTTAGAACTCAGCTTTCTAAAGAGGAAGTGCAAACAAAATCTACTCCATGGAAGGCTCGTTCCTTCTGCCCATCGGCAAACTGTTAGCTCACACCTGTTGAAATTTCAGCATAGCTCAGTAGACAGCCTTTATGAATGCACTCCAAAATAATGAAATAAAGACTAAATTTATGTAGGTGAAAAACTCAAGTGTCAGGGAAATTTGATGTACCTTTATCATTTCTGCTTAGGGATGCAGTACACCCAACATCAGTTTCTCAAGTTAAAAAAAACCTCTCCTCATCTTTACTGACATAAAATTCATCAGAGTAGTTCTGCCAACCAGTGACTCTTTGTGAATCTTCAGAGATTAGCTATCTGCAAAAATATGGATTGTTTAAGACCAAGGTAACTTTGGCATAAGAGCTCTCTGGTTTCTCAGCCTGGTCTTATACTGCTTAGTTCTGGACTCATTGCCACAAAATCAGAGGCACACGCAAGATCAGAGATCACAAGGAGAAAAAATAGTGAATTTTCCAGATCTTTAATGGAAATTGCAATTGTTGTTATATATTGGGGGAGATCACTGACTTTGCTATAAAAATGCTTTCATAGAGCAAAGACTGCAGTTTCATTAAAGAAGATCCTTCTTTCCATGGCAGCTCCTGCCCCACAGACTTGAGTGTCCCTGTTGATACAGCCAAAGCTAGAAGAGCCGATAGAAAACTCTCATCCTAGAGTGGTAGTGGTAAAGTCAGAGGGTAACTGGGAGAATGGAATTTTTGCAAACAGAGGACTTCCTTCTGTCATAAATAAGCTCTTTATTTGTTTCCCCTTACTAAAGAAACAAAAACCAGATGAAATAAAAATAAATTGCAACTTGTTATTTTTGGCATGTGTATGAACTTAGAAATGCTCAATTGGTAACCCAGGAGACAGACAGCAGACATCTGTTAAAGTCATGCAGTTGATATAAGTTAGGGAGCAACAGCATACACTTCTTACAGAATCCCATGAAATTTGCTAGAGACCTCTTCAGGGACCTTTTCAGGCCTCACACACTTCAAGCCCAGGGCTACCACCAAGTATGATACCAAGAACCAGTCATGAAGGCTTGGACATGTCAACTGTTGTCCACAACAAAGACTTAATTTTCACATGAGGACTGAACAGCCAGCAGAAGGCACAGTGATGGGGCTGGAATTTACTGAAAGCCCTCATTCAAAAAGGTCATCATTTAGTTGGTTGTTTTCAGAGATTTTTGTTAAATGATTGCAAGAAAACAAATACGTTAAAATGAATTGCTGATTTGTTTGTTTCAGCTTTTTAAAAGAAAAAGGCTTGTCATTTGAGAAAGAGACTATGAAGTATACATAAATGTCTGGAAAAATCAGCTTTTGCCCCAAGAATGATTAATCCTGTGCAGCTGTTCTCCTGGACTATTTTCAAATGTGTTCAATAAACCTTAAAGATTTGTTACAGAGTGGTGACAGAATTATTTTGCTTGACTAACTTCACATTTTCATGAACTGTGAAAGGCTAAAATGTGAGAGAAGATAGGTTGTACTGATTTGGATGATTAATAGACAACAAAGTTTTAAACGAGAGCACCACCAGCATTATAAGAGACCAAACACCTCCACCACTCTGTTACTCATTCCTTTCTGTTACTTATTCCTGCCTCAGAGAACTTATTTTCCAAGGATTGCTGCACACTGTCCATTGTCCTCAGAATCTGTGCATTTCCTACCTGACAGGTATAAAATTCAGGGAGTTTTATAGCTGTTCATGACATGAGAGGAGGCAAAGAAAAAAAGGTTGAATTAACCATTTACTTGGTATCTCAATACTTTTCCACTTAGTTTAAACCAATCTTCCTGATTTTCAGTCATGTTCCTCTGAAAACAATTTCTAGATGTTCTCAATTCATTTATCACACTTGCTTCAGCTGTTCCCTTCTGCTAAGCTAGGCCCTAACTCAAGAGACTATTTAATTGACTTTAAATTTAAACATGCTCTTAGGCCTTGCGAAAATCAATTTGTCATGGAAGCAACATTAACTGCTCTAATTCAGAAATGGACCTAAAACTTTGTTTAAACTCTTTCCTTGCTAGGGTTGCCTTCCTGAATCAGAACTTCCATGTTATGCTGTGATATTTTCAAGAGCACTCAAGTAATTGAGCAGACTAAATATTGTTCACTTGCAGGTTGGCATCTTTGAAAAATTATGTTGTTGCTGAATAAGGCTGGTTTTGAAAAGCTTTTGCTGAATTGCAGCCTTATTCAGTTCATTTGTTTCAGCACAGAAATGTGTAGCCTGAGCTTTTCATTTTACTCCAGCTTTTGCATTTCTATTGATAACCACGATAAGCCATCTGTTTCCACCCAATTTGTCCTTTCCTTCCAAAAGATAAACCTTCAGTCTATCCCTGAAGAATATTGTCTAGCAGAGGGTAAGAAAAGAAGCATTTCTATTAAACATTTCTTTAGCTTGATGTCCCGGGACTTGGTTTCATTCTAACCGACAAACATCACAGCCTCTCACCAATATCCTTCCTGTTGTGAAACAGCCAGCACTGCATGGCAGCAGCCCAAAGCAATGCCAAATAGTGCACGCCACTGCAAAGTGCTGCTTCCTTTGTTCTGTACACTTCATCTCTGCCAGTATCACTCATCATCTTTTCTTCTTCCTCTTATCCCCCTTCTCACTGATAACTCTGTAGATAAGGCAACACATTTTTCTATAACCAGCTGTTATTTTCTTTCAAGTCAGTCAGTGGTCATCAGAATTAGATGATCTTTAAGGTCCCTTCCAACTTGAGCCATTCTTTGAGTCTATGATTCCATGACCAACTCTTTCACTCTGCTCTCACAAATGTTTCTCTTGTTTTAGAAAGAAAAGGAATTTACCTTAATTTTGTGCTATATTCCACATCAAGCCTTCATGGTACAGGCAAAAAGTTATCTTCTGGTTTCGCCTCACATCCGTTTATAGAGCCTGTTGCATCCTGACTTTGCAAACTCCATCAGCAGAGTGAAGGACCTGTAATGAGGAGTAAGCATTCAAACTGTCCCTTTAGCCCTGGAGAGAACAGTTTAGACATTCCTGCACCTTTGTCATAAAGACATTAATTCTCCAAGCATCTATAGATTTTTAAAATTGAACAATAATGGCAAAATTTAGGTCCTGGCACAGGTGACTCTGTACGTTGCATGCCCTACACTTGTGCCAGTTTGATGAGTTCTGCACTTAAAAATGCTTATTTTCACCATCATCCTTAACTGCAGAAACATTTTATAACAACGTATGTTTGACATCCAGGTTATCCACCTAATGATTTATACACTGTAAGATGCTGCCATTATGCAATCAGAGATTAGAAAATTATTTTGTGAGATGTATATATCCAAAGAACAGGAATTTGAATGACAAATTTCAGCTTAGAGGCTGAAAAATAATTGTAGAGAAGTACTAGAAAACACATAGGTATGTTCATCTCATAATCTGATCGGAGATTAGTGCTCACTAATTTCTTCACTCACTCTCAGAAAAGGATGAACTTTTGGGATTTTTCCCTTAAAACTGAATTTCTGTGTCTGGTTTGCAGCATCCTGTGAAAGAGTCCACTACATACCAAATGCAGATGAAAAATGGAATGGTTCTGGAAGACAAAGAGGAGCAAAAGTTTCCAGATGGTTACTTGATCAAAACCATTCAGCCTTTTCCAATGTATTTAATCAAAAGCAATTAAATTATCTCTAAAACAAGACTTTGCATTTAAATGTATTCAGTTCTCTAAATGTGATTAGAATATTTTTAAATTTAAAACATCATAATTTCAATCACATGACTATATCTTTAGGCATGAAAAACGTTTAATTTCTCCTCCCAAACACCTTTCCTTTTCATTTCACTGGAACGACTTCAGGCTAGGATGAGTTGCCCTCTAGGTACTTCTGTTACTGGCCTTTGGAGAGATGAGACAAGATCTCAAGACAGGTATGACATCAATAGGAACAGGATTAAAATTAAAACAAAACAAAACAAAGCAAAACACTTTTTTTTCACTTACAGGTTCTTATTTCTCTACCTGGAAGTGCAATCTTGTTTATGGCAGGGCAGGGGCTTCAATCCCATTGCTTAAAAAAAATTGTGGTTAAACAAGATTTCTTTTGGTGATGTAGAAAGGCTTACTCTGAACTCAGACTTAGTTCTACTGCAATCCAACTGTGAAATAAGAACTCCTCCAAAAAAAGCTGGACTTTTGGGATAGTGGTTTTTCAGCCCTCAGAAGCTAGAATTACTTCATGACACAACACTGACCACTGAGTGGCAGTGTAAGGAAAATAAAGCCAAATATAAAAATAATGAAAATCCATGTGGTCTTTCACTGAATCCGTATCATCACAGAAACTACCTGGACAGTCACACAATATATGCCCATTAGGAGATATTTTATCAGAGGACACTTGCTGATGAGTCCTGGCTATGTTTGCTGTTTGCAGTATTTCACAAAATGAAGCTTTCAGTATGGATGCTGCATTTGCATCTCAAATAGATAATGTGTTTGAGAGAGGATTAGAAAACCCTTAGGCTTCTCTAAGAAAATTCAGAGAAAGGATTGCAGTTTTCTGTTAGATTATATAGGACTTTACCCTAAAAGCTGGACTATAAATCAATTTGTCAGTAAGATGGATAGTGTTAAATAAACAAAAGAAACCTCATTGCATTCAGTATCAAGCAAATATTCAGCAAATAATGAAAACAACACCTTCCTGAGTAAGGGCTTGGAACTCAGGAAAACCTACAAAATGTATTATGACCTACACGGTTGAAGTAAGAATAATTGCCTAAAACAGTAACCTTGAGCTCTCTCCAATAACACTTGGGGGGAGGAAAAAAAAAAAAACAAACAAGCTTTCTGAAACAGAGAATTCTATGTCTGACAACAAAGAGCAAAAAAACTCAAGGAAAGAAACAAAACAAAACAACAACAAAAAACCACTTGCACTAAGACTGATTTATGAAAGCCTGAAAAAATCCTAATGGGCTACCATTCAGAATCTAGTAACAGATGTCTACCTACCTTGTAAGACCAACAGAAGTCAGAGAGAAAACAAAAGCATATTGGGATGAAATACTAGTGTTACCAAAAGGATTTCGCCTGATTCCTCAGCTAGTGCACCTCCCCCTGCTCAGAAAATACTCCGCTGTTTTGAGGAATATGTGATAAGCAGGACAATTGGAAGGCTTATAAAATTTGTGCACATGAAAAATGAGAAAATGTAAATAGGTAATTTGGAAAAAAAGCAACAAGTTAAATGGGAAAGTAGGGAAGAGATGATGCATTGCACTACACACAGAAAGGTGGTAACAGATGGCTGGGTGCAACAGTCCATTGGCTAGAAAGATGAAAGGAATACAGAGTTTCTTTCAAGATACAGTGTATCTGCACAAAAGATGAATGCCTCCTCCCATTATGCTGCTTTCTTAAGATGTGGTTTCATCTTCAACTTAAACCCATTTTGAACCCACATTCATGTCTGCATGCTCCTGCTCCCTTTTCTGTCACCACCAGCAATCACTGGTACCTGGGAAGTCAGACCAACTTGCTGATACAGCTGAAAGTTAATTTGTTTTCTTCATTTTCTGCTGCTTGCACAGCCACACTACTGCTAGCACCAACACAGGGAAAGCAGAGCACAAATCCTTCTGCAGATGAAAGGAAAAGATGGGATTGCCCTTTTCAGCAGCTTCTAAATGCTCTTAGGGATGGCAGTAAACCTGGGAAAGTACGATCACCGAATAACCACATTTTTCTAATCTTTCCTATGACTCCAAATTGTGAGAAAACTGAAGCAGCCCAATAGAAGAGCTGCAATGAAGTATGACACAAACCACCTAGCATCAGTCTTCTAAGACAGGCAGCTCAGTACATTCACAAACTCTCTGTGCAAAAAGAACATTATGCTGTTTTTCACTCTTTGGCATTAATTAAGCAACAGACATAACAGAATGTGAATCATAATGCAATAGTTTATGAATAGGGGGTTGTAAAACATGAAGCCAAATACAGAACATTGATGAATTTAGGCAAAAGTTAGTAATGCATAATTATCATAGCAGAGGCTCTTAAGGGAAATTGGAAAAGGACACCATAAGAAATTAAAAAAAGAGAAACCCCCCCCAAATATTCGTCAGTCTGCCCAAGTGGGTTGTGCTGGGTTATTAGAATTGCTGACAGCTGACTCTGTGCACCAAAACTGGCTGTCTCCCCTCTGTAGCAACTGATGAGCTTGGGGCCTCATGCCATATTGTATGACCTCTGCAGGTCTTACACACTAAAATGGTCAGTTCGAATAAGGTTTGAATTATTTAACAGCAATTCATGATTTCATTCTGGAAAAAGAGTCTGTCCATAATCCAAGTTGGATTTTATATATGTACCTATGGACATGCCAGAAAAATACAGCAGTAACATTAAGTATATCAAAACATTTACCCCATTTCCTACTCCTCTACAATGCATTTAAGGCCAAATGAAGCTGAGTAGAAAGGAAAAAAGACAGAAAACTGTGCCAGGCCTGAGCTGTCAAGAATGACTTTTTGGTTTCTCTTTTGATTTGATTTACATCTGACAAGGGTGACCAGACTGGATGAAATACTCCCAAAAAGTAAAGTCAAATTATGCTTCTTGAGCCATTGCTCAGCCAAATCCTTCCTATGTTTCAGAGCACACCAGTCAAACCCACCATGCAGTTAGCTGGGGAGGTCAAACACCAACGGCCTCACCAACCAGCCCTTTGGGTTTGCGGGGCAGCCCTCACCTCACTGGCACCACTGCTCTCACCCCTGAGAGGAAGGCAAGCCCGTGCCCCACTTGGCAATATCTGCTGTGCTACTCTCCCTGGGAAAACACGCATTCATCTTCTCCACCTTAAAAGCTGTCTTGCCCTTCCTGGCACGTGCATTCCACTTACACTGTCCCTCTGCAGTCGTTCGGGGGGTGCCCCCACACCTAGAGGTTTGTGTTTTGCAAGATTCAGGCCCAACTTCTTTCTCGCCACCCCCTCGGCTACCTTCGCCTGTCCCCACACACTGACACAACTGACACCTGCCCTTCCTCAAGTTCTGTGCACCTCCACCAGTTTTCCCTCCCCTGGAGGGGAAGGACAAAACACGAAAGCAAGGACAAATCGGGTCTGAGGCCTGTGGCCCACAAGCACCTTCTCCCCCTGGATGCCAGGCTCCCGCCATGACTCACCGTGCAGGCCCTGTGGGAAGTGCTCAGCGCTCCTTGTCACAGGGTCCAGGTGGGCTGCGCTGCTGGGGGGGGGGAGCTTCCGAGGTAGGGGGGGCCCATTTAAATCCCTTTCCTGGATCTACACAGCCTGCTTTTCCCTTGCCATAGGATTCAACTCCATTATAATTGGGTCTCCACCACAAAGCTTCCCTCTCACTAGTACCTCTGAAAACAAGGAGTTGTTAGAATGCTCCCAGGCTTGGCTTTCTTCAGGAAGGGCCTGGGAGGTAACATGGCAGAGACAGGGGGACAGTGGACAGAGGACAGTGGTGCTGCAGGTTCAGCTCCTCCAGGCCACATTGACCCACGCCATCACTTTGATGCCACCTTAGAATCATAGAACTGTTTTGGGCTGGAAGAGATTTCTAAGATCTCTTAATGAGTTCAGTCCTTAACCAGGTACTGCCAAATCACTGCTAAACCATATCTCTCAGCACCACAGCCACAGGTCATCACCATCCCTTCCAGAGATGGTGACTCAAGCTCCACTTTCCTGAACCTGTTCTGGGATGGACAACCCTTTCAGGGAAGAAATTGTACCTAATGTCCAACTTAAATCTCCCCCAGTGCAATTTGAGGCCATTTCCTCTCCTTCTCTTGCTTGTTACCTGGCAGAAGAGACCAACCCTTACATGGCTACAGCCTCCTTTCAAGGAGCTGTAGAGAGCAAGAAGGTCTCCTCTCAGACTCTTTTTTCCAGGCTTAACAATAACAGTTCCCTCAGCTGCTCTTAATGGTACTTGCTCTCCAAGCCCTTCATCAGTTTCACTGTCCTTCTCTGGACCAGCTCCAGCACCTCAATGTCTTTCTTGTAGTGAAGGGCCCAAAACTGAAACAAGTATTTGAGGCTTGCCCTCACAGACCCCGAAGTTCCATCTATGAATTCTCCTTGTCATTGCAGGCATTTTCAACTGAAAGACCCACAAAGACATGGCTGCTGTACATTTTAGCCTTGGCCAGTCTGTGTTGCTCTGCTGGAGGGCTAGAGAATAGTCCTTTACTCTGTGTTTTGTAGTCTAGAATATACCCAAGGGAGGAAGGGCAAGAAGAAAAGCTCATGTTTATGATGGCGAGCCGCTAATACAACAGGCCTTTGAATAAACCAAGTACAATCTAAAAAGAGACCTAGAAATGGGTCTGTATTGAACCCTCATGGGACTTCATCAATAGTTGTGCTTGTTTGTACCCCAAAAAAGTCCATGAGGGGAAGAGACCCTCTCATGCAGGGATGATGCTTGAGGAATATTGCTTCTTAACAAACCACTGATGAGCAAGGAGATGTTGGTTGCTGCCTGTAACCACACCATGGGAAAATGACACAGAACAGTCACTTTGTGGCCTAGATACAAAGTGAGTGTAGACTGAACATGAATGCAGTTTGTAAGTCTTAAAACAAGCATAGGTGGTGGGTTTTTTGGTTTGGTTTGGTTTTTTGGTTTGTTTTTTTTTTAATGTTGTATGACACGGAGGCAGAAACCTACAATTCCCTGGAGATGGAGCTCTGTAAATGTACAGGGTGGTACTGAGATACCTGAAAGCTTTACCTAGTGACCTGCCACACTTCAGTAACAGTTTGGTCATCAAGCAAAAGAAACAAGATACAAAATGCACAATTTGTAAACAGTCTCTCTCCATCCTTCTTATAGGCCACTTCAGGTACTGGAAGGCTGCCATTAGGTCTCCCCGTAGCTGACTTTTCTTCAGGGTGAACAACTCCAGCTCCCTCTGCCTGTCCTTGCAGCAGAAGTGCTCTAACCCTTCTGATCATTTTTGTGGCACTCCTCTGGACCTGCTCCATCAGGTCCACATCCTGCCTATACTGAGGGCTCCAGATCTGGACTAATATTCCAGGTGAGGTCTCGCCAGCAGAGTTAAGTGACAGAATCACCTCTCTCAAGCTGCTGGCAACACATCTTTTGATGCTGCCCAGGATGTGATCAGCCTTCTGGACTGCAAGCACACACTGTCTGCTCATGTCCAGCTTCTCATTCACCAGCACTCCCAAGTCCTTTCCCTCAAGGCTGCTTTCTATCACCTCATCCCCCATTCTGTATTGATAGCAATGATTGTACCAGCCCAGGTGCAAGACCCTGCACTTGCTCTTGTTTGAACCTCATGAGATTCACCTGTGCTCACCTCTCCAGCTTGTCCAGGTCCCTCTGGATGACATCCAATCCCTCTGGCATATCGACAGCACCACTCAGCTTGGTGTCATCTGTAAACTTGTTGATGGTGCACTTGATCCAACTCTCTCTCAGTCTATAGAGTGATCTAACTGTCTATATTCTGTTAGATAAATATCAAACAGAACAGGTCCCAATACAGAGACACCATTTGTCACTGCTCTCCATATGGACTTTGAGTCATTGACCACTTTAATTCATACAAAATGAATGACCAGCAGCTAAGAGCTCAAGGCTGATAATTTTAGGTGGGGGGAAAACCCCTTCATTCTTTGCATTAATTGTTCATATGCACAACAAAAAGAAGTTGTAATAAAAAAACAATGAATGAAAAATGCATTTGTCTTCTAGCTAACCACAACAGTCCAAAGGGGTTTGACTTGGTAAACTGAGATGTTATGACTTTCTTTCTAAAACTATTAAATGAGCTAATGGTTTCTTCTAGAATTAAAACCTGTGAAAACATCTGATTTCTTTCCCCCATCTATTCCCATGTGGGTGCTACAGAAAAAAACTGCTCTCAAGTAGATCTTTCTTCATCATTTTCCCTCCCTTCACCAGTAAGGGAAAGCAGCACAGCTTGCCAAAGAAACAGAAATTTTCTTTGCATTGCTTAATGCGTATTGCAGATAACAATGTTCTGGGACCTCCTTGCTCTGCTTGTGTTGCTGAGACAGAGCAAACATCTGGCAGAGGGACCATGGGAAAGCTACAGGTGGCCAAGAGCAACTTCACTTGCCTAGAATTTCTTGAGTTAGGAACCAGTGACAGCTGAAAATCTGCTTTGAATTTGACAGAGGAACTCAGAGACATGTGCTGGATCTGTGTTTCCCATGCATTGCTTAGCAATTCTTATTAAGAGTGAAACTGGACTTTTGATCCAGCTTAGCCTGCCAAGATGTAGGGTTTGTGATTTAAAAACCCATCTCTGTAATTTACAAATTCTAGTTTCTTTGCAATCTCCTTACCATTCCACACCTCTCCTGCTAATAGAGGGAGCAACACTTCCAGACAAGCCTGGAGGGATCAGTTTCATACTGCTTTCTTGCAGATAAGGATTAGAGTAAAGGAGTTTCTCCAACAAAACAAATAATTGTGAAATAACATAAATTCCAGGAACTGAGAGCAGAAGAGAGGAACACGAAGGGCATAATTCTGTGCCAAAAAATTGTTTCTGACTACAACCTAAGATGCTAGATAAAGTGAAAAAAAAATCTGCAATTTGAAATAAAAACTTTGATATGCACACATCAAAGCATCCTAAATATTTTCACCTAAACTAATAAACCCCTCTCCTATTCAAAATTATAATGGGAAAGAAAGTGAGACCTGGAAATAAATCCAAGTTTTCATTTGTTCTGTCTACCTCTGTACTACTTTTGTGCTACCCAAAGTGAGGAGCAGCTTTTTCTAAACCTCGCTAAACTGATGGAAAAGCTGTGTTCAGTAACGCACGTTCTTACAAACAACCATAAATCCAGCAGTACCTCTGAGGTGAAACTCTGGAACAAGTTCTGAAGACTCCATGGAGTTAGAATTTACCCCTAGTCATAAGGAACTTCAGGCAGAGGGGCCCCATTTCCATTGCAGACCAACTCAGAGAGCTTTCAGCCAAGAAACATAGTCACAAGTTGATGGTGTTGGCCTACATAGGCCAAGGGAAGCCAAGACTTCAGGCACTGCTTTAGCAGGAACGAGACTGATTGCTGCAGAGAAAAATGCCTTTAACTGACTGGCCAAGCCAGGGAGCTGTGCAACAAGCAAAGTGAAGAGTTTGGATGGGATGGCTGGCAGAACAAAAGACAAAACCTTTGCACTCCAATTTTAAGTTCCATATTAATCTCCTAACTGGTGAAAACAGAGGAGGAGCAATTTTGCTTCCTCTGCTTTTTCTTCCTTTCCACTTCTTTTAAAAGAAGAGACCTTTGGAAGTCTTTCTTCTTTTTAATCCATTATAGATAATCATAGCAAGGTCCTACCATGTTTTTTTCCATGACAGCAGAGTATGGATAGGCCTACAAAAATGTTCAAAAGGGAGGTCTGTGCAAACAGCAGAGAATTTAAACTCTCAGAACCCATTTATCTTTGTTTTCTTTAAACAGCAAAATCATGAAAGGGAAAGATCTTGATTAAATATATGACATCTGCTCTTTTTAGTTTTTTTTTTCTGTGTAGATGTGATGGTGTGAATGTAGGCATGATTACTGCAGGATACGAACAGGACCGAATTTAAAGACAAAGATAAAATCTTTAATGAGACTAATGCTATGCTCTAAAAAACAGACCAGCTTTCAGGATATGCAGGCTAAAGCTTTGATCCTCAAAGCAAAATACAACTTGAAACTAGTGATTGAAGTTTAACTTACCCAAGTTAATCAATTATATCATCAAAGAAGTTTGTACCTGCAACTATGGAGGGGGGAAGAATATTAAAAAGCAGGAACTCAGTAAGTCATTAGTTCCTCTTAGTGGGGGGAAAGGCAGGTTCCTCAGAGAACAGAGGAACTGCGGGTGGTTCAGGAATGTGGATTGTAACAGGGCACAGAACCAACATTTATTGAATCTAAAATTTCTGTGTAGCAGAATCAGGTTTGCACTTCAGTGGAGAAGAATAATTTCTGTGTCTAGAAGTGTCTCTTCTTTTGAATTTCAATTGACTGATAAAATATGTCACTTGCCCCTCTGGAATCCTTAATTACAGCAAGACCACAAAAAACATACAGGTTCAATAAGGAAACTCACAGAAGAAAAAAGGGTATTTTTGTATTTCTACAAGTAAATTCCCAAACCAGAAAGCACACAAAATGTTTGTCTTAATTAAAAAAAAAAAAACGAAACACAAAAAACCCAAGGAAATAAAAAGAGGGTACCCAGAAAGCTGCTGATCCAGAAGGCTAATATTTGAAAGGATCTCCTTATGCTCAACGAGATGCATATTTAGACGATTAATGTTCTGGAGATCTTTCTGTTTCTAAAAAAAATAATCATGCATTTCATCTTTCAGTGCAGAACACAACATCCTAGGAGGGCTTTCTATCGCTGCTGTCCATTTATCATCTCTTATTTGACAACTGAAACTGTTCCCACTTTAGTGGGAGATGAGAATATCTACTGATACAAGATCTCTTTTCCAACTCAGATTCAGCAGGAAAACTGGAGGTCATGGATCTGAGAGAAGAAAGTTTCTGAATTACAACTAAAGTATTATTTTTATGCCAGATGGATCATTGATAGCAAAGCTCTCTATAACATTCCTTTGTAGGGGAGAGTTAAAGATGTGAGAGGAATTGAAGTGTGGAGCTTTAGACCTCAACAATAAGCAGTTCTAATATTAAAATTCATCTTTATTCCAATTTTCTGCAATGCTCTTGTGACAGCTCGAAGAACTTTGACATAAACCAAATTCCTACTTCAAATTCTGCTGATCCTTTTGAGAAGACAAATTCAAATCAGTGACAGCTAAAGCACCCACTGTGATTTTTCTAGAGTGAGGTCCCACTAGGATCGCCCAGCTGGATGGCAGACAGGCAAACAAGATACACAAGACAGAAGGTATGTCAGTTGCAAACTGCAAAGTGGCTGTGGTTTCTTGTGTATTTGTGTGTCTGGGCAGAATGAGGACATTCATGGCCTCTGGACTTAATAGCTGGACAGTTATTAAATAAAAAACAAATTAGGTCAGAAAGCTACCAATATGACATGCTTCAACATGCTTTTTAGTAGGCTCTTGGGATCACAAACAGTTGTTTTCAACAGCAAAGGTGCTCTTCTCAATGTGGATGGTGAGGAAAGGAATAAAATTACAAGCCAGAAAAATCAATAAACAAAAAGAAACACTTCTCTTTGGCTATGGTATGGCATACACTGCCACTGGAAAGTATCCAGCATTTTACAACAAATTGTATTTTCATGAAGTTTAGCTTGGGAAATAGACTCTGTTCCCAAATATCAGCAAGGTAAAAAAGACATTAAGATTAAACACAGTGAATAAAAGAATTGGATGGGTTTGGTTGTATAACAAAATGTTAGAGACAAACAAAACCTGGGAAATTCATGAACTGGAAAAATTATGTTTCAGGGCTTACACCAGCCAGCAGGGGGATTAAATTGCATCCTTCTACAAAAGTGCTCTAACGCTTCTACCTACAGGGTAACACACGGGATCTTACTAGGGTTCTTGCATTACTCTCATGAAAATTAATCTGGTTTATAGTCAACATATGTCTCTTTCAGACAAGCCTATTTACATTATGGTGCAAGGTCTCTGAAAGAGCCAAGTATGATGTTGTCCATAGTTCAGTACTGCTACCCATGAGGTAGCCAAGACCCACGACCAGCCTGCTCCTCCTATCTAATAACTGTCATGTAGAGAGAAAACCTTAAGCTAAGCCAGCCACAAATAAACCTGCAAGTTCACAGTTATTTGGTACCAGTGACTATGTAAATCAGAGACATCACCTGCCTCATTGCAGTATCACAAAAGTAACTGGAGTATTAGACACAAACTAACAGTCCTACAAAAGAATTAGAATCTACACAGACACGAGCTATTAAAGACAGAAGAAAAGTGCCTGCTGGTTTAGATGCATGCAAGGAAATGACAAAAAAAATAAAATCAGCAAATCCTCAAGGGGATAGTTTCTGGCAGAACCTGGATTTCTGCTTAGATCTTCTGGTGGCCACTTTGATACTCAAAACATCTTTTTCTTTTTTAGAGGCCTTTTTCTAATGAAGGTTTATTTATGCAATTAGATAGCAACGCTTGAGAAACACTTTAATAGCAACAGCACCTGATGCCAGACTGTGTTTACCCCAGGAAACATAATTTCAGGGAGAGTTTGGTTTTGGTTTCTTCTATCTTTAGACAAACTCTGACAGAATACTTAGCTCAGGAGGATTCATATCCTGTTAATTCCCATGCATGATATGCTGTGAAAGCTTGTTTATAGATAAGGTATAACTCCAGTACCTGAAATAATGCCACAGGCATCTTTATGTTACTTGACAAGTATACTGAAATATGTGTACTGAAATTCTGGCCTCTTGCCTTAGAGCTGTTCACATTGTGCTACATGAGAAGCAGTGCACTTGCCAAACTGATTTTTGAAGTGAAGAGAAAAAAGTGCTGAAGCACTTTGCCATTAAAAACATGCCTTAGTTTCCCAGGTATGTATGCAGCAGTTACTTCTGTCTCTGTTAATAAACTCTTAAGTGTAATGTGAACATTTGAATCACTAAAAGACTGCACAATCAAGTGAAGCTTTCCATTTAAATAACCTTATATTTTTCCTTTAAAAAAAAAATATAGACAAATACAGAGGAAACTAATGCAGGCACCTCTGAACAGATGCTGACCTCAGCTGAATGCCTCTATAGTGATGGTTTATAACTAGTAATTGAAACTGTCAGTAGAACTTGTATATGAGGACTGGCAGAAACATAGTTTTTGTGTTTTACTTGCTTTTCCTTAGAAGTCTGAAGACACCTGTCTTTGGTGCTCTAGCTCTCAAAAGCCAGAGAAACACTATATTAAAACCCAAGGACCAAACTGCCTCAACTCTAAGAGCCCATCAATATGTTAAAGTTACTAAAAACATGAGCCCTACTTCTGCATCTACTGCCACCTGGAGATGAGAAGAGTGACATTTACAATTTCAGAGCTACACAAAGTGAACTAGAAGTACCTGATCCTAACATTTATTTGAAACAGGATTAACATAGACATCTCCAAATTGAAACACAGACCATTTTAACTTGGCCATTCATTAATCTCTTCAGATACACTGAACACTGTTGTCTCAGTGCTGCTTGGCACAGTAAACTACCCCATACTGAGCCCTGCTCTGCCAGTTACCAGGCTTCTCTTTGGCTAGTTTGGTACTCCCATATGTTACTGCAGTCACAGTAATAATGACAGAGCAGCTGTCCTCTTGGTCTAGTAGTAAATTCAGTACATGCCAACAGGACAATATGTGTAATAGGGTCCTACTTCACATGACTGCAGAGCCCAGAAGGCTCCAAAGGCTTTTGAAACAGTCAGTTCTAGAGTTTTGGGATGGTCCAACTGTGCAACAAGAGTTTAGTAGGGGAAAATATGCTATTGATTAAGCTATTGATTAAGCCTTTAAACACTAAACACCTGGTGGTGTTGGAAAAATGAACAACTTTTTTTCTTGCCCCTTGAATTTACTTGTACTCTATAGTGGACATAAAGAAAGAAAGGAAGGTAAAGTCTTAAAGAAATGCTATTCTTTAAAGCTCTGGACCTTTGTTCTCTGTCCCCATGATACAGTACATTTGAATTTGCTTTAGTAGGGTAATCTGCTTTGTAGTAAAAGCTTCAACCCATATTTATATTGGACAGTGCCTGCAGAACACATTAAGTTCTTTTCTGAAGGAATAGTTGCAGTCTCAAGGAAAACAAGAAGGACATGGGGATCACTCAGGTTGATGTGTTGTATATTTCTCATGGCTCTGTATCTACAGAGGACATTTCCCAAAGAGGAAGAAGGCTTTTGGTGTCTTTTTGAATCAAGCAAACAAAGGATTTCCACTTCACAATCGCCAGACATTCTTTCGTGAGATAAACAGGAACGGATAAAGATCCTACATTCCTTTAAGTAGACAGAATAAAAACCACTGTGAGACTATAAAGGTTTATAAACTAAAAAGCTTTTGAAAATCACCATTGAGGAGCCAAAAAGTCTAACTTCCCCTTTGGCTATTGCTCTCTGCCTCAACTAGACGCATTTTTTCATTCGACTTTCTCACAACGTTACCTAACTGCACTTGCCAGCAGGTTTTGCCAAATTAGAAAAACTGCTGCAGAAACCATCGGCTTGACGTTGCTCACATGTAATAAAGCATCGCTCGATAGAATGTATTGGAAATGTTTGGAGATCTTTACATGGGAACCAAGAGCAGCAGTGCTGACTCAGGCAGATCTCCCGCTGATGTCAGTGGGAACCATACCTGAATGAGTGCTGCTGGATCCGATACAAAGCTTGCTGTGTAGCGATTGCTGCTGACTGATGTGAGAACATATGGATCTAGTTTAACAGTATCAACTGTAACGGAGATGAGAAGGGAACTCCATAGCACTGCTGGCTTGCTGGTCTTACAGAACTATCAGAAATGCTGGAAAGTTTCCTAAATAGCTGCTTCTGTAACAGCTTTTTTCCAGCTTCAGGTGAGTTCTGAGAAAGGTGCAGCGAGATCTTACCTCAACTGGAACAGTTTGAGTCCACCTGTGAAGATGACAAGCTTGAGCAGAAAGACTACATGTCTAAAATAAGACTTCACAATTTCTCTAGTTAAGTTACATTACCTCTGGATGAGAAAGCAGACACACATCTCTCTCCAGGAAGAGCAGCGTCCCTTCTTAACCCATGGTTTGTATGGGAGATGGCTGCTAGCTGGCAGGGAATTTTCAGCTGCCTCATGCAGCCTGCTGAGGCCTTGGAGGTCTAAGGTGGGGGGGAGGGGCAGGCAGTTATGGCCTGCTCTAGGCCTGCTGAGGGTGGAACAAGTGGAGGATTCCAGACGGATTTAGTCCAATAAGACTTGGCTTAGCTTGCAGATGTATCCTTTCACCTGATCGCCTCCTTGCATATATGCACCTGTAAAGAGAATCTCTCTTTAAACTTCCAGTCCATGTGCAGGGTCTTCATTCATCCTCTTCAAAAGGAGTAACAGTCACTTCTGTCATCCAGTCCTGGGTAGCTCGTGGCCTCAAACTACGACAACACCAAAGGACAGTAGCTTCTCCAACTTGATCCCACATGTAGGTGTTATAAAATTACAGCTTTAGTAAGTCTAAAGAGTCCAGTGCCGGTGTCACTTGAGAATCATGACTACAAAAGCAGCACCTCTAAGGTGGATAAATCATACAATCACAGAATAATTAAGGCTGGAAAACACCACCAAGATCAAGCCTAGCCTTTAAGCAGCACTGCCAAGTCCTTCACTAAATTGTTCCCTGAAGCACCACATCTGCATGTTTTTTGAACACTACATTGGATGGTGGATTCCAGCACTTCCTTGGGCAGCCTGTTCCAGGGCTTAGCCACTCTTCTGGTGAAGAAATTTTTCCTATTAGTCAACTTAAACCTCTCCTGGTGCAACCTGAGACCATTTCCTCTTATCCTATTGCTTATTGTTTGGGAGAGGAGGCTGGCCCTCACCTTGCTATGGCCTCCTTTCAGAGAGTTCTAGAGAGTGAGGTGGTCTCCCCTGAGTCTCCTTTTCTCCAGGGAGAACAACCCCAGTTACTTTAGCTGCTCCTTAAAGGGCATGTGCTCTAACCTCCTCCCTCACAAGAGCTACAGAAGGATGACAAACAGCAACACTGAGGAAATAACGAAGGGAAGTTTTGAAGCATATAACAGTCTTAACCACAGTTTTAACACCAGGGATACTGCACCTTTGTACTCTCGAGACAGGGCCCACGTTGAAGATCCAAATCCAAAGAATAGGTGAAATACTTCTTTTTGTCACCCCCTAATTAGCAGGAACACTGTACAAAGGTTGCAATTTCATTTCTGGTCCCAGGCATGTGCCCTTTAAGAACTACAATAGAGACTCATGTGTTTTGCTTTTCAGAGTTTCTACTAGCCTTCGTTGACCAGCTCATGCCTAGAAAAACTATATTCCTTTTCCTCTGACACAGAAACAAAAAAGCTGAAAACCATCATATCCTTTGTCAGTGTTTCTTTATGTGATGAAAGCCAAAAGTGTCTGGCAGTAAAAAACACAGATGCAAGAGAGATCTCACTGCAAATATCCAAGTAGTACAGCTTTGTCATAAGCAATCATCCTCTCTGTTATATATGTCTGAGTGTGGACTTCTGGATAGGTATCTTCCTGCATTTAGGCTTCCAGGATAGAGAGACTGGGAGGTTTCAGATGCACTGGCAGAAGAACGAAACAGTGTGAGGAACGCATCACTCGGGCTGGAGTTCCAACTGCGAGGAGACTGGTTTCAGTGCACTTTGTGAGGAGGTGCTCTTCCTACTTGCAATACATTCTCAGCCACTCTGGGCTCCCTACGAGCCCTCTTGGAAGAGAATCTATTTGCAAAGGAATGGTTAGCATAAACACTAAACTATTGTCAATACTCTCCATGGTACTTCCTCTTTACAAGACTTCTGTGGACCAAGAAAACTGTATCAAAGACTTAACCCTTGACAATGGGGCCCTAGTTCCCCGTGAAGGGGCGTATCAACCATCGATAGCATCACAACATCCCTGCGTTCCCCTGCCCCTGTTGCTTCCACCCTTGCTCATGTTGTTTTATCGTATTTATCTCATTTTCTTTTTTTCCAACCATAACTGCAACATTCCCTTGGTCATGCCAAGGGAAAAAGGCAACCATCTGTGGGTCAGTGGTCCTGCCTGTATCATCACTGCACAGCAGACATCTGTCTGCCTACCTCAAAAGCAGAGTCTCAAAGTGCAGCTTTGCACAAAACCAAAGCTTTGTTTAGCGGAATCTGGCCAGAACTGCATTTAGAGGAGGAGTACAGCAATACCAAGTGACTGGGATAAATGAGCATCAGGGCATGACACTGCCTGCCATGTCTCTCACACGAGCCCAAAACAGCAATTCCATAGAAGTGCTGAACAGAAACATTTGTGAAGCTGCAGGAGGAACTGAACTTCAACCCTGTATGCAGTGCTACATTCTTTAACACTTCATAAAGGGAGACAGGAGTTTTATTTTGGACAGTAGACTTTATTAGAAATTTTCTCCTCATTCGTCAATAAATTCACATTAAAATATGCTGAAGGCAGCTCAGTCTAAACATTTGACATTCTGCCATAACAACAACTTCCAGTTTAAAAACTAGATAACTGATCAGGCAGATAACTTGAAACATGTACGAAATGCAAATAGAAAGCAGCATCTTAAAAAATGGGATGAGCCTGGAAAATTAATACATTTCAGGTAGAGCTGGGGGAAAAAAACAAAATCAGTCACCCCAAGATAGGAAACAGTTAAGTGAGAACTCCACAGACTCTAAACAGATAAATAAACATTATAATCACACATACATTAAAAAGAAAAACAAGTACATACCACATAAAAATTATAAATTTGTTCAAATAAAAAAAGTGACAAGCTTTCTAAAGTACAAATATCCTAAATTCTTGGGATGGTGAAGGCTTTGTTATAAACCACAGAACTTTGGTGGGGCTAGATTTGGTCTTGAAAATGACGGACTGCATCTTACTGTCACCATGTCTGAAAACTGACTTTTTCTGACACATATGACAACTTTTTTTCTCTTGTGTTTTAAAATCATATATTCTTGTAGCTAATAATCTGCTTTTTAAAATCTTAGCACTTTTAGCTATTATAGGCCTGATTACGCTGAGTAACTTTTTCCAGAGTTACTGTCAAGATTTTTCCCTTGCTAATTTATCTGTTGGGTGGAGGTGCAGGAGAGAGAAAGAAAACTAAATAAATCACATAACTGAAGAATGCTCTATCCTGCAGGACACTGGATCCTGCAGGTCAGATTTTCTATTGGCATTTACCAGAGGCAACAAAGATAAACCAAAGTAATGGAGAGAAGAATAATGGCCTTCAGGACTGTAAACACAACAGGCAACAGATAATACATGAATCTCAATCCAGTCAATGTTTTCACATTCTTTAGTAGTCCCCCCCACAGTGATCTGCTTCCACTGGTTCAGGAAAAAAAAATATATATTAAAAATTAAATAACACTTAAGTGTCCATCATGAAGATTTCTATTTTGATGTAAACAATTTTCTGCCATTTGCATTGATGTAGTCCAATGTGAGGCCAGAGTTCTAGATGTCTTATTGGTACTGTAAATAATTTTTCAAAGACAGAGGCAAAGGTAGAATTTCTATGTCATGCAGGCGGTCTCTGCCAAGAGCAAAACGAATTGATCTTCGGCACAAGTCCATTAAAGGCAGGGGTTCCGCTGGGGGGGGAAAAAAAAAAAGAAAAAAAAAAAAGGAAAGGAAATAAGAGTTAATTTTTCAGCATCTCCATTCACAGGCAACATTTTATGTATTAGCACAGATTCTGCATTGTATTAAACACTCACAAAGACAGTAACAGCATGGGGGAAAACCTGACAATCATGAAGCAATTAAGATAATCAGTAGAGAAAAAGACTGAATTCTGCACATTTCACCCCTAAGAAGTGACTGCAAAGCTTCAGACTGAACTTCCTTATCTGTAAGGCTCAAAATCCTAAACCCAAAAGTGCTCTTCAGACTCAATTTGTAGCATTTCCAGATTTCTAACACGACAAAGATCTCTCACTGTTTATAACACAACATTTGTCACATCTTGTTAATGAGAACTATGCTGGCAACTTCTGACCTTTACATACCAGGTTCCTTCTGTGTCTTAGGAACTTGAAACGGTACTTAAGGGTAACCAAATTTCTCAGCATGCTCCACTTTCCCTGCAACACTCTCTCCGCCTTTCTTTCTAGGAATTTCACTGGAAGCAAAAAACTAAACAAAACATCTTCAAAGAGTCTAGAGGAAATGTAACCTTTTCCTCCATGAATAAATTAGGGAGGGAGGATTCAGCTGACTAGAAGACAGGAGGTGTGCACTTAGGAGATGCACACACAAACACCCCCCCCCCAAATACAGACACTGTAGATGCTCTTAGTCTAATTTAATAGAAGTTAAATAAGTACCTGTTAGAAGAAATACCTCGCTGATAGCGCTTAATGTTGGAGACTGAAACACAGTAATCTGGAGCATCTCAAACCTTCTCTCCTCTAAATCACATCCTGCTCTACAAGACTCACACAGAATTGTGGGAACGTCACACAATTTCCATGCAAAGGCAGCATGAACAAGCTCGGAGAGTCCAAAGTTTGTCATGGAAATGCTTTTGCAGCAGGAACTGGAACAATTATACAGGCTTTAACCAGTTACGGCTCTCTTGAAGAAATTGAACCAGCTGGATTTGGTAGCACATGTCGGTTTGAAAGGGCGAAAGTTTTGAAGACTACAGGAAACTCTTCCTCTTTATGTGACAAAACAGTAGTAGCCCCTAACACTTTACTAGTACTTTCAAATGGAGAAAAGAAAAACAAAATAAAAGGCATGTGCCTATATTATAGTGATAACTTTTTATAAACTTTGAGAGATAACTTACAAGTGCTCACAACACTGTACAGCACTCTGGTTTTATCAAGAGTTCATTTATGTGCTGCATGTACACATAGGCAAACCACCATAATCTACCAATCCTTTAGCTGACATTACTTTAAAGCCTACTTGAAAACAACATTACAAAACACAAAATATCCAATTTAAGGATTGGTTTTATATGTGATCATTATCTGCTCAAGAGATACATTGCTGTCTTGATGGGTTTCCCCACTGTTGATCCCAGCAACACATTTGATTTGTAGAATCCACAGTTCACTCTGGTGTTTCCCAAAGGTGTTCAGGGAAAAAAAAAAAATCTTAGAAAGCATTCCCTTGTAAACTGAAAGATTAAAAAGCTTTTTAAACTAAAACACTTTTTAAAAACTACTTCAGTGACTTTTCCTTATAAATCCAGTTCATCTCTAATTTGGGCTATTAAAAGATAAAAGCATCAGAGCCCTCACATTCCAGTAATAAGTAACAATTTCTATGCATCGGTGATTCTGTTTTTCATTTTACATACCAGATTTATGCATCTTAAGGGATGAAGCTGTAAAATTCATTAACCAGGATTAATAAGCAGAAGCAAAAATAGTTCATGAATTCCAGGATGCAAAATACAACACAGCTTACATCATAAACAACAATTATCTGAGTATCTTCCCAGAATCTCTGAGGCCCCATTAAGAAGATGTAAAAGAAGAGTAAGAGTGTTTAAAGCCATTAACTAACCATGTGGTCTCTTTCTTTTTTTTCCCTAGACAAAGGAATATGTAAAATGTAGCCATCTGTGCAGCCAGGCACGGAGTTAATCCTGAACTTCAAAACATAATTTAAGAAAAGGTTAAAATAATTTTCATGCTAAATGAACATCTCCTGTCTCACTTCCACGGGGAATTTTCAAATGCTAAAAATGCTCCCAAGTATTTGCAACAGCTGCTAAATTACATAGTGAATGTGGCTTTGCAACCTCAAAATAACTATACTGATTTTGTTCTTTCTATCCAAAAGCAGTTCATACCTACAACAAAATTAGAAGAGGTTTATCCTGCAGTATTAAATAAATTCACATTTTCTGGGGTGCTGGCTGTGAAAACGTGGGGGAAAATTGTAACAATAGCATTTTAAGAAACAACTTTTGGCAACTGTGAATAGTTTTAATTGATCAAAAATTAAGTTAAATTAAAAAAAAAAACCCAAACAATTATCTTAGTTTTCAAAAGAGTTTATGGGATAAATGTAAAACTGTTTAAACTTAAAGACTGGCAATTTTTAGGCAGCTTAACTCACCAGAAGCATCGTTAAACAGTTGGTATGTACCTTAATGCATACCTCAATACCTTCTCCCATACGTCACATACCACATTTTCCTCAACCGGGAAAAAGTTTGAATTTTAAGAAGCACCACTTTGTTCTGAAAACTGGGGAGAGTTCCAGGGGGAGGCATTTGTATACTGTAGGGAAGAGGCAGAAGAAAGCTCCCCAGAAGACTGTGCAGAGATAGCAGCTGGGAGTGATTCTCAACTCTGGAAGTCAGATGCACCCCTCAGCAACACACTGTCCTGAAAGTGAAAATCATAGAACTGTTCTGGTTGAAAAAGACCTTGAAGATAGAATCATAGAATGGTAAGGTTGGAAGGGACCTCAAAGATCATCTAGTTCCAACCCCCTGCCATAGGCAGGGACACCTCCCACTAGTACAGGTTACTCAAGGCCACCTCTAGCCTGGCCTTGAACACCTCCAGGGAGGGAGCAGCCACAACCTCCCTGGGCAACCTGTGACAGTGTCTCACCAC
>WBNM01034053.1:56882-95283 GCA_013399055.1 Ramphastos sulfuratus
TGTCCAGAGAAGGGCAACGAGGCTGGTGAGAGGCCTCGAGCACAAGCCCTGGGAGGAGAGGCTGAGGGAGCTGGGATTGTTTAGCCTGGCGAAGAGGAGGCTCAGGGGAGACCTTATTGCTGTCTACAACTACCTGAATGGTGGTTGTGGCCAGGAGGAGGTTGCTTTCTTCTCTCAGGCAACCAGCACCAGAACAAGAGGACACAGTCTCAAGCTGCGCCAAGGGAAGTTTAGGTTGGAGGTGAGGAGAAAGTTCTTCACCGAGAGAGTCATTCCCCACTGGAATGGGCTGCCCAGGGAGGTGGTGGAGTCACCGTCCCTGGAGGTGTTCAAGGCACGTTTGGACGTGGCACTTGGTGCCATGGTCTAGTCTTGAGGTCTGTGGTAATGGGTTGGACTTGATGATCTCTTCCAACCTTGGTGATACTGTGATACTTTCATACTGAATTTAGGATCTGTCATCATTCCTAGTAAGCCAACACAACAGATGCTCTCAAGTAATTTTTAACACAGTGCTTTTGAACACAAATGCACTCCAGTGTCACAGGTAGAGCACAGAGGGCTGCTGTTAGTCACCATTGCTCAGCTCTTCTCATCACAAGCCCATGCTACTATCTTTCAACCTTGGCAAAGCTCTGTCCGGAATTTCACAGTGCTGTGTCACTGCCTACGACTGGCATTCCAGGCATGTTGTCTTACTAATAGTCTGGTTACTTTGTAAGAAAGAGTGTCTGGACAGACTATTTCTGTACCATGCATTCCTACACCAGTTGCATGTGTTTTGTTAACACAGGCCAAGCCTCTGAAGCACCAACATTATACTCACTGATGGGAATGAAAAGGTGAGGAGTAGGTGGGCTAAGAAGAGTAGCTTGTAAATAAAGCGACTCTTCCTGTTCACAGGTGCACGGTAAGGATCCAACATGATGACAAATACTAAATTAAACTCCCCAGAATTTCACATGGGATTACTAGAGTCTGATTTCTAACAAGTTTTACTCACAGTGAAGTACTTCACTTGCAGGGCAGCACTGCTGGGCAAAGCTTTCCTGCACTTGGTTTTACTGCACACATGGACAGCAGGAACCTTCTCTGAACCATCTTTGGCATGAACGGCTAAAAGGCAGTGGAACCTGCTGCCATTTTCCATCCACACATGATCCTACTCCTCATCACAGTACTTTCTGGAGAGCTATAACTGTAACTCATGGCTTCCTTCTTCCCTGTCCCAGTCCAGTTCATCAGATCCAGCTAACGCATTTTTCTCTGGCCATCTCAAACAACACATGACAACTCCTCCCCATCTCTTGCTATTCTAATGAATTCTGACACAAAACATACAACAGCAAGAAGTGACATGGGGTCTTTTACTACAGCCCTCTCCTCCTCACACACCTCCCAGCTTCACACTTGGTCCTGCTGTCCTCATGCTTTGTGTTATCTATTCGTGTTTTATGACCACCATCTGCACAGGACTTTATTGTTGTCAAACAAGATCAGAAGAAAACCAAAGGCAGCTGAACCACCAAGCAGCATGGCTATGCTCTGGAAGGAACTATAAGCCACCACAGACCTGGGTTTATTGCTTCTTACTGATTCATTATCAAACATGCTTGGTCTACAAACAGTCTTTTCCAGTTCTCTCTGCCTCAGATGCCAGCTGGCTTACGCAGTTGCGCAGGTGTGAAGGAAAGCATCACTTGGCCCGCAGAAAAGCTGGTACGGACAAAGATTTATCTAGATTTTCAGATCCCAGAGTCAATCTGTAAGACTCGTAATTATAAAACTGCATCTGGGAACAACAAAGCAAAGCTGAATTCATTTAATTATGTCTCACTTTCTCCTCATATCAGCCACCATTTTCTCTTTTTTCTATGTTTGCTTTGAGAGCAGTGCCAGTGTCACCCAGTGAACTGGGCTTTAAAAAAGAGAAGTCTTTTTGTACCTATGGGTCTGCAAACAGCAGGCACAGTATGTTTTACCTTTTTTTTTTTTTCCCCCCATTGAAAATGTATGTGACATTGGTGCAACAGATGAAATGATAAATTATTAAACCAAATTCTGCACCTCAGTCCTTAATGCCAAGTACACCCCCACCCCCCAAATAGTCAAAGCACATTCAGAACTACACACAGCACAAAAGAATGCTTCCCAATAGATTCCTTCTGCTCCCTGTCCACTCAGCCTTTTTTGTCTTTACTGGAGTTGTCGGAAAGGCCAAACAGAATTTTGCCAGGGTAAACACTGTTAAATGGGATGTCCCATCCACAGATACTTCATTTTCCCCATTGCTAAGTAATTTCTGCCTGTAAAATGAAATTGACTTTTTAGACTCTGACCCCTCAGGCATAAGAACACATCTATGCCATTTTGAGGTCTTGGGTATTTCTTAACTAAGTTAATCATGTAAACAATGACTGGGTAAAAAGGTGCACATAGCTTTCCAAAATCATGTTTTGTAGGGGTGGGAACTCAGACTAGATTTCCTGGGGAGTGTTCAATCTAACCCATCCTTTAAACCCATCACATTAGTTAGTTGTGTAGTTTGGTTATGCTTTTACTGCTGGACCAAGAAGGAAAAACCAAGATCTTGTGCTTGTTTCAAATCATATTCAGCCATACACAGAATCAAACCCACAACCCTAAAGCAGCTTGTAGGCAAGCACTAGGGCAAGAAAACTCAAGAGTTTAGGGTAGCCTGATCCACTCATTTATCTAATTTCCTGAAGTGCCGACACTTGTCTTGCATTTCCTTCTTGTCCTTTCCAAAATTAGAAAAAAAATATTTAAGAAGTAGGGTTAATAAATGAAAGAAGATTGTTCTGTTCAGAATTGTGTAACAGAGAGCAGAGACACAAAAGTCCAGGGCACTGCAACAATGAGAAACAGACTGAGTTTATTCCTTCCAAGCACCTCACAGATCAAGAGACAAGGAAAAAGGGGCAGTGACCACCTAGAGCACTTCCCTGGGAAACTCACTAACACAGCTCTTCTGTGTGCTGCTAGTGATGAAGCAGAGACCTGTAGCCCTCCATCACCTGCAGTACCTGGTTTCCTCTGCAGTCATTGTAGGTAGGTGGATGTTGGTCATCACCCCAGCAACAAGCAATAGGGACATGAGGAAATAGCCTCAAGTTGCGTCAAAGGAGGTTTAAGTTGGATATTAGGAAGAATTTCTTCCCCAGAAGGGTTGTCAAGCCCAGGAATAGGCTGACCAGGTGAGTGGCAGAGTCCCCATCCTGAGCAGGATTTAAAAGTTGTGTAGATGTGGTGCTGAGGGTTTAGTGGTGACATGGCAGCACTTGCTTACAGTTGGACTTGATGATCTTAAAGTTTTTTTCCAACCTAAATGATTCTGTGATTCCCAGGACCTCAGGCAGGGTGGGAGACAGGGCATGCCTGGGGAGGCTGGGAGTTCAGGAGATTCAGGAAAACATTACTAATTGACAAAGATAAAAGCAACTTGGGAGCGGCAAGCACTGCATGAAGATCAGTGGAAAAATGTCAATGAACAAAGGGAAAGAAAAATAAAGGCTTCTTTCCTTTCTGTGTGTGACTATGTAGTGGTATTGTTTGCGATACAGACCTATACTTTACACCATCTCTGCTATTAAGGAGATATTTGCAAGTTGATGGTCATGCACTCCAAAATATGAACAACATTTTTTAAATAAGAAATACTTGATTTTTTTTAATTGAAATACACATTTCAATGCCTCTAAGGTAACTTTCCAGCTTAGTGAAAGCAGGCCATGTTTTCATACAAGCTACTGGTATTGATATGCTTTCTGAAGACAGAAGCAGAATTATGCATCATTGTCCTTCCCTTGTCAGATAGTGTCGATTAAAATTGACCTTCCAGAACATTCTTCTCTTTAAAATACCATAATCAGACGAAAACTGTTCAAAACTTCTGGACCTCTGCTCCATACAGCTCTGAACAATAGATACTGTGCTTGAGCAAAAAAAAAAAAAAAAAAAGCAAGCTTCACAAACCAATTTGTACCATTGCTTGAAGATCTCCCAGAAGGTAAGTCACCCTGAGGCAAAAGCAGACCATGGCCCATGTGTTCAGATTTCCAGTATGGATTGGGACTCAGCACACTGCAATTGTAACCTTCCAGCACACCAGGAAGACATTCAAATTAAAAGCATCTCGTCAACTTGTTTGTTAGATGCATCACATTTTTGTAGAAGCCAGTGCATAATACTACTCATTTCATCAAATTTATGCTTGAGATGACCTATATAGACTGAGCAATTACTAGCAACAGAAAAGGTCACAAAATTTTGCCTGTTCCAAAATCTTCTGTTCCTCTCCTGTACTCAGTAGTCACAGCAGGACTGAAACTTTGCTTTTAAATACACAAAGTTCAATTAATTTTATGTGCATTTCTCCTTTTGATGGATGACTTAGCTTAGTCCATTCAAACACAGGTTGTGCACAAAAACGAGTTTCCTTTGAGGTTATTTCCTTTGAGTACCAGTTGGGCCATGGTGCCAATTGCTATTGGCAAAGCTGTGGCTCCATTCCCAAAAGCAACAGCTAGCCCCAGCAGGTTAAGAGCACTTGCTACATTCTTCCCAGGGATGCCGTCTGCGATGTAAATGAGGCTGCTCTCTAAGTCTGCCTTGAGAAAGCACTCTCAGGAACCCAGATCAGCTACTTCCTCCTTCAAATCTCTCGTTCCCAGAAGGAAAGTGAAAAAAAGGCTAAGCTTCCCCAGCAGTGAGCATCTGCCAAGAAATTTTAAGTGTTCCCATTCCTTTTCTTAAGCTCTCCATTTCTTGCTGTATTATAAATCACTCTGGGGAAATACCATGGACTCTGAATGTTTAATTTATGCTCCTAAGTGGTAAACCATCAAGTTTTAGTAGAATCTTTACAATAAAATAGTGTGGTCTATATGCAGAAGCAAGATATATATATATTACTTTTTCTGTATTAATTATATGTTACAAAGATTAACAGCTGTAGTAACAGGAAGTTAAACTAGCCCTTATTATGGAAATCTGCTATATCTGAATCCCAACAAATACCACAAAGGTTGACAACAAAGATTTAGGAAATGCACCAAAATACTGTGAAAAGATCAGTTCACTTGGCTCCAAAATGATTTGTCAAATAACAACAAAATACCTGGATATAAGAGCACCTGACCCACGGTCAGACACCAGACAGTACCTTTCAGGACATCACAGCTCTAGTACATGAGTACTTTATTCCCCACAAGAGCTTCTCCTATACATACATCCTCCAGTGCATCCTGTGAGTATTGAAGTTGTTCAGCCTGGAGAAGAGAAGGCTCCAGGGAGACATTACCATGAGCTTTCAGTACTCAAAAGGGTCTGTTGGGAAGATGGGAACAAACTTTTTATCAGGGCCTGTCACAAGAGGACAAGGGATGCTGGTTTTAAAGAGAGGAGAGTCAGACTAGACAGAAGCAAGACATTATTTACACTGAGTATGCTGAGATACTGGCCCAGGTTGCCCAGAGATGTGGTAGAAGTCCCATGCCTGGAAACATTCCAGACCAACTTGGAAAAGGCGGCTCTGAGCAACCTGATCTAGTTGCAGATGTCCTTGCCCAATGCAGAGGAATTGGACTAGATGACCCTTAAAGTTCCCTTCTAACCTAAACCATTCTGTGAGTCCTTCGTTAACAATATCATAATCAAATCTTTTGCTCCAAGAAGGTCATTGTAGGTTAAGAACAATGCATTAAAATGCTTCCAAAGTATTTATAGAAACATGTCGTAGAAAGTAAGGAATAGCTTAAATACAACTGAGACTGTGCAACATCTATGGAAGTCTCTGCAGAAGTTGAGCATTCTGACATGATGTCAGCCTGGGAGCTGAGTTCCTAAACAACTGGAGACCAAGCAAACAGAAGTACTGGCCAGTGGGAAATGCTTCCACCTGGCATCAGCTCATAGACTGACTTTCTTTACCACTAAAGGACGATGTAGACATCTGGAGGGCATTTTAGTTTCCTGTTAAGTGGAGACAGAAAGTAGGAAAATAACATGAAAGGCGTGGACAGAGCATACCACATTCACTCAGGGCCAGTGATTATTTTAGTTGCACTTCAGCAAATTTTCAGGTATCTAACTCTTGATATTAGATGTACAATGAAATAACACTGAGAAGTTATTGCCCACATCTGTTGGAGAATAAAACACAGGGTCACCAATTTAAAACTATACCTCTAACTAATAAAAAACAACATCGGAGAAAGAAGTTATCGACTTGCGTCCCTTTTACGTGTCATGGTAGGCCTAAGCAGGCCAAAATAGGCTTGCACATGTCCTGGCTTGCCCAGACATGTTCTTCTGCTCTTCCTCTCCTTCTGCTTTGGGAAGAAGTAACTGCAGGAAAGTGGATAAAGAACTTGGAGCCACTGAGTCTAAGGACTCTGGCCTGCCCAGACTTGTTTTGCATCCTGTGGTAAACAAGGTACACAGGCTCGGCTTGTGCCTGCCTTGTGCAAGGCCTGTGTACTGCCCTAAAAAAAGGTAAAGCAAGCCTATGGCTTCACCTAATATGGTCAAGCTTGGCAAAGTGGCATTCCTATTGGCTATTCTGTGTCCAAAGGTCCATTAGTCTCAGGCTGTATTGATAAAAGTTGATGAGCAGGTGACACAATGTGCTCTGCCATTGTATTCATGCTTGTGGCTTGCTACTGCCTTATTATATTCTGAACTGCCTGGTAACTGCCTGCCTTGGGTTTACGAGGAACAGGCTCTAAATGCCTCCACGTGATTGGTCTGCATAGCTAGCGTGGCATTGTGCTAAGACTGCACACTGCAAGACATCCTGCCTACACCTGAAAGCCTCCTGCCGAGATGGGAAGTCCTGGAGATACACAGATTGTATAGAGAGCCAGGACCAGGTCAGAGATTGTCTGTCTCCTTTCCCCAGCACCCTGTGAAGCCTGGGATGAATCAAAAGTCTCAGCAGCTGCCAAGACAGTTACAGAATTCCCTGAAAGTGTTTGGGGTACTGTCTGAAGCTGTAGCTAGCCCTGCCAGTCAGGAGACAATTTTGTGAGTAAATACTTAAAGCCCCTTGTAATTCACCACTGCCTTCTGCCATAAGCAGAAAGGAGCTTCTTGAGTCCATCTAGTGGACAAGTGGTGTATTGACTGCAGGAACCTTCTCTTCCAGTTCAATTGAGTTCAATTAATGTTATCTATCATTGCTAGTTATTTCTAGATCCCGTGTTATTATCTGCATAAAAAGTTTCCATGACCATGTGAAGAACCAATTATTATTAAAATTAGTGGTCAGGGTGGCGAGAGTTCTGAATATTAATAAACAATATTAATCTTTGAAAATCATCTCTCACATCAATTAATTACCCCCCTCCATAACATGCACTTGTCAGGCTCAGTTAGACAGGGCCTACAAAACACTACAAAAATAATGTTTCAACATTGTTTAAAAAAAAAAAAAAACTCCACGGTGTTTTTTGGAAACTAGCAGCTTTGTGAATAGCAAACCAACACACACTTGAAAACATGGCAATCACAGAGAACTTATTCCTAGCTCTAACACATTTCCAACACAATGTTAGTCATAGCACTTGGGTTAGCTCTACTGCACGCTCACTGCACATCTCCATCAACCCATCTCTGAACTCACATAGTTGTATTGCACTTAGACTTGACATGTCCCTGAAGGGCCTTCTGCATTGTAATTTAGAGGAGTGCTACACCACTTTGCTCTGTCTTAAAAGCATTTTGTAAGAGAACATTTAGATGTAGGATTCTGTCTAAACCCTCTGTTTCAACTGCTGAAGCAGCAAAGATCCATCTTAAGAGGCTGAACTAGGTGCAACGTTTGTCTTGCCATGGCTGATGTTTGGAATGTGCTGGACATGAGATGTGGCAAAAAACGGAAGTGAACCCTTTCAAATATTGCATGAGTATTATACAGGCATGAAGAGCTGAGAAATTCCCATTGAGTGGAAGGGCACATTATCACAATAAACTCAATTGATATGAAATAGGTCCTGACCCTTGTCCAGAAGCTAATACCCTCACATGATGAGTCTGGCAGATCTTTCATCCAACATTCACATGAGAAAAAACACTCCAGTCTAAAGGGAAATGGCCACAGTGGCCTCACTGTGGCCTTACCTCATTCTAACAAAAGGAGGGAGGAAGGGCTTTAGGAACATCTTGAGGTATGAACCTGGGGATCATCCCACTCCCCTGCTCCAGTGACACACATGTGCTGCTTGCCTGTCCAGCTGCAGAGTGGTGAATAAAACCTGGGAACAGTAACTACAAACCACCACAGCCTGAACTACTGAAAGTGTAACCTACCATAAGGCTTAGCTTCACCCACACTCAAGCACTGCTCAGAAAAACTAAAATACAAAGCTAAGGGTAACCAGGGTCTAAATTATTTACCAACAGCACTTCAGTACTCTGTCAGCATTCTTACCTTTGAAACACAGCCACCAAACTTTAAAAAATGAAAATTTTACATATATATAGAGAGATAGCTTTTGGAGTATTCTTCTGAAGCAGATTAAAAGAAAAGGTCCCTCCCAAGTGCCATCAGTTCCTACAAAGAAGCCAAAGAGACCCTGAGGTCACTGACCAGCACCAAGAGCTTCTTGTGAGAACTGCTGGCAAAACTGTTTTAGTGCTCACTTAGCAGCAAAAATGCCTGTCAAATTAACTTCTCGTATTATGAATGCTGTCGTCTTAGACTGGTTTATCATGACAAGCTAGAAAGAATCACAGTGGCTGTTCATGCAGGCAGAAATGACAGCAGAATACCCTGCTTTGGCTGTGCCCAGCCTAATTCCATTCCTAAACCATTCAGTCTTAAGGAGCGAAGCTAGACGTCACTCATTCCACTTAGTCAGGCTTAAGCATCTGAAAAAAATCTCTTGCTTCAGCAGCTTTCAGCATATTTGAATAAAAGTGGCTGTGATATATACTGAGAGGATAACAGATGGCTTGTTCTGAAAATGAGCAGCAAAACAAGTCAGGGGACGGACGCTGAAAGTGTCTTTCAGCAGTGAATTATGGAGCGTGAGTCAAAGGCGAGGCTCAGCCACACTCCCAGCTCCTTCGTTTGTAGTAAGAAGAAAAAATGGCCTTCAATTTCTCAGATTTGGTGTAAAGTGAAATCCCTAATCCTGTTTCCTAGTGTACAACCATTAAATTGTAGTACATGGTATATGAATGGGTTACATTAGTACACTTCTAATGTTCTAACATCTGTAATTCAACATTTAAGCCTGATTTAAGATTGACTAAATTTAATTCAGAGAGAATACAGAAGTCACACCAAAGAACTTATTAAAATGGAAGCAGTGATCAGGAGATGACAGGACAGACAACACACAACAAACAAACAAACAAAAAAATCAAGTGTCACAGCTCTCAGCATGAAGAGCAATTGCTTAGGAAATCACACAACTTTGGATACAGAAGCGGTCCAAGAGGAACCCTTTTTTCAGAAACAAGCTGTGCAATAATCTCTGGAGTCATAGAATGGGAGTTTTATCACTGGATACGTGTAGAGTAGGAAAGGTTAGAGTAGAGGGGAAGGACACAAACTATACAGCCCAGAACAATTATGTCTTCTGGCAGGTGAAGAGATGACATATAAAATAAATCAAAACACACCATGGGTCACTGAATTGCTACTATAAATAACACAATATAGACTATTTCATTAACTGATTGAGCTTTATCCTAGAGCAGCAGAAGCTTCTTTCCCTTGTAATAAGTATTAGAAAGTGTAGCAAAGAGTAAAGCTCTAACAGAATCCTTCAGGTGGAAAGACCTACAACATAATCTGAGCCCAGCTGTTAGACCAACATTGCCAGGTCCAGCACTAAACCATGCTGCTCATTATATTGGTTAATATGCAAAAAGTTATGTTTTCTATGCTCTCTTATTATTCAAATAGGTACCAGAAAATAGAACACCAAATATACAATCTAAAGAGAAACATTATCTGATCTACAGAGAAGTCACCCTGTATTTCTGCCACAAATTTCTGTTTAAATGCCATTTAACTTGTTCTTGAAAACATCACTGAATGGTAGAATCTAACAAAACACATTTTAATTCATTACTTTTCTTTTAAATTTACTCCTGATGTAAAATGTACCCACTATTACCACAGACCAATGCAAAACATGCCTTTCAAACCTGTTCTATGCTGTGCTTGTGTTGGTTCACAGCACCCGAGTACTTTTTCAGTGCAGGTAAGAGAGATATGGCCAGGGCAGAGCAGAGAAAGGTGGCTCCTCTTCTCAGCCAGCTCCAAGACTCCTGGCTCCTGAAGCTGGTTCCATGACCCCTTTCCTGGTTCTGAAGCTTATGAGTAAGTGACTTTGTCCCAGATCAAAGCTTGCCGCTATCCTGGTTCCAGAGAGAAAGGGCTTTTGAAGGAAGGCAGATCTCAACTGCCTTCCCTCAACTGAACTGCTTTTCCTTGGGAACCTTTCAAGTACCATAAAAAAATGCCTGTTTGGTTAAACTAAGCTGCGGTATCACATCTTTGGTTTACATTTTGTACATATTCATAGAAACAGAGACGGTTTTAGGTTGGAAGGGCCCATTAAAGGTCATTTAGTCCAACCTCCCTTTAGTAAGCAGGGACATTAGCAACTAGATCAGGTTGCTCAGAGCCCTGTCTTCTGATCAGCTCTTAAACTACTATTTACTTTCTGCAGGAGTGCTGTGCCAGACAATGGTCCATCACATAACACGGTCCCATTGAGCACAAGCACAAACTCATCTGGCAGCCTCTGCCTGCTCTAAGGAGTACAGACCATGCCCAAACCCCACCATGAAACACCGCCAGTGGTACAGGAGGCTGCAGCTACAAAATGTGTGGGAAGGCCACTATTAGGCGACTTTTCACCCTTCTTAAAGTCTTTTACACAGAGCAAGAAAGAGGGAAAAGCCCTGGTCCTCTACATGCACAGAGCAGTCCATGTGTGCATGCTCGGAGTCAACTGAGCGACTGAAGTAGCTGGTAATTACAGTGCTTCAGAAATGGCTTGATTTCAAGTTGATAATATGCTTATAACTATTAGCTTTTTCCATTACCAGATGGGCTGTATAATGTGAAAAATAAATTACAAAACTCTTCCCAGGGTTGCTTAAATGACCGATTTGTAGCTGCAGGCATCTAGCAAGTTGTGAATGATTATTGATGTAAAAGAGCAGCAGCTCTACTGGGGATGGCAGTAATTAGTCGTTACTAAATTTAGTGGAACATCGTCAGGGAGAGGAACCAGAAACGCAAGTAATTCGTGCACCACAATTAAACAATTGTTAGAACGTGCAAAAACCTAAATCAGATAAATATGGCAAGTGGCAGGTGGATTTATAATCTTATCTAATAATGCTACTTTTATTCTAGAAGATAAGCATTCAGTTAAGCACAGCAAATAACACACAGTTTTGACAGCCTCCATTACCACTTTTACCACCACCAAATGTCTTTATCCAGAGTTTCTCCTGTGCTATAAAATACTATGTGGCCTCTCTTTCTCATTTTGTCTATGGCAATACTTAATACACTGAGCCAGATAATCAAGGAATAAACCAGCTATGAACTATTAAATCAGCTGGTACCATAATGTCTTGCCATTTACATGCTTTTAGCATGATAGTGATAAATATTACGAAGTGACTGAGTTCCATACCACATTTAGAAACTGATTTGGGTAACTGTAATTGAAATACATATCTCTATATATGCAAGGATGAATATTTAGACACATACCACATGCTTGGATGATTATCAGCTTCCAAGAGAAAAAACACATAACAGGTATTTCTAAAGACCAACATTAAATTAGTCTGGAAGAAGCATTACTGTTTCCAGCCTGCAATGCAATGAACTAAGGAATCTAAAAGAGCAGTCCAATTTCAGCTGGTTCTATCTGCTTTTTGCGTGGCTTTCTGCTTGCACAGACCCCCAGCACCACATAGGTTAAGGGCAATTGAGGCTGCACAGCACCCTTAGTGCAAATTCTTCCTTCTCCAGTGCTCTTGATGTGTGCAGTCCTGATGTTATGTGCTCTTTCTGCATGCATCAATATGTGTAAATACTTCTCAACTAGAGAGATTATTTGATCATGGAGGTAACAGAAATGTAGCAGTGGAAGGGAAGGCAACAGTGATTAAGGCAGAAAAAAATCCTTAGTAATAAAACGGAGAGAGTCTTACTACGCAGCACAAAATCATTAGTTTTATTGCCTAAGGTTTTGTTGTAGCAATGTGATCAAGCCAAAGCTGGGCTGGTTCTACACCAACAGAGAACCCATCCCTTCACTTCTGCCCTGCCAATAACAGTAATAACAACAAGCTGAGGTAATATAGTATAAAATGAATAAAAACTAAGATTCAGCATGGAGCTGGTCGCATGGCACATCAATAAATTGCACCTCTTCTCAGCTATTTTAGGGCTGTATGTAAATGTCACGAGATACTAGAAAAGAATTTTAATGTTCCAGTCCAGCCACAGCTTTTCATAAATCAAAAATAATTTTGTCAGGGTTCAGTTATTCTTAACAGGGGTCAGCAAATCAAGTTAACTAGCTGAAAAATTGTTGAATCTACTGCCTTGAGAAAAAGCACAAGGTGTCATGACCTGGTTCTACCTCCTGCTATCCAGCTAGGCTGAGGCTTACTCAGCTACCATCACACACTTTATAGCCTGCCAACCAAAGTACTTCCTTTTAAAATAAACACTGGAATTACAGATTAGAAAAAAAGCAGCCTGTTTTAGCAGGTGCACTGTCAATCCCTGCCATGCTCAAGTTTTGCCTTACCTACTCTATGTCCAGAGAATAAGCTACTAAAAATTAAGAGTGCATGCCAAAAATCTCTCTGCAGCTGTGCTGGGTAAAGCAGAAAAGAACAGCTTAAAGCTTTAAATAAGACATTCAAAGGGATATTCTATGCAGATAAACAAAAAGCCAAGTCTCTGTTCTCTAGCCATCCAAGGAAGCATGCATCAGTGTTGCAACAGAATCTTCTGACCTTCAGAAATGGTATCAAACGTATAAAATGCAAACATAAGGAGGACTGCAAACCTCTGTGCTAGGCTAACTGGGGCAGAGACAGGCCTGAGTAGGAGCACAGGTGGAACCAGCTGCAGATGTTCCTCAATATGTTACCTCCCCGAAGCATTCGCCTTCCAGGCCCTGCTCTGCCCACCACACAGGGTGCTCTCCTCCCTCCCTCCTACAACAACGCCCTGAAGGTTTCACTGGGATCCACCAAAGCTGTCCAAGTTATCCGGATATTGGTATCTCAGCTACATCCAAGGCACAAGACAGACGTTTAGTACATCTAGAGAGATTTCGGCTGCCTTATCCATAGAATGTAACTATCTGCCAAATTCACTGGTGTTTGTAGACTTGTGGTTAATTCATTCCCTTCAAACAGGACAGCTAAGTAACAACGAGGGAGAAAATGCCCTGAAAGGCCAAGAGAATTATCTGTATCTTACTAAAGCTAGCAAGGTCATGCATTATTCATGCACAGAGGACAGGAGTGCACTCATCAGCTTCGAGGGCTACAGGGAACTTTGAATCTGAAGCGCTCATAATTTGTAGCCATTTAAAAAGCTGGCTACATTTTTAGCTGAGAGTTACCTGCTGCATTTCTTACAGAGCCAAATGTAGGCAGAGGGATTGCTCCCGGTTCTGACAGGCACTGCTTGAGCTGCTGCTGCCAGGCTAAAACGACAACTTGAGTGTTCTCCCCCAGGAAGAGCAAGGGAACACCCAGGAATATTGAAGCCAAATGATATTCCTTAACACAAGAGAGAATTCATGTGTTAGTAGATGTTAGAGCACGTGGCTATCATACAGCAAGTTTTCATGGGCTCTAATGAGGCCATCAGTGGTTAATGCCAGCCAATACACAATCTTTTACATTACCAAAACCACAGTAAATAGCTACTTCGTACTAGAAGTAACTCTTTTCACTTAAACTATTTACATCCACTATGAATTCAGTGCCAGTCCAAATTAATACTGCATGTTTGCAACCTTTTCTTTCTAAAAATACACCTTTATAGTCCAGTGGCTATTATTTCTCTACAGTATAAGCACGGAAATTGCACAAGGGCATTACTTCTATCCCATGCATGTTAAGTAAATGAGCTCATTTTGTAGAAAACTTCACACCCGGGCCTGAAATCTCTCTGTTAGAACACAGTATTTACTTCTCACCTGGGTTTTCAACTATTAAAACCACAAAGCCAGATCTTGCAGACAAAACTTACATTCATTGAAATCCTAATTGAAACCTGCAGAATGTTGAGCAATGCTGTTCATGGTGAAGACAGTGTTGGTGGAGGAGGGATGAAGAGCTTCAAAAGACTTTGTATTTGTCAACAAGCTCTCAATAGGAGGGTACCTTCCTCTAAGTAAGGCCTTGCAACCTGACTGGCCTTAAATTCTACTAGTTAGAAGCATGGAACGTGAACAATGACTCCACTAAAATATTCTAGTGTTAGTCAACCAGATCTTACAAGCCAAGTTTCTAGAGCCGATGAACTATTGATCCTTTTTCTCCTCCTTCTACTCTACAAATCTAATGAACTATTGATCTTTTTTCCCTCCTTCTCTCATTTTCTGCTTAGGCTATGCATGCCCTTCCTCCACTGTCTAAATCTCTTTTTGTGTACAGTCTTAGAGAAGTCATTGAGCTCATCCTTCTCCATTTCAGCCATGCCCTTCTGTATCTGAGCTGGTCTGTCCCACACTGTGGTATCTGACAGCAAAACTCTCAATTAGAAATACTGGATTGCATGTTGAACTGTGCTCAGCAATGGAAGAACATTGCAAAGGAGCTGGTTCTCCATACCCACTGCCAATTGTCCACCGCACAGTGGAGATGCTGCAGAATGTACCTGCTGCTTCCTGCCCTCTATAAGGCCTGACCCTGTAGCTATAGAAGCCATCAAACCACCCTGAATGATGCTGCCAGGGAAGAAAGGTGGGAGATCTGCTTCTTGCTCACTCCACCCTCCTTACATCTCTGCACAGTTCATCACAAGAGGTCCCTTCCTGCTTTCCCAAGAAGCTGGCACAACTTGGGTGCCCCACAGAAAGCCCAGGTACTGCTGAAAAATTCATCCCAGCTCTTGCCTGTTTTGCAAGTCAATGGTAGTATTTACTGTACTCTACAAATAAACTCCATTTCTCCAGTTCCTTAAAAAAGCAAAAACTACAAGCCCAATCCCTTCTCATGAGGAAAACGATGCTCACTGAGACAGTCTAAACCTTCTTCTTTCTTCTTTTTCTATCCCTTCTCCTTCTGCTCTGAAAGGTGCCAAGATACTATGCGTTGGCCACAGTCTCCTGCACAGTGCAACCACACTGAGGCATAACACTGCCAGCTACCAGCTCCAGGCTGGGGTACAGCTTTAACCTCCAGAACCTCATGACAAATACAGAGGTGTTTGCAGTTTCACTGTTTACAACAGGTTTAGTTGTACTTTCCCCCACTGAATTCTTCCCTTTACTGTTTACAATTTTTCTGCAGGCAGGGCATAAGAGGAGAGAATTCCCCCAGCCTTGCAGAGCATAGAGATGGGGACAGAGAAGAACAATGTGCGTGACTGTTCTGGGCAGATATGTCATAATGGAAGTTTAAGTAAGACTATGAAAGTAAAGGCTAAGTTTTCAAGTAAAACATTTCCATTGCTCTCTGAATGTATAGAAAAACTGCACTTATAATCTGTCAAACATCATTTCAGCTCAGAGCTTCTACTTCCACACCCTTAGTTTGCTGGCCACCAGCAAAGAATTTACTGGTGATGAATTACTGTTTCATTACAGCACCACCACAGCCCTTTTCATTGCTCCAGTCAGCTTAGTTCCCTTCCACAAATCCATGCTCTCCTCTCTGGGGGATACAGACACTAAATCTCATGACTAAACTCTGCTTTGAACTCATTAGCAAGTGTGACCTCAGTCAAATACCTGACTCACAGTATCTTCTGTAATACTCACCATAAAGCAGCTGAAGCCAACTGCTTCATCATATGCATTCATCAGCTCTGCACATATCAAATGCTTGCAGTAATTCTTTATCTTTGGCTTTGTTATTCTATTTATGGCAATAATAGTGCTAATGCTGAAACATTAAATTGCTAAAGTTTGTGACATGAGCATTATTTTTCCAGTAACATTCTAGTTTAAATAAATTACTTGTTGCTTTATAGTTGGAGACTTGAGAGCATTAAGAGAATATGTTCCAATCGAGCTCAAAAAAAACCCAAAAAGTAACCACCACTTCTGATCTTAGAGAAATGAAAATACTATCTGGTTCCTCACTAGAGATTTCCTCTTACAACTGCTCTTGTAAGAACCAAAGTTCTTTTCTAACCTCTGCTTTTGTCACATGATAAATACTATGTGCTAGCATGGCCCCACAGGACTGGTAACTGAACCTATTGTAAAATGGTGTAAAATTAACTATGGATACACTGTTGTCATCTTTACCTCCAGGTAAAACTTAATGGCCATGTAATATGTAGCTTCATAGGCACTATATCCTCAGCCTTTCTGCAAGGACCACAGAAATACAACAACCCCCTTATCTCTTCCTGCTTAATATCTCAAGATTTTCTCTTTGATGCCTGTTCTAGTTTCAACTGATGCTATGTTAAAAGGACTAGAGAGGCAATACAGCCCACAGCTGGAATACTGCATCCAGTTCTGGGCACCCCAGTTCAAGAGGGACAGGGATCTACTTGAGAGAGTCCATCGGAGGGCTACAAGGATGATTAAGGGACTGGAGCACTGCCTTATGAGAACAGGCTGAGACACCCTGGGGCTTTTTAGTCTGGAGAGGGAAAAACTGAGAAGGGATCTAATCAACCTACATAAATATCTGAGGCCTGGGTGTCAAGAAGGAAGGAACAGCCTCTTCTCACCTGTGCCCTGTGATAGGGAAAGGGGCAATACGTGTAAACTACAGAACAGAAAATTCCACCTCAACATGAGGGAGAACTTTACTGCAAGGATCACAGAGCACTGGAACAGGCTCCCCAGAGAGGTTGTGGAGTCTCCTTCTCTGGAAACTTTCAAGACCCATCTGAATGTGTTCCTGTACTAGGTTATATGGTCCTACTCTGATTGAGGAGTTGGACTTGAAGATCTCCAGAGGTCCCTTCCAACCCCTAACATCCTGTGATAATCTGATCTGGGTGGCAACATCCACATCAGCTCAAATGGAGAGTTTATCTTCTGCTACTGGAAGGGTTTCAAGCCAGGCTGGATGGGGCTTTGAGCAATTCAGGCTAGGGGCCCATAGCAGGGGGAGGTTTGAACTAGGTGGTCTTCAAGGTCCCCTCCATCCCAAATCATTTTACAATACTATGACTCTCAGTTTCAAGGTGTAAAAAAATAAATCTGTACCTAAGTACTGGACTACAAGGACATAAGGTAAGCACAGACTGTGCCCACTCCTGTATCACATACAGAGACACTGGGGGAGGATGAGGGACAGCACCATGGCCAGTAAAAGGCTACTTGGCAATCCAGTGACAGGAGTCCCTACTCTCAGTCATAAGATATTTCCACTGTAAGATTTGGAAAAAAAAGACAACAAAAACACCCACATAACCTCCACTCATTCCAACCCCAGCTACCATCACAGATTTGAGCTGCCTCTGTAGTGAGGAACAGGTTGAGAGCTAACACAGATTTCAATGGTTTCCCTTTGTGCCCTGCTTTCCAATACCTACAGATACTAAATCCTTTTGCTTAACTGAAGAAAACTTGGCTGCACAGCAGAGTCATGAGATATATTACTACCAGTAACATATACATATTAATAATAACAAGCAATAAACTTGACATATAAAGTTAGTGTTTCTAAACAACCTTCCCTCCCCCAGTTCTGAGAAAGTTTTAAGAGATTGTGTTATTATGAATCATCAACTCAAGATATTATTTCCCACCTGGAATAGCATTTGACTTGTTTATTATTCTTGTACATTTATGCATTGAGTGCTTCAGTCCTATTACTACTAAATAATTTAATCAGCATGTGTCTCCAAGGCTGGCTGCAGTAGGAGACCAAATGAGATAACTGAATGCCAAAACCAATAGCTGAATCATAAGCTACCAGAGATGAGAGGCAGGAAGAGTTCCACTTCATCAGCCCTATTTCTATAGTTTGCCCAAATCTTGATTCCCATTCATTAAGGAGACCGCAAACAGCTTCAGAGTTATTTCCTCTACACAGTTTAATTTCCATTGTGAAAAAGCTGCTCACATTTTCCTTACCAGGCAACACATCACTACATCAGCAGCATCAACCAGAGGGTGATGGGAATCGTGATAACAGCGATGAGCTACTACCCTAAACTAACTTTCACACAGCCTCCTCACAGTCTTCCAAAACACTCAATATAACAAAAGCCTCATTGTTGTGGCTCCAGTCCAAAGGGAGCAGATGCTCACCAGATGCTGCCAAACCAGGAAGTGAGGTAGAAAATGTATCTTCAACTGTAACGAACACAACGGGGGTTGATCTACTACTACTGAAGTCAGTGGAAGAACACCACTGTCTTCCATGACAGCAGACAGTTTCTGACAAAGGCGTATCCTGCAGGCAAACCTTCAGAACGCTCTGTAAAGAGAGGTCTGAAAAGCTGCATCATGTTTCTATTGCTTCTCAGGCTCAGAGGATCTATCCACCAGCCTACCTTGCTATGTTCAAGAGATGTCTTCTCTGTCAAAGCCAAGCATTCTGGGACCAGGCAGTACGAGATACAGACTGCTCCAGAAAGACTCTGTAACGACCACTGCATTTCTGAACTAGGAATCCTTTGTCTGCTGATATAAGCATCACTTACATTTATCCATCTACACACATTCCAAACTGTACTATTTCAGTCATGGGGGCCAATGATACTGTGGTAACTGTTTCACCTTGAAAATCTCACAAACATGTTATATGTTAAGTTACAGGAATGCTACAGTTCACTTGTACTTCTGAAAGGAAGAATAATGGAAAACCTTTGCATGAGGACTTCCATCTAACTTAGACTGAACAAATAGTGTATTTGTTTCTAACAGTATTCAACATATGTTATTTATGCTCCACAGTAGCAACTGACTTTAGAGGAAAGAAAATCCCCAGGAAAAACACTCTTCACCTAAAGATGTATCAGTGGTAGAGACTATTTCAGAGCCTACGGCACAACTAGGCTCTGCTAGGACACAACCCATCCTTTAGGACAGACCTAGGCAGGCAACAGCTTTCAGCTCACGTTTCATGAGAAGAGTGTCGTGACACTTCTGAGTGTCGTGGTAGGCCTGGACAGGCCAAATTAGGCTTGTAAATGTACTGGCTTATGCAGACATGTTTTTCTGCTCTCTCTCCTTCTGTTTTGGGGAGAGCAACCGCGGGAAAAGGGACAAAGGACCTGGCGCCACTAAGTCTGGGGTCCGGGGTCTGTCCATCCACTGCAGTAAACAGGGTGCACAGGGTTACCTTGTGCAGGGCCCATGATCTGCCCAAAAAAGGATAAAGCAAGCCTATGGCTTCACCCAATATGGCCAAATCTTGGGTAACTGCCATTTGATTGGCTATCTCGTGTCCAAAGGTCCAATTGATCTTTGGGCTGTGTTAATAAAAGGAGCAGGGAACACGGGGTGCGTGCCTTCCGCCATTACAGGTGCCTGCTTGCATCCTGCCTGCTGCCTCCACGCATTTGCCAGCGTGGTACCGTGAGACATCCTGCCTGTAAGAGCCTGCTGCCAAAGACAGCCAGGATCAGGTCAGAGATCGTCTCTCTTCTTTTCCAGTGCTCAGGAGCCTGGAGAAACTCTAAAGCCACTGATGGCTACCGACAGCAACCCTGAAAGACTGGGTACTGTCAAACAATACCTCTTAACGAGTAAATACCAAGCCTCTTGTAATCATTGATTGCCTTCTGCCATAAACAGAAAGCTGTTTCTTGGGTCCATCTAGTGAACAAGCGGCGTACTGGCCGCAGGTGGTATATTGACCACAAACCTTCTCTTTTCCAGTTTAATTTGAGTTCTGTTAATGTATATATTTAATAGTTATTTCCAGATCCTGTTATAACCTGTATATTGCAAAGAGCCTGTTATTATTGTTATTATTATTATTAAATGGTGGTCGGGGTGGTGCGAGTTCCGATTATTAATATTAATAAATTATATATTAATATTTTTATAATATCGTCTCACAGTACCTAATTACCCCTTCCCCGACACTGATTCAACATCACTGATGTGATCCAGTGTGGAAGAAAACATTGCTGTGACTTTTGTAGGAAAGCTACATGCTGCTCTGGGAGTTTGGGTTGGGTTTTTTGAATCCCTGACCCTTATTCTTGCAGCAGAATAGTTAAAATGTTCTCTGAATGTTGAGGATCAATAAATAATTGTCCTCTGAGCCATACAGCATCTGCATGTCAGAAGGAGGGCCATAAAAATGATCAGAGGGATGGAGCACCTCTCCTATGAGGACAGGCTGAAAAAGTTGGGGTTGTTCAGCCTGGAGGAAAGAAGGCTCCAGGGAGACCTTACTGCAGCCTTTTGACACTTAAAGGGGCCTTTAAGAAAGATGGGGACAGACTATTTAGCAGGTTCTGTGCAACAGGACAAGGGGTGACGGTTTTAAACTGAAAGAGAGGAGACCTATACTGAAGACAAGGGAGAATTTTTTTCACAATGAGGGTGGTGAAACCCTGGCCCAGGTTGTCCAGAGGGGTGGAGGATATTCCATCCCTGGAAACATTCCAAGTCAGGTTGGATGGGGCCCTGAACAATCTGATCTAGTTGAAGATGTCCCTGCTTCCTGTTCAACCACCTTCAAGAGGGTTGAACTAGATGATCTTTAAAGGTCTTTTCCAACACAAACAACTCCATGATTCTATTATTTTAAGAACTGAAATATATCCAAAAGAAATCCTACATTTAAAAACACAAGTGGAGTGTATTTGTTTCTGGAGTTGTTATGTTTCCTTTGCATCTAAATAGCATTTACACAGGTGTATTCATGGTGACAGATGCCTGCTAACTAAAGCAATGAACAGATTGTTGATAATTCCATTTTTGAAGCAATACAGGAAGTTTGGACATGCATCAATTTACAACTGCATCCTGAAAGTCCAACTGGCACTGTTGTGCAGCCTAGCACCATTTCTTCTGACAGGCAGCAAACCAATCCCAAAACAAGCAAATTGAGCCTAACAAGAACATTAGTGCAACCAGTAACATGCATTACACGTATAAACAAACTGGAATTACGTTTTCTGCACAAACATCTTTAATGCCTTGGCAAATACTGAAAGTTGCACCATGTCCATTGCATTCTCAAGCTCTATCAGGGCTGGCCAAGTGCCTGGGTGCAGGGCTCAGGGTACTGCAGGCACTGCACAGCAGCCCAGCAGAAACCTCTGTCAATGGATTTACCATGCTCACTTAACCTTGACTAAAGAATTTTTAAAATTCAAAATATAGAATGAATAAAAAGTGAGGTCACTTCAGGAGCTAGTTGTGTGCTATAGGCTGTAGACATCTAAAAGGCAACCCCTGTTAACAGAAGCACAGAACAGTAGGGGCTGGAAGGGATCTCTGGAGATCTAGACCAACTTCACTGCTAAAGCAGTTTGCCTAGATCAGGTTGCCCAAAATCATGTCCAGGCAGGTTTGGAATCTCTCCAGAGAGTCACCTTTTCCTCCTCCCAGCTTCAAAGAACCACTGTGACAGATGTAGACTTTTAAAAAGTGATTTCTAATACACTAAAGAAATATACTGACTGACTAAAAACCCCAAACTTCCTCACCCCTGAAAACTGCACACAGATCTTGGTTACACAGGCAACAAAACAGACAGAAAAAGAGAAGTAGAGATAGATAGTGGGGAGAGCAGGAGGAAGGGAAAGGGACTTTAAATGTCTTTGTGATCTTTAGCTGACAGAGACAGCCACAGCTCTTTTACTAAGAATTGCTTCCTTGTGAGCTACACCAGGACTGTGAACTATCAGCTCCTAGGAAACCCAGACAAACAGTGGCAGTGGTGATGCTATGACTTGCTGCCTCTTTCCCCCATCACATTTTCCTAAGAAACAGCAACCATGAGAAGCTGACCCCAAGGTGGATTCAGCCTGGTAGATCCAATCTGAGACTTAGCAGTGCAATTCTCTCAAACAAAAGGCAGCAGCCACGTGAGTTTATACAAATGACATTAACAAGAAGTTTCACCAGGATAACTGCATCTTCCAAACGTCATCTTCAGGCACTTTATGGGGAGGAAAAATCATGACTCGTTTCAGAGGCATGCTCCCCACGACCACACAAAAATAACTCAGTGGTTTTATTAGATTTTATAAAAGCTTGAAGTATTGTGGCTTTGGCTTTTCCTTCATTTTATGCAATCATTCTCCAAACAAAACAATCATTGGGCTGGCATAAAGAGAAAGATGGGAAAAGATCGACCCCAAAAGACTGCAGAAGTCAGTCTTTCCTCTGTAATTCTAGTCTAAAAATAGATTTTAAATGGCTTATCAGTGCCACTAGGCTTCAAAGCCCCTCTTGATGAATTAGGACTTCCCGAAGGCTCATCTTCGTGACAGTTCAGCCCATGAGGGAAGCAGGGCATGAGCCTTCACAATTTGGCAGTTTTCTGTGCTATGACATTGTTAAAAGCAGATTCAAGAAACAGAAATACACACATTTATTCTCTTTAAAAGATTGTGGGGCTTTTTTGTCCTCTGGAGAGGCTGGAAGGGACAGACAGAAGCAGGCAGTGTCTAGGGCAGTGTGGAAGAGAAAAGCCAGCACGTCCCCATGGCATCTAACACTTGCAGATGACTAATATTGCCTCTTGAAGTGGGCAAAGAAACTTCTACCGAGCTACAACAAGGAGCCTTCTGTAACTCTCCATTTGTCCAAGTACTGCCTGTGTTTATCATGAAGCAGATGAGTGAGTCCACACAGAGAGTCTTAAAGACACTGTGCTAACAGCTGGGCCCAAGAGCTGATACCACAGGGTCTTAACCAGCAGCTGCTCCAGGATTATTGCTTCCATGAAAAGCAACAGGTGCTTCTTCATAAAAACCCAGATTTCTTCTATAAGACTGTCTTCCTGAGGACCATTATTCACAGACACATATATGGTCTGGATTGGATTCCTTCTCATACTCTTATTTCCTGTGATTTTAAGAAAAACAGTACATCAATGGACTTTCACCATCTTGGATCACAGCTAGGGGCCTGGCTTGCAAGAACACCACTCTCCCAGGAAACTAGCACAGTTTCTTTGCACAGCCTGCACCTTCTTCTTCATCTATGGTATTTCACTGACCTTATTTCTTTCCTCAGAATTGCTGCAGAAGTATCACAAAATCCAGCATGGGGGGCTTGGAAGGGACCTCTGGAGGTCACCTACTCCAACCCCCCCAGCTCAAGCACAGTTACCTATGTCAGGCTGCTCAGGATCACAGAGTCCAGGCAGGTTTGCAGTCTCTCCAGAGAAGGATGCTTTACAATCTCACTGGGCAGACTGGTCCAGTGCTCTCACAGGAAAAAAGTTTTGCCTCATATTTAGCTGGAACCTTCTGGGTACCAGTCTGTGCCCTTTGCCTCTTGTCCTATCACTGGGTACCACTGAAAATACTCTGCCCCCATCCTCTTGACACCACACTTCAAGTATTGATAAGCATTGGTAACATCTCCTCATTCTACTCTTCTCCAGGCTAAACAGCCCCATGTTTGTCAGGTTGTTCTCATCAGAGATGGTCCAAGTCCCCTCATCATCTTTGGATCCTCCACTGGACTCTCTCTGGTAGTTCCCTGTCTCTCTTGAACTGGGGAGCAGAATTTGACACAATACTCCAGATGGTGGCCTCACTAGGACAGAGCAGAAGGGGAGGAGAACCTCTCTCAGCCTGCTGGCCACACTTCTTAATGTATCTGAGTATCCTGAATCATTATCAGACTACAGCAATGCAATGCCAAGGGCTGCATTTTAACAGGAAAAAAAAAAAACAAAAACAAAAACACACCCACAGAACACCAATGTTACCAAACCTGAGTCACACTGTATCATGTATCCATACAAAAGCATTTTGCAGAGCAGTAGCTGAAGCAAATGTTATTTTGTAATCCTAAAGATCCAGAACTAAATATATATCACCTAGATTAAATACACACATTGCACACTGACACCGAATGAAACACTAAACATTCTAACACAAGTTGTCTAATCATACATAGCAAGCCCTACAACAATTGCATGCAAAGTTTTCCATAAAAATCTTACCGTGATAAATTGGATTTTAATTAAGGAGATATAAATCCAAAAGAAACATGTTTCAAAAAATCATCCTGTAAACCCTAATCCAGTAACTTCTCTTTTTTAAGTTGCAGGGTGACACACCTTCAAGTTTGTGGCTTTGGCTATTGGAAGGAGGGAGGTTACCTACAGTTACAGCAACACACTTGGAGAGCTGGAAAATAACCACTGCTCCAAAAACCTGATACTAAAAGGTTGAGGAGGTGGAAACATTAAGGAAAAGGGCAATGTGCCCTCAGGGAACAGGAGGTGCCCAGAGCTGGTGAAGTAACTAATGGAAGTAGCTTTCAAACAAGTCCACAGCCCTCAGTTCAAATGCTGCTGACCCCAACGAGAGCAGCATTACCCCTTGCTTTACACCACCAGCAATCAAACACACAGAGATTTTGCTGGGCTTCTGACTGCAACTCATACCCAGGTATTTAAAACAATGGGTTGACCACAATTCAGTAGAATAGTCATCTCAGCCCCCCCAGAAGAAGTAAGAATGATCTCCACCTAGCTGTGACAATTTTTAGCAGTTACACTCACCACACACCTCACTGAAATTTCCTAATTACAGGTATATGAAATGTACTTCTATTTTGTTTGATTTTACATGAAAAGAGAGACCACTGCTCTCAAAATTATTCTGCACTGGTTTCATAGGCTCTACCCCACAGACGTTCCACTAATTCATCCAGACCAGTCAAAGACACAGGTATCTCTGCAGCAGGGAGTGAGAACACTATCAGTTTGTTCTGAATCAGCAGAGAAGCTGGCAGCCTTTTAAGTCATAGGAATAAAAATTAGGTAGCTACACAAAGAATAAACTTCAAAGTGCTTGTCCAGAAGTCCCTCTGGGAAAGAACATGCATTTTCCACATGCTAAATCCAACAATTAACTGATAGGTGCTGCTTATTTATAAACATCTAAATAAATTTAAGGCAAGCAACAAAATTCCCATAGAGAAAGGTACCACATTTATGTCATACTGCACAGAAAGTTTGCTCACTTCTTAAGAGTTACATTAAAGTTCAAAGGATCCCCAGGAGGATGAGTCAGCAGAACATCTTTCAATATTACACTAGTGAATTTTTTCCTCAGACCACACACAATCACCACCCTCCTCTTATTTTTAAATTTTTAATGCCTGAAAAATAGTCAGAAGAGGAAACTTTTCACTATTTGTACTTTATGTATAGGAGAGGACAGATGCTCTAGCTCGTTCAAGTCCTGTTCCTTATTAACAGCACTGTGTTAGCTGCAGTCACCTGCACTTTGTCTTCAGCAACTGCATGTACTGCAAGGCTGTTTCAGACCTCCTCTCGCTTCGAGGAAGAATGCACACACCAAAATACCTAAAATGGTATTTTGTAATGTCAGGTTCTAAAAACTTGGAGGAAAATAAGGAGAAAACCAAACCCAAACAACACAAAACACAAACCAGTAACAGCACTGATTAACTCATATATGCTCCCACAGTGACACTAATTATTTCCAGGACATTAAGCATCTTAAAACCCCAGCACAGGACCTCAATTTCCTGCTGTTCTTGAACCACCCGCAGTACTTGGGGCCCAGGACTGTCAGTACTCGTGCAGTGAATTCAGGTGCTTGTGACGGAATGGGAGCCTTGGGAGCCACAAGGCAGGCAGGATTTTCTGGCTACCCACCTCCAGACCTGCCTGTGTGGATCCCACTGCGTGTACATTTGATGTGAACAATTTAAACATTTGTTCAGCAGAATTATAGACTTTATGTTAATTTGGGAAGTTTTTGACAGAAGCAACAACTCTTTGACCCTGGACTACATACAGTTGGGTCAAAAGGAAGGAAGAGGATTGGATGGTTTTGTTATTTTAATACCTTACACTTCATTCCTGCCTCCTGTAGCAGCACTATCAGAGACGCACATAAAAGCAACATCTTTGTTTTGCAACCAATTTCCATTTCAAAGCAGCAAATCTAGACATCACTGTCTGTGATTTCTTATATCTCATTTCCATAAGCGAAGCAGAGAAGTAACCTGCTGCTTCTGTTCTGTACTGTGAGAGCTTCCAACCTACGGATCCATTTGATAAAGGCACAAAGTACACATATGCTCCCTGGGGGTTTCTGCTAAAGAGTTGATTTGCATAGAATCATAGAATGGTAAGGTTGGAAGGAGACCTCAAGGATCATCTAGTTCCAAGCCCCTGCCACAGACAGGGACACCTCCCACTAGCACAGCTCACTCAAGGCCTCGTCCAATCTGGCCTTGAACGCCTCCAGGGAGGGAGCAGCCACAGCCTCCCTGGGCAACCTGTTCCAGTGCCTCACCACCCTCACTGGAAAGAGCTTCTTCCTAACATCCAGTCTAAATCTTCCCTCTGCCAGTTTAAACCCATTGCCCCTAGTCCTGTCATTGCAAGATCTTATAAATAGTCCCTCCCCTGCCTTCCTGTAGGCCCCCTTCGGATACTGGAAGGCTATGAGGCATTATAAATTAGCCTTTCTCACATTAATGCAAAATTCTTAATTTACTTTATGGACATATTTAACAGACTATGAAATTTATAATACTGGACTGAAAAAGAAGATGCATCTATTTTAACTGCTCGTTTGGGCAAGGTTGCTGTGGAGTGATTCCAATCACACCTAGTGGCTTCGGGAAGGAAAAAAAAAAGATTCAATAAACATTCACACTGCTAAAATACAACTCCTGAAGTAAAACTACAGTCAGCCATAGGTACATTGAGAGAGTGCAAACTTTTCCCACTTTGTTGTGGGTACTTGCTGTCTGTGTGGCTGCTGTGCAGCCAGACAGAAAATAATGTCAACTCTTCATGCTATTCCCTGCTTTTGGCCATGTTTCTAATCTCCCTTTGGAAGCAGTTATGTTGCTTTAGTAGGTTTAAAGCACACCAAATCAACAAACACAAGGTATGCAAGAGAAACTGGTTCACTTCACACACTTTCAGGTATTTCAAAGTTCAAACGGAGGCATGTAATTCATAAGCCTTTAACCACAGAAATACAAAAGACATGGTCATAAAAATTAAATACACATCCTATTTTGGCCATATCCTTCTGAAATATTTCTGCAAGACAAACTGAAGATTTCAAGGTTGTCTATAACTAAGAAATGTACTACAAGAAACCAGTTCCTTATGCCACAGGTTTAGCCCCAGGCACAGGTTACCCTCATGTTTAGATTTTTATTATTTTTTAAGATACCAGCCCAGAGCAGCGGCCTGCATGTTAATTGTTTCCATATAGTTTGTGAAGGCAACTAATAAGCACAGACACACACACAGAATACACCAGAGGAGTCTCACCCTTTGCTACTATTTCAGAACCATTAACCCCTTCCCTCCTCCTTCAGCTTTCTTCCAGTGAGATGAGCTCAGCATTACCCATGTGATGTCAATGGTTATTTTATGTTGATTACTGGAATCAGATCTCCAGACAGGATCAATTTACAGCTGTCTACACTACCTTACAATAAGCTGATGGATGACTCATTCTTTTTCCCCCATTCGGCTGAACTCACCAGCAAGAAGACGGAGGTTGATTAATGCAGTAGAAAGTGAAGATCCCTTTGCACCTCAGAGAGGGAGTCCCTTTCCACCTGACCCTGCTCCCATCTCTTGCCTTATGAGACTCTTGGAAAGGAAGAGGTGAGCTATAGAGATCTTGTGTTGTGGTTAAAATACATTAGGACATCAGTCTTTACCTGTGCATGTGTTGACGAAAAGTAATCCTAGAAAACTGATAATTTTTCAGGTTTCACAGCATGCAAACCAAACAATAAATAAGGATTTACTCTCAAGTTGCAGCACCTGTGTGCTTGCACAGGCTAGATCCCAAGGCCATGAGACCACCTCCCCTTGTTGTGAACATTATGCGGAATACAAGAAATTAAAACTCAGTGATCATAAAAGTAAACATATTATAGGAAGATGAAGTGTCAGTAGAAACAAAATCTGGTCTTTCTCCATCTGCTATCTAGATGATGCAGATTTGGCCAGATGATGGGCTGATGGCATAGAGTGGGTAACAGAGACTCACTGGAGACTGTGAGCTCAAGAATCCGCAGGCAGAAAGCATGGCTGCTCTTCGTGTCATGGGAAAGGGTGAGAGTTTTCACTACCACAGACAAATACAAAAGAGGGTTAAGTGTATTCATGGCATGCCTGCCTCTCCTTTCTGTAAGTACCAGTAAAATACTGGGTTGGTTTTTGTTTGTTGGGTTTTTTTCCTCAGAAGCAGGTAAGTCAGTTTATAATCACAGCTGCTTATTTGAATGTATGGTGTACCAACAGAATAGTGAGGCTCTCATGGGCTCCACCAGCACAAGTGAATCAGCTGGCTGGGTAAGATGTGCACGTAACCAGTGTCTGTCACTGGCAGGTTAGTCCCTTCTATAGATCTGGGCCAGGCACGGGGAAGTCCTTGAGTACAGTTAAGCGTGTACCTGCATGCCACTGACTCCAAATGGATTTGCATGCATATCTGAGGACTAAACAGAGGTGATGTCCTGAACTGGGAGTGGTGCTCAGCACACAGCCACTCCATGAGCACATTTGGCTTTTCTCATTATCCAAACACGTCTTTGCTGAACTGACATCAGGGCACTGAAGTTTGACTTCTGTACTGTACTGGTATCTATGAGCACTGGCTGAATAGCATTGGGCAGATGTACGAATCGTTTGTGTATGAACTTCTTGGGCAACAGAGCAACACAAGGAAGCCCTGGAGTGGTTCGTAGCGTAACACAGAACTAGAATCTTTAACACTAAATAAAACACACTATTGTGTGCTATGAAAAGGCATCCAATATATTCATAGTGATCACATCACTCTTCAATTATGAAGTTTGCTTACTTATGGTTTAAGCCCTTGCCTGAAGTTGGAGTTGCTAAGGTACTCTCTCAAGGCACAAGATTCAGCCTACCAAAAAAGCTTATTTTGAAATGAATGATATATGCAAGACTTTCAGCACCAAATGTTTTTTTATTCTTAATATCTCGTTTGCCAGTTCAAGGAATTACTCAGAAAGCAGAAGAAAACAACATAGGAGAGAAATATCACTTACATTTATCACTTTGTCATATAAAACAAAGAAAGAAGCAAGGTATTTAATCTGTAAATGCTACCTGAAGCATACTTTCCATCCACACAATAGGAGTCAAAACACGTATTAAGCCATCTCACATTCTGTGTTTTGCTGGATAAAAGCTACAGTCATCAGTTGCAGCAATCCTACTTATGTAATGAGTGCACATTTGATAAATGACCATTGCCTCAGTCAGCTCAGAAGGCTAAAGTAAAAGATTTCATAATAATTTTCCTTTCCTTCATAGTGCACGGAATTGAAGTGGTAAGGGAGAAGGGTTTATCTTAAGCTTAAGGAAAAATAAAAAATAAATAAATTTAAACATTAAATCAAGATTAATAAATTGAAGAGAAAAACTGTTCAAAGGGCTTCTCTTCAGCACTCCTATTTGAAGGCTACATCTATAAATCTTCATCCTTTACATAGAAGACATTATCCAATTTATGTTAGGAATATCAACATCCGAATTATTCTATATTCAAACTTCAGATTAACAGCAATGGCAATAACGTTTCTGAAGTATTTGCTGCACAGGAATGCTACATCACAAAACAGAAAGCTGCCACTACCATGGAGGTGAGCAAAAGCTTCATCTGAAAGATTTTTCCCTTTTAAGAATTATGCAGCTATACGTAAACTCTAGTTCTTGCAAAACATCTTTCCAAATGCATGTTTACTACAAATGTTTGAATACACATTTACAGTGTGCCAAAGGGGGAGAATTTTTTTTTTTAATTCAAATAATAGAAACAAACACTGCAATACTTTTTCAGTACCCAGGGAACCAAACCAAGCAGGTGTATGTCAACTCGCACATACAAAATCCGGACTTCTGAAATTCTGGATACTGAATTAAATGCTTAATATCAGCCTTCAGGGGAAGTTTTGTCAACCAAACCTGCAGCTCATGAAGTTGTTTCATGCTTATCTAGAAGTGGCAAACATTCCCAATGCTCTCTATAGCACTATGGAATTGCCACCTCCTTTTGAATATACTCCTTACAAGGATCCATCCTGCTAAGTCACAGCACTTCCTTGCCACTTGTGAGGGCACGAGAAAGCTAAAGTTATTCCTTCCGTCTGAAGGCAGCTTAGAGGACTCCACTGATCCTCACAAAGTGAGCCTGCAGTNAGAAACCCTGGCACCTGCAAGCAGGAGTGCTGGTTTTCACTGACTAAAAGAGAAAAGGCATGGAAAGAATACGCTGAAGAATTAATAATTATTGTCACAGGCTAACTCATGGAGGAAAACAAACAAACAAAAACCCAACCAACCAACCAACAAAATCCACCCAACCACCACCCCAGTCAAAAAGTAAAGTAACAAACCAACAACCTAGTTTCCAGACAACATAATAGTAGTATTATAAGCTATTTAACACAGTAATACAAACAGTATAGTCCCAAGCACTAACCTCTCTTTGCAGTACAACTTGTTTGCTCCAGGGGATATTGATTTTATTGCATGGCTATATTTTAGGGAGTCATCCAAAGTAATTACAAAATTTTACTAATTAGCCTCCTTGCTTCTACGTGTGACTTCAAGGTCACAATTAGAATCTCCATCAAACTGTAATTACTCAAGAGTTAAATTATCCTTCTGCTTCCCTCCCCAAACAGAAAAATCAATTCTTTATGTGGCCCATACTGCATTATTGATGTAGAGATGACATAAAATACCCATAAATCCATTAGCTGCTGTCTGAAAGAAACATTGGTAAGTGATGACACTTAATAACAAAATGACAGGAATCCAGTGGTGACAATCCTGGGGATGCATCCACAAGTCAGCCCCAACTCCTGCAAAGGGTTTCCTAGGCTTTGCTGAACAAAACATTGTCACATCTTTTGTGCCTTACCCAGCCAACCATGAAGATCAACCAGTATTAAAGGTTATTTTGCAATATATATTCCTGAAAACCTTTAATCTCTTGATTTCACAGACAGAAAGAACAGTGCCTGCCTGGCAGTGCTCAAGAGTTAAAGGAACCCCACCCTGGGCTGATTTTCTAAGTGGAGAATGTGATGACCACATTTTGTTAGGCATCACAGATCTAAACTTGCTCCCAGTAGCAGCAGGCAAGTAACTTTGGCTGCCAGAGCTATAAACTATGTAAATAACTATGAGTGGCACTGTCAGAGGTACTCAGTTGTGCTCCCACTGAAAAATCAGGAGCCCTGGGCGAGCTAGAATAAAGCCAGTTCAACACCTGCTTCAGCCCAGACCGAATGTATCCCAGCAGCTCCTGTTCAGTCACAAGAATCAAAATCACCCAACTTTAACTCTGCACAGTGACAGCCATGATGTCACCCTGCAACTCCCAACTGGAACAAATAAATGGAATATAACTTAATCAGGGTGCTTGAACTTGGAACTTTAAACCCCCTGCAACCAGGGGAATTTATTGCATATCCCCTAATAAAGTGCTCCAAAGGGCAATAAATTCCCTCACCATTGCAACATATAACTTAATTCCAGTTCACACTTTTCCTCCTACCCAGCAGATCCTTCTGAGCCTTACAGATGTGACTTGAAAGAGTTTCTCATTGTTTTTCTTCTGGAATACAAACTCCTACATCACAATGCAGTTTCTAGCTGAAAGAGCACTCAAAGAGAAGTGAAGTATGCAGGGAAGAGAGCAAGGCACCTGACAGCTACAGTAAGGGCAACTGTGTCTGACAGCCAAAGACAGAAGATGGGTCTTCCAGGAACACTGTGATTTATTTCTACCTATATGGGTACATAGATGTATGGAGAGGGAAAAATCTGACACAGGAGTGATGTGGAGTTTATGAATAATAAATGTTTCTGAACTTTCTTAAACAAAAAATAGGCCCAAGTATGATTTTTTTAAAATACGTATTTCAATAATTTCAGTAAATTTTCGTGAGGATTTATGACAGTGTTTGGTCTACTATACTTCTAAATTCTAGCACTGAAGCCACACATTTAAACCATCATAGAAAGCAGTAATCACTCACCTACAGGAATTGTTTGTCAAGGGAAATGCAGTCAAAATTCCCTTTAAAAAGTCAAAGAATAGAATTTTATTTCTCCCCAGATACACTTCATATATTTCTTCTAAATGATACTGGGACCCACAGTGTCTGCAGACAGATCCTGAGCAATGCTATAGATCCCAAGGGACTCCAACAGTTGAAGGGAGATGCAAGTCCTAAACCCAGTCAAGTACCAGTGTTTAGTTTGGCTTTATCCCAACACAAGCTTTTTAGCTGAAGTGCAAAGCTTTTTTCCCTGCCTTATGAACTTTCTAGGAGCACATGGCCACGTTAACTCTCCAGTAACGTACCTAAAACAAGACAGAGAGAACCATTTTCTCCACAAAAAGTTTCTTTGTAATAAAGCAATGTCAACCAGAAAGTGGAATAAGAGAGTCTGTGTTTCTAATACAGTAGTACTCTAGTCAAAAGATTTTTCTAATAAAATTTAATAGCATATAAAAATTTACACTAAAGGCTTATGCAACAAACAAATGCTTCAGAAATAAAAGCTTGTGAATGCACACCAACAAAACCAAGCATCTAATAAAACTGATTCTTATACAAAAAACCTCTTATTTCCTTTTTTCATGTTTCTTACAAAACTCATCTTTAAAACATGCTGATGTCCATTTGAGTGGGAGTCAATATCACTATGAAGCTCACACAGATTTCCTCAACAAAATCACCTTTAATAAGACTATCCCAAAAAAACATCTTATACCCCAAAGCAGCCATACTATCAACTTACTCTCCTCTCTTTTCAGTCCAGGACTCACCACAGTTTCAATATAAAAGATTATACATTACACTACCCAGATACTTCAGAACCAGAGTTTTATAAACAAGGCAAATAATTATGCTGTGCAATTTCACATGCTCTTCCTTCCCCTTGGAACTTAATTCAGTCTACACAACCCAGAAGTGCCTAAACTTAGCTCCCATGCCCTATAAGCAATCTAGTCAAGTATTACATGTCTCTGGACAATACTGACCCAGTGAGTCTCCTCTTGTGACTTCAGCCAAAATTTGCTTGCTTTCAAAAAATTTCATTTTCCCAAGAGAATGCAAATTCTATGCTTGTGAAGAATGGAAAACACAAACTATGGCCGGAACACCAAAACTGACCCCAAAGTACAGATAAGGCAAGGAGCAGACAAGGAAAGAAAAACTTCTGCTCTCCTCCTAGGTGTACCAACCAAGACAACTGAAGAGGATTACTAAGACAATTGACAATAAAGCCAAACCATCAATATCAAAAGGAAAGCAATGTTTTCCATGGCCAAGTCCTGTGTGAGGTACACGTTACCAGTTCCCTTGCTTGGTATTTTTGGCACTTTAATGAGACCTTGATATTAGCAAAGAGCATGAAGTGCATCAAAGCCCTAACACCACCAACAAAACAACAGCAAGGAGAGTACAGGGAAGATTGCACAGACCATATTATCTAGTTATACTCCATATTTAAAATAATACTTTGAAGAAGAGTGTTTAAGAGACAAAATATAAATAAAATAGAAGAGCAATAGAGTTCAGGTAACCCCTTTAGAGGAGCACATGCTTAACTACAGCATTATGATCTATTTTGGAGGTATGTGTCTAACAGAAAAGTTGAAAAGCCAGAAGAGTGAACCGAGTATCAAACAGAGTATGTCTTGATGTAGTGGCCTGTATAATGCTTTTCAGACCTCAGCAAACAGACAAAGTCACCAGAGAGGACAGACAGCTGCTTAAATCCTCACATAACACACTGGTGCCTCAGTGCACTGCCTGCAATAGGTCAGCTGCTGACTTCCTCAACACTCTCCAGTGCAACAATCCAACAGCAAACAGGCCCAGCAGTTTGCTAAAAATGCCAGCTTGCTAGACATCTGGTGCTACTGAAGGAGAAAACATGGTAAAAACTAGCCAGGGGGTGTTGGTGGTGACATGCTGGGCTGGGTGAAGACTTGGTTATCTAACAGAATACCTTGATGAAGTTGGACAGTTTGTGATCTTAAGCTTCAATTCAAGGAATAAGGAGAAAGTGACATTCTTTAATGAACTGAATCAATGTATGTCAAATAAATTAAGTTCACTGGCAGATTAAGTCAATCTGCAAACGAACAGCTCTGAGGTTGTTCCATAACTAACTTCCCTCAAAACTCAGTATCTTTTTTAATAGGCTTTTCAGGGTAAAAGAAAAAAAAAAAATTAACGGATGCATTTTTCTTCTTGCAATCCATTGTTTTTTAGACAACAAAGTGTTGCTAGTAGCTTGACTGGGATGCTGTTTCAGTGACTTACTAGCTAGTGATGTTTTGGAGGAGGGCAAGATTTACAATAAAGAGGGCCACACCAGACTGCTAAAGAAGTATCCTGACTCTTTACTCCCAGCCTTCAGATTCAGTTACAATCATGTTCCACAAACAGCTCACTGAGACCAGACTTGCAATAGCGCACAGATAAAAGCATGCAACAACATTAGGCAAGAGGAAGCTTTTGTCATGTGCTGCAATAATGCTCTAAGGATATATTAAAGAGCATCCACCTCCAAATATAAGCAGAAATAAAACAGAACTAGTGTCAGTCACCAAATATTTGGGGTATAAACAAAGGAATATATAGAATGTGTAAATAAAAGGAATTGGTTCCTATTCATAGAATGGAAGCAAGCTAGCAAGGGCAAATTTGCCATGAATTCAGAGAGAATTCAAAGTCAGCTATTTCAAGGGTGTGTATTAGCAACTCCAGTAATAACAGTTTTTCAGCATTTTCTGAATACAACTCAGTAGTTCAGATACTGTACCAATTAGATACTCAGCCTGCTAGCACCACTCTCAAAGTTCTGTCTCATCAAGGAGACACAAAATCAGTCAGGAAGAAAGATTTGCATCCCTTGTTATCCTGAAACATACATACACATACACACGTAAAGAGAGACACATGTACATATATAAAGAGAATGCAAGATAAGTGCTGCTCTTCCTCAGGAAGGAATATTTTACAGTTACAATGTGTTTGTGGTGACCTGTTCTGAATGAACAATTGCTGAGTGGCCATAAGGATACCTGCAAACATCATGTACGGCTTCCTTTTAGGTTTAAAGGTTACCTAAATATGAACAGATGTTCATATTCAGCTCAAGAAAAAAGGTGGAATTAACTCCACTATCATGCTACAGCAGGAATTCTGCCATGGTCTAATCTTTATTGAGGGCAGTTTTTAGGCTTACCTATAATAATTCGCTTTAAGCTGTTTCCATTTCCAGTCGTTGAAGCTATTTTATAAACTGTGCCTGACAAAAAACTTGTTTTTAGTCTCCTAGAAGTATTTTAAGCATTTAGATGGTAATGGAAAGCACATGTGAGAAATGGGATATCAAATAATTCTAACAGTAGTATTTCCATACTTTATTTTAATCTTATTCATAGAAGCAAAGGAGAAATGAAATTCACCTTATATGACCAGACCAACCAATCCTATAATCCCTGCTGCAACTCATAACAGCTTCGGTGCTCTTCAGAATTACTTGACATTTCACTAAAAACCAAGTTACACTTTCTCTTCTATCAGAGACAGGCCACAAACTCACTTCTGCTACCCTTCAGCATTTCAGTTTTAATAAACATAAAGCTAAATCTCGTATTTATTTTAAATATACAAGGAAGCACTGTATGAAATGTCAACCTTTTTTTATGAGCAGGTAATTTTATTAGAGTTTATCTAATGCTATTTTGTTTTCCACTTTTCTGACATTTCCTGGGCTGAAGAATGTAACTAGAATGCCACATTTAACCAATATCAGAAGATCCTTTATGAATACATTTAATCCTTTTTCAAGCCCACTTATACTTTTGATTTCCACATCAACTCACTGCCATGATTCATAGGATCGATTTTTCCAATTTTTTTTTTTTATTTTTTTTTTAAAGATAAAGCACCTGATAGTTCAGTGGAACTACCTCAGTCATCAGATTTTGGCACAAGACATTCCACAGTTACTTTTTCTGTGCCATCTATGAATACATAGGTTTGGGGTTTTTTTAATATTCTCTATGGTTCTTTTGCAGGCTGAAGAGTTTTAAGTTGAAATGAAGCAAAGGAGGTGGTCTGTCACATAACACATAGGTAAGCTGCCACAATCTGCTCTGAATGCAAAAAACTTACACAGGAGACTAGAGAGTTTAGAAAACTATTAAGGGTTACTGTCAAGGGTTAGGGCAGGGCTGGCCATGAGATGAGTCACAGACACTCTTCTATAAAGCCTTCTCTCTTCCAAAAAGGGAAGAGAAAGGGAATAAAGGAGAGAAACCGATGGGTTGAGAAAGAATATTAAAATATCTTTAATGAAAGTAGCAATAATGAAATAGGTACAAACAGACACAAACGTATACCAAACAATTCCCTGATGACAATGATGTCACCATCACCACTGATGCTGTGGGCAACTCAGCAGCAGATGAGAACCAGATTCAGGAGCTGGACTGTGGAAGAAGATTCAGGAACAGATGGGTTGGGATCAAAAGTAGAACAGACTGACTCCCTTGCTGGTGAGTTTAAGATCATCTGTCCTGTCCATTCCTCCCCATAGGTGCAACCTCTTACATACCCTAATGTGGTACACAAGATTTAGCAGTGACCTGGTCTGAACGCCAACCCTCAGTAGTAACTCTAAACATCAATGTTATCACTGCTAGGAGCAGCCACTGACTCTGAAAATATGCTGTTAACTTCAGAAAGTGCTGTCACTGAGAAGAGACTGAGCTGAGAAGTAAAATCACTGAACAGAATTAGTTCTGACTCAAACCAGGACAATTACTAACACATCTGGCTAAGTAAGTCACTAAAACCCACATGATCAGATGCTAAGAGATCACCCAGATGAAATAAGCCTCACAGTAATCAGGGAAAGATGATGGATCATCTCATACAAGCTTAACCAGTCCCAATGCTGTGTCATAGCCAGCTATTAGTTGTTGCATTTGAAGACAGGATACCAAATTAGATGGATCACTGGTCAGATCCAGGTTTATTTATTCTTTCCCTGTGCACAAGCCATACTTTTCTTCTTATCTACCCTATTAAGTTTTAGTATTTACTTAGTTTAGTATTTACTTCTACAGCTGGGGAGAAGGGGTAGAGGACAGGTAAAGACAAGAGTACACAGTACTCAAGAGGCAAGCTAGTCCGAAGAACGTAACCAGTTTTCCTGCTCTGTTCCTATTGCCATCATCCCTTTGGATCACTCATTATTGATATTTTCATAATACTATGCACAATGCTTCCAGGATCTCTTTCCAGATGACAACAGATCACTGTGCACAGGAGCCCTTCAAACGTTGCATATATAGAGTCCTCCACTACGCTTTACTGGGCACCAAATGCACAGTGCTCAATTTCACCTGCCACTTTATTCTCCAGGTGTTAAGTTCTGGGGGACTCTCTGAAGCAATTATTGGAGCTCACTTTAGATTTACCCACCTTGAAAAATTCTGTGTAAATTATTACTTCACCTTACTCTCCAGTGCATCATTAATGCACTGAGTGGAGTAAATCCCAGCAGAAATCCTACTAATAATCTCCTCCTAATTAAAAATTAAAAAACACTTCTTTATGCCTTCTGTTGCTTGTCGTTTAAAAAGAAGTTCCCTAAAGAACAATCCAACTTACCCAATGTAAAAATTTCTTAGATGGGATGTTTTAGTCAGGTTCTCTGAAATATCTGGAATTTCAAAGCCTTGTGGATTGCCCTTACTCCCACACGTGTTATGACCTTCTGAGAACCCTGAAAAGCATTACACCAACTCCCTTTCATGAAACAACCACAATTATCATCACATAAATTCACTTGCATAATAATTCTATTTCTGATTACAGTTTATAATAGTGAAGCCTAAATTCTGCTTAAATTTTTAGTTACTCTTTATCCAAACATTAGATCTCCAGCCTGGATCAATGAGAATCACAGAATCAACACAGTTGGAAGA
>WBNM01034058.1:0-10915 GCA_013399055.1 Ramphastos sulfuratus
TCCAGAGTCTCACCACTCTCACTTATTCCTGAAGAACTTCCTCAGATCCAGCCTGACCCTGTTCTGCCTCAGCTTCAAACCATTCCCCCTTGTCCTGTCTCCAGCCACCCTCAGGAAAAGTCCCTCTGCAGCCTTCCTGCAGAATCCCGTCAGCTATTAGAAGGCAGCTCTGAGGTCCCCCTGGAGTCTTCTCTTTTCACCTTCCTTTGACTTATTGAGCCTCACACAGTTGTCACTGTCCCCTTTCTAAAGCCTGTCAAGATTCTTCTGGATGCCATCCCTGCCCTCAAGTGAGTCCAGCATGCCACAGCTTGGTGTTGTTGGCAAACAAAATCTGGATGGCTACTGTGCCACTGTGTGTCACATTCATGTCCATGGTAGGTGGACTCTGGATTCATCGTCAGGAGACCCATTGGCTTTTACATGTTGCAGGCAGTTTCCAGGAAGAGTTGCTGAAAGGAAGATGAGAGTGAAGGTGAGAACAACCTCTCTGACAGCTCCTGCTGGCACTACATTGACTTCTGCAAATATGTCTACTCTTTACCAAAACACACAGGTCTCAGTGAATACACAATAGAGTCATAGCCTTCATCGCAGAGTCATGGAGTTTCTTTTATTGAAAAGGTCCTCTAAGATCACTGAATCTGACCACTGACCCAACACCACCATATCCACAAGTGCCATGCCCACACATTTCTTGAATACCTCCAGGGACAGTGACTCCACCACCTCCCTGGGCAGCGTGTTCCAATCCCTGACCACTCTTGCAGCAAAGAAATTGTTCCTAATCTCCAACCTAAACCTTCCCTGGCACAATTTCTCATTTCTTCTCCTTCTATCACCTGATACTAGGGAGAAGAGACCAACCCCACCTGGCTCCAACCTCCTTTCAGGTAGCTGTAGAGAGCAACAAGGTCTTGCCGCTTCTCCAAGCAGAACACCCTCAGCTCCCTCAGCCACTCCTCAGAGGAAGAAAGATGTTTAGTTCCACAGATGTTTATTCCTTTGTTCTAATGAACCATATTTATGCTTTGGCTATCCTTGAAAAGGAACAAAGATTCCTGCCAACAAATACAGCAGTCGTAAAGCTTTTCTCTCCCCAAAGCTGCTCAGGAACAGCTTTGAGAAGAATTCAGACTTCAAAGGAGAACCAGACTATGTTCAGAGCTCCAACATAATGATTGTTCTTTGCTTAGCTCCATTCTTTGGTCCAATCAAGTCACTAACCCTGCTCCCTGCAACAGAAACTTTGTGCAGTGCTGACAAAATCAAATCTCTGCTGGACTGTCCACATCCAATCTGACATCACTTGATCACATTCCAGTTAGCTCAGGTTATCCTGAAGTAGTTTGGCTGTGCCAAGAGGGGCATTCCAAAATTAAATCCACGCAGAGTACAGCAACTTAACACTAACCTGTGCTCTTTTCACTGTTGTCAGCTCAGCTATTCCACTCTGGACTGACAGGGGACTTTATTTTTTCTCACCATCTCCCTTAAAATACCCTTGTATGTAAATCACCCCCACTGATGAAACTCCCTGCTGGCCATAAAATCAGTGTCTTTTATATGGTGGCAGCTGCTCTAATGTGGCAAATTATTTTAAGAGCTGTTGAAAATCTGGAATTTAGATCAAGTATCCTCTCTAAATGATTCACTGTCTCATTTGTGACTAGTGAAGTGGAGAGCTATGCAGTTGTGCTTAAGCTTGGTTTTAAAGGAGTTTTAAATGCAAATCCATAGTTACTTCCTGTGAAATTTTAGGAATCATTTGGATTCCCACATAGCTCTTACAAAAAAAATCTCAGTAACTCTGTCCCCTTTGGCTAGCCACTGCTTCTATCCCAGTATGAAATATCTTCTTAAATGTGATTTGTGTCTTCTTTCTGTATCTCTTGTCACCTTATGTTCAAGGCAGAGTCAGTTTTGGTTATTTACTGTTCAGTCTAAGAGACCATAATGAGAAAAAAGAAAAAAAATCATCCCCCTTCTTTAGGAAACAAGTCTTTGACAGCATTGGCTGGACACCCCCACCAAGAGAAAATGTGTGATCTTTAATCATGTTCCCATGTAGTGAATGAAATCATGGAATCACAGAATCACAGCAGGGCTTGGGTTGTAAGGGGTCTTCAAGGTCATCCAGTTCCAACCCCCTGCCATGGGGAGGGACACCCCCCACCAGGCCAGATTGCTCAAGGCCTCATTCAAGCTGTCCTGGAACACCTCCAAAGAGGGGACATCCACAGCCTCCCTGGGCAACCTGTGCCAGTGTCTCCCCCCTCTATCTCTTTCAAGAATTTCTTCCTCATCTTCAGTCTCAATCTCACTTCTTCCAGCTCAAAGCCATTGTCCCTTGTCTTGTCACTCCCAGCCCTTGTCAAAAGTCCCTCCCCAGTTCTCCTGGAGCCCCCTGCTCTAGGCTACTCTAAGATCTCCCTGCAGCCTTCTTTTCTCCAGACTGAACAACCCCAACTCTCCCACCCTGTCCCCACAGGAGAGGTTCTCCAGCCCTCTGAGCATCTTATTGGCTGCCTTTGGATCCTCTTCAACAGCTTCAGGTCTCTCTGTGTCCCACAACTGGACACAGCCCTGAAGGTGAGGTCCTCCCAGAGCAGAGCAGAGCAGAGCAAAGGGGCAGGATCCTCTCTCCATCTCTGGTGACACTGCTTTGGGTGCAGCCCAGGCTGCCCTTGGCCTTCTGAGCTGCCAGTGCCCATTGCTGCCTCCTCTCCAGCTTCTCACCCCTCAGCACCCTAAGTCCTTCTCTGCAGGCTCAGTCTCAATCTCATCATTCCCCAGGCTGGATTCATAATGACCCAGGTGCAGGACTTAGCACTTTGCCTTTTAAACTTCATGAGGTTCTTCTGAGCCTTCTTCTCCAGCCTGTCCAAGTCCCTCTGGATGGATCCTGTCCCTTAGTCTTGTCAGACTCAGCACCGAGTTTGGTATCATCTACAAACATGGTGGGAGTGACCTCACTCTCTCTGTGTCATTGATGAAATTACTGAACAACACTGGTTCTGACTGAGGGACACCATTGGTCACCCATCTCCCTCTGGACATTGAGCTATTGCATATTCATATATGTGGGGTATTTACAGCTGAGAATGCCTGCAAACTGGCATTTCAGATTCCTGTGAAGAGTAATTGGTGACTTTAAATATTGTGTATCTGTCTTGTGGTCTGATTTTAGGAAAGATAACCTCGAGCGAATGAAGCTCAGAGTGAAAGGGAGAGCTGTTGGCCATCTTACTCCTCAGATGCACCAGAGATGCTTTGCTTGCCTCATGAGTGCATTTCCTAGATCATAGAATCACAGAATGGTAGGAGTTGGAAGGAACCTCTGGAGATCATCCAATCTGAGCCCCTTGCCAAGGCAGGGTCACCTTGAGAAGGTCCCACAGGAACACATCCAGGCAGGTTTTTGAATGTCTCCAGAGATGGAGACATCTGGTTCCCTGTACCCTTGTAGCTCACAGCAAGTTGGAGCTGATCTCAAGTAACTCAGGGTTGTAACCCCAGCTGTCTTGTGCCCAGTGGAGTTCACTGGTGGATGCTGTGACCATCTGGTTTGTGTGGGGCTGTAGGAATTTTGCTTTAACCTCCAAAGGCAGTGGTTGAGTGCTCACAGTCCACAGGTTTCTGCACTGTTCTGATCCTAGGCCCTGCAACACCTGTTTTGAACCTGCAGAGCTAATGTGTGGGTGTTGAATTTGCATTTTCCTGCTCTTTCTGGAAGTTTGGAGGCTGAAATCATTGACCTGAGCAGGGGATTTTACTGCCTTGTTTTCCCTTAGTCCATACTCCTCATGGTGGGTTTGTATTTGACAGAAGTTCCATTTTCTCACTGTCTTTGTGTGTTTCTGTGTCTCCGAGTTCATTCAATCACGGCTGCTGGTGGAAGCCTTCATAACATTTATTTGTAGTATGGTGAGTTCTGTCAGCAGAGGGAGAAGTGAAGCAGGGGGAAAAAAAACCCACACTTTTTTTCCTGAATATTTTCTTATATAGTACTGCTTCCTTCTGCAGAAGCAGTGTGTGGCATTACCTGTGTATTTTTCACTGTTTCGTGTCTCCTCAAGTAATTATCTGTAATTTATTTCACATACGAGCTGTTGAATAGCTTCACAGTGGTTTAAGGTGGTCTTTTCACATTCATGGTTTATGTGAAATTAACAGCAAAATGCAGGGGGGAATTTCTGTGATGGTCTTAACTAAATCTGTATTTTGTTTTGTTTGTTTTTTTGTTTTTATTCCCTTCAAGTTTCAGACCCAGAGCTTACGACTCTCAGAGCTGCACAGAAAATCTCAGCTGTGGAGAGGCATAGTTAGTGTCACCTTAATAGAAGGACGTGAGCTTAAAGCCATGGATGCAAATGGACTAAGTGACCCTTATGTAAAGTTTCGACTGGGACATCAGAAATACAAAAGCAAGGTAATTACGTCTGTGACCCAAAACTGCCTGTGTTTGAGACATTTTCTTCTTGTTTGTGGGGGTTTGGCAGCTTGCATGACTGTTTTAATAAAGAATCATAGAACCGTTTGGGTTGGATAAGACCTCTAAGATCATTAAGTCCAACCATCGACCTAAGATCACCACAGCAAATCGTATCCTGGGCTGCATCCAGAGGAGTGTGAGCAGCAGGGCAAGAGAGGATATTCTGCCCCTTGACTCTGCTCTGCTGAGACCCCAGCTCCAATCCTGCCTCCAGTTCTGGTGTCCCCAGCAGAAGAAGGACACAGAGCTGCTGGAGAGAGTCCAGAGAAGGCCACAAAGATGATGTAAGGGCTGGAGCATCTGTGCTATGAGGACAGGCTGAGGGAGCTGGAGGTGTTCAGCCTGGAGAAGACTCCAGGGGGGATCTTAGAGCTGCCCTCCAACAGCTGAAGAGGTTTTCCAGGAAGGCTGCAGAGGGACTTTTCCTTAGAGTGTCTAGAGACAGGACAAGAGGGAATGGTTTGAAGCTTAGGCAGAGCAGGGTCAGACTGGATCTGAGGAAGAGATTCTTCAGTCTGAGAGTGGTGAGACTCTGGAATAGGCTGCCCAGGGAGGCTGTGAATGCCTCTGCCTTGAAAGTGTTCAGGGCCAGGTTGGATGATGCCTTCAGCAGAAAATTCTATTTGAGGTGTCCCTGCTCATGGCAAGGAGCTTGGAGTAGATGATCTCTGAGATCCCTTCCAATCTGAGCCATTCTGTGATTCTGCATCCTGAAGTGCCACTTCAAAACAGTTCTTGAATAACTCCAGGGATTGTGAATAATGTTGAAGACCTGTTGTTGAATTATTTCTCAGAACACCTGGAGTTTTGGTTAGATGTTTCCTTTTTTTCCTTCTGTTAGCATTTTAATAAAATAATAGTAGCTAGGTAAGAGTGTGGCCCTGAAAAATGCAGGGTGATAGCGAGGCACACCTGATAGTCTGTACACAGGATCACAGGATGTTAGGGGCTGGAAGGGACCCAAAGAGTTCATCGAGTCCAACCGCCCTGCCAAAACAGGACCATACAATCTATCTCAGGTCACAGAGGAATGCATCCAGACAGGTCTTGAAAGTCTCCAGAGAAGGAGACTCCACAGCCTCTCTGAGGAGCCTGTTCCAGTGTTCTGTGATCCTTACAGTAAAGAAGTTCCTCCTTGTGTTGAGCTGGAACCTCCTGTGCTACAGCTTATGTCCATTGCTCCTTGTCCTATCAAAGGGAGCAAGTGAGAAGAACCTGTCCTCCCCTCTCCTGACACCCAGACCTCAGATATTGAAAACATATATTAAATCCCCTCTCTGTTTTCTCTTCTCCACACTAAACAGCCTTAGTTGGATTTTCTTTCCTGTTAGTGGTTATTCATGGCAAAGAACAGAAGTAGGCTGAGAGAGTTGGGGCTGTTCAGCAGTTCAGAAGAGAAGGCTCCAGGGAGACTTGGAGGAGCATTCCAGTGTCTGGAGGGGCTCCAGGAGAGCTGGAGGGGGACTTCTGACAAGGACTTGTAGCACTAGGACAAGAGATGGTGGTTTGAAACTAGAGCAACGTAGATTTAGATTGGACATTAGGAAAAAGTTCTCTACTATGAAGGTGGTGGAACACTGGAACAGGTTTTCCAGAGAGGTGGTGGAGGCTCCCTCCCTGGAGACATTGAAGTTCAGGCTTGATGGGGCTCTGAGCAACCTGATACAGTTTGGGATACCCCTGCCAACTGTGGGGAGATTGAAATGGATGACCTCTAGAGGTCCCTTCCAACCCAGTGCATTCTATGATTTTGATAGATTGAGACCACTTCTGTGCCTTTGTCTTGATGCCAGTTGCCTCTTGGATCCTCTCCATGGTCATATCCACAAACATGTCATGTTCTCACTTTCCTTAATGTGTCCTTACAGAACATGTAATTAAAATTTTGTAGAAAGGATTGATCAGGTCAAAAACGGTTATGAGTTATAGAACCAGGAAAGTGTTGAGTCTCAAACAGGCTGTTAACATCATCCAGGTCCCAACACTATCAAGTCCACTGCTGAACCATGTTCCCCTACATGGCTTTTAAATGCCTCCAGGCATGCTTCCTTGAAATTATTTCCCCAATTCCTGGTAGTTTGAAAATTGCTGTTTATGGAAGATGCTGAGACGACTGATGGTGCACATGACCTTCTTATCTCAAGGGCTGTGGCAGCCCATGTGATTTTCACAGCCAAAGGGCCAAATAAGGAAGGATCATAGAATCGTAGGATGGCTCCAGCTGGGAGGGACCTACCTCAGTGATCATCTATTCCAACCTCCCTGCCATGGGCAGGGACACCTCTCAACCAGACTCAGCTGCTCAAAGCTTCATCCAACCTGGCCTTGAGCACCTTCAGGCAGGAAGCATCCACAGCCTCCCTGGGCAGCCTGTTCCAGAGTCTCACCACCCTCACTTCTTCCTGAAGAACTTCCTACGATCAAGTCTAAACCTCTCCCTCAGACAGAAGTGTGCAGATGCCATGTTTGCCAACCTCTGAGCCCACATTAGGGTCTCTTCATCTGAAGTTAGAAGAAATCAGATTTCATGCATTTGTGACATACTCATTTTTCATAAGGCTTCTGTCTTTTCATCCTCTCTGATTTTTTTTTCTTGTCATCATTTCAAGCCAGTGGAACTGGTGGATGTAGAAAGCAGTGGCTGCTTCATAGGGAAGGCAGCAGACAGTTTCCTTTCTTACTCAGGACAGATGTGACTACTGTGACTACTGCTTTTGCCTTATGGTAGAAACCTGCAAGCTTTCTGTTCTGCAGAGAGTGGTCAGAAGTACACGGACTGAAATCCATTGAAGTTACTTCTTTTGTCAGAAGTGACTGGACTGGAAATGATTGAGAAAGCTGCTTTCATCTGAGCTGCAAAGGAAAGGATGTAAAATACAGTTTTGAAAAGAAAGAGAGTATTAATCCGTTAAAAGTAAACCACAGAATCATCTTTCTGCCAGTATTACTGTGTCTGGGGGAAGAGGGCATGATAGAATTGTTTAAATACTGAGTCACCACCCACTTGTCATTGGAGGTGCTTTATTTTCCTTCAGGCTCAGATACATAACTTTGCAACTGACTTACAAGAGGGCATAATTATTCTACAGAAAAAAATAAAATGGATCCATTCCCCAGGTAAATCCTTTGTTCAGGAGGCTTTTGAAGGTGACAGGTTGCAGGGTTTTGGAGGTTGCTGTTGTGTCAGAAGGGGGTGATAGAACTGGCTGCGTAGTTCTTTGCTAATTGCTACTTCTTAACTCTTCCTGCATGAGATACTCACTCTGCAAATGGCAAATAATTCCTGAACAGAAAACAGAGATCAGATTTACAGTACAGAACAGTGTATGCCTCACACAATGCAATGTGACTTTCTCTTTGCTCTCCTTTCAGATAGTGCCAAAAACTTTGAATCCTCAGTGGAGGGAGCAGTTTGACTTTCATCTCTATGAAGAACGAGGTGGAATTATTGATATTACCGTGTGGGACAAAGATGCTGGCAAAAGGGATGATTTTATTGGCAGGTTTGTGCAGTTACAACCTCCTTGTTCCTCAGGGATGAGTGCAGATGATTAAAATGAACCTTGCCATTGAAACTATTCCTTAGGACCATTTGTTCTTGCTTCTTTTCTTTTCTTCTGTCTCTTTTTTTTTTTTTTAAGGTAAGGAAGATTTTTTAATTTTTTTTTTTTTTACAAATACCACCAGTTTGCTGCAATTCTTTTACTTGGATGGTGTAAAATCGCTTCTATTGTCCGGTAGGTGGCAGCTTTTACCAATTGATAGGCTTTCCAACCTAAAAATCCCAGGTTTAGAGTAATAATCAAGATGCAGGAGATTCCATACAACAGTGTCCAGCTTGCAAGAGAAATAACTCTTGTGACTTGCAGTAGGCTCATGGGACCAAAACGATGCTCTTATTTTTTAATCTATTTGGTGAATGAAGTGGGAGTCTTCAAGGACTAACACAGCTTTTGGGGCAAAGAAAAAAGATCATTCACCTAATTTATCTTCAAGATTTCATCTTTTGAATCTGCCTTGGAGGTTCAAGGAATAAATTTGTGTGGTTATGCTCTATTTTACTGTGTAGGAACAAGAAAGATGCTGTGTTTTGGGGTTTTTTTTTTTAACAGTGCCATGAATTGTTTAGCTGATAGTGGGAAAAGAGCTGTCTTGTGCTTATAGGTGCTATGAAGCAGGTGCTCTTTGGACAACTCATATGTTTGTTTACATTGTACTTTAATCAATATCCCTATACTGACCACCCTCATTGTGCAGAACTTCCTCCTGAAGTCCAGCTCCCCTGCTCCAGTTTCATCACCCCTTGTGCTATCCCCACAGACCCTTCTAAGGAGCCCCTTCCCAAGCCTTCCTGTAGGTCCCTTGCAGATTTTGAAATGCAGCTCTAAGGTCTCCCTGCAGCCTTCTCCAGGCTCAACAGCCCCAGCTCTCCCAGCCTGTCGCCACAACAGAGGTTCTCCAGCCCTCTGAGCATCTTGGTGGCCTCCTCTGGACCCTCTCCAGCACCTCCAGGTCTCTTTTGTGTTGGTGGCCCCACAGCTGGACACAGCCCTGCAGTTGAGGTCTCCCCAGAGCAGAGCAGAGGAGCAGGATCCCCTATCTCCACCTCTGGCCACACTGCTTTGGATGCAGCCCAGGCTGCCCTTGGCCTTCTGAGCTGCCAGTGCCCATTGCTGCCTCCTCTCCAGCTTCTCACCCCCCAGCACCCTAAGTCCTTCTCTGCAGACCTGCTCTCAGTCTCATCAGCCTGTATGGATATCCAGAGTTGCCCTGACCCAGGTGCAAGACCTTCCACTTGGCCTTGTTGAACCTCATGATGTTCTCCTCAGCCACCTCTCTAGCCTGTCCAGGTCCCACTGGATGGCACCATCCCGTCCTTCAGTCTTATCAACCACACCACTCAGTTTAGTATCATCTGCAGACTTGCTGAGGGTGCCTCGTTCTTGCTGAAATGTGAAGATATTGAACAGTACAGGTCCCCATGCAGACCCCTGAGGGACCGCCCTTGTCACCCATCTCCATCTGGACATTTAGCCATTGACCATTCCCCGCTGCTGTGTGGATTTGTTAGAATATTGGTTGTAGGTGCTTTCACTGAGACATTGGTACTCCTGATTAGCAGAATTCTCTTTTTGATAGGTAAAATCAAGAATGGAAATCCCACAGCCCAAAGCCATGTGCTTTGGTAGTGTTTCTAGTGACTGTTTCTTCCCTCTCATTTAGGATAATGGCTTTCTTCCAATCAAATTAGATCAGTCATATAATATTCTGTGTTTATTTCCTACCATAAGTTGTAGAAGCTCAGAATACACCCTGAGTCTGTGGCAAACACACAGCTTTAGTAATGACAGGACCACTTTTCAGAAGTAAGCACAGTAGGATTTCATGTGGTGAAAATTCTGTGGGTGGGCTGAGATGTTTATAGTTGAGGTTTTTTGAAGCTGTTTTTTTTCCCCTTGCTTGCTTTCAGTTGGTGCATATGGTAACAACAACTCTTCTGCTGAAGTAACAGAATGTTAGAGGTTGGAAGGAGCCTCTGGAGATCATCCAGTCCAAGCCTCTGCCCAAGCAGGGCGCACAGGGCAGGTCGCACAGGAACACATCCAGGCAGATTTGAAAAGTCTCCACAGAAGGAGACTCCACTACCCACCTGGGGAGCCTGTTCCAGGTCTCCACCATCCTCACAGGGAAAAAGTTTTCCCTCATGTTTCTGTGGAACCTCCTCTGCTCCAGCTGGCACCCACTGCCCTTTGTCCTGTGATTGGACAGCCCCAAACAGAGCCTGGTTCCATCCCTGCACACCTTTTTAGCACCAGGAATGAGGGCAGCCCTCAGACTCCTCTGCTCCAAGCTGCCTCAGCCTGTCCTCGCAGGCAGATGTTCCACTGCCTCCTGCAGCAGCTTGGGGGCTCTGAGCTGGACTCTCAGTCAGTTCCCTGAGGTCCTTCTTGAACTGAGGCGCCCAAAACTGAACACAATACTGCAGGCATGGCCTCACCAGGGCAGGGTAGAGGGGAACCTCTCTGACCTTCTCACCTCAGCCCTCCTAATACACCTCAGGATACCCCTTGGCTTTCTTAACCACAAGGGCACATTGCTGGCCCACAGACATCCTTCCGTCCACCAGCATGCCCAGGTCCCTCTTCTCTGTGCTGCTCTCCAACAAGTCAGTCCCCAGCCTATCCTGGTCCATGGTTCTTTCCCAGGTGCCAGACTCTGCTCTTGTCTTTGTTGTGTTTCATTCTATTTCTCCCCACCCAGCTCTCCAGCCTGTGCAGGTCTGGATGAATGGCACCACAACCTGAGGGGGTGTCAGCCACTGTTCCCAGTTTGGTGTCATCAGCAAACTTGCTGGCAGTGCCCTCTATGCCCTCACCACGGTCGCTGATGAAGATAATGAATAGTACTGGTCCCAGTACT
>WBNM01034060.1:0-11476 GCA_013399055.1 Ramphastos sulfuratus
ACAGAATCACAAAATCAGAGAAGCAGAGAATGACAGAATCAAAGGATGACAGAATCAGAAAATCAGAGAATCACAGAATCAGAGAATCAGAGGATCACAGAATCAGAGAATGATTCTGGCTGGAAAAGTCCTTTCAGCTCATCCTGCCCAACCAATCTCTAACTCTGCCAAGGCTGGGGCTAAGCCATGGCCCTCAGCACCACATCTCTGCCTCTCTGAAACACCTCCAGGGATGGGGACTCCACCACCTCCCTGGGCAGCCTGTGCCACTCTCTGAGAGCTGAAGAAAGTTCTTCTCACATCCAACCTCAACCTCCCCTGGGGCAGCCTGAGGCCATCTCCTCTTGTCCTCTCACTTGTTTCTAGGGAGGACACAACTACCTGAAGGGTGGTTGTGGCCAGCAGGAGGTTGCTTTCTTCTCTCAGGCAACCAGCACCAGAACAAGAGGACACAGTCTCAAGCTGTGCCCGGGGAGGTTTAGGCTCGAGGTGAGGAGAAAGTTCTTCACTGAGAGAGTCATTCCCCACNAGCACAGGAGGTTGCAGCTCAACACCAGGGGAACTTCTTGCCTGGAAGGGTCCCAGAGCCCTGGCACAGGCTGCCCAGAGAGGCTGTGGAGTCTCCTTCTGTGGAGCCTTTGCAGGCCTGTCTGGATGTGTTCTGTGTGCCCTGAGCTGCATTGTCTGGTCCTGCTGTGGCAGGGGGCTTGGACTGGATGAGCTCTTTGGGTCCCTTCCAACCCCTGACATCTGTGAGCTGTGATCCTGTGAGGCAGTGGTGAGGCACGGGAAGGGTCCTGCAGCCCAGAGAAGGAGGAGAAGGAGGAGAAGGAGGAGGAGGATGCTGGCCCGGGTGCTGCTCCTGCCGGCTGCCAGCTGGGCGCCTTTCCCCCGCTCTTAAATGTCAGCGCTGATGCCTCCTGCCCGAGCCAGCTCTTCCCCTTGGGGGGGGCCCAGCAGGCTCTGTTTGATACCCACTCCCAACAGCTTGGGTGGCTCGGGACTGGGGCTGATGGCTCTGCCATGCCAAGTTGGCAGCATGGGCAGGCTCCCCAGCCAGCTCCCCCCGCAGCCTGCACCCGTGCCCAGCACCCACCCAGCTCCAGGGCTCCTGCTCCCCTCTCTGGGCTTTCCTCCTGGGTGGATCTCCGCAGGCTGGTTAGGAACCAGCAGGTTTGAGGGGGAAAGTGAAGGTTCTGTGTCTTAGCCTGCAGATGAGTCTCCCCCTGGAGCGGGCAGAGCAAGGTCCCTTCTGCACAGCCCTGGGCACATCACCTCCCACCCTGCTCCTGCCACCTCCAGTGGCAGAATGGGGCAGGAGGTGTCCCCAGCAAAGCCCTGCAGGAAGGCAGGGCTCAAGGAAAAGCTCAAAGCTTCTGCTCCCTGCCCCCAGGGACCTGGGAATTCCTGGCCCAGGGAGCCCAGCAGCAAGACTTCAGCTCCCGTCAGCATGTGGTAGGAATGCCCCTGGGCTGCCAGGGCAGGGCTGCTCCCCTCGGTGCCCAGCAGTGCCTGGCATGCCAGGGCTCCTGCTCCACTGCAGATGGCTGGAATGCACAGGGTACAGAACTCACCAGCTCCAGCTGATTCCCTTGTGGAGCTCAGAAAGCAGCAGGACTCTGGGGGGCATTCCAGGGCACTGGGGCTGGGCCACATCTCACACTGCTTTGTGGGTGGCTCTGCCCCGGGGTGCTGGTGGCAGGGCAAGTTTTGGGGTGCACTGGGCATATCTAGCAGGAAGGGAGATTTGGGGAGAGCTCTGCTGCTGGCTGTGAGAGAGGGGCACAGCAGCACTGCCAGCAGGCAGCATGGCAAAGGTGACTGGGAGGGAGGAGGGGTCCTGCTGTGGGGGTGCTGCCCACCGACAGGGGGGCTGTGAAAGTGTGCACAGGACAACAGCCTGCACACCAAGGGAGCTCCAGGGGTGCTGGTTCAGTCTGACCCCCAGCCTTAGAGGCTCCCAGAAAGCAGTGGATGTGTGCCAGCCTGCTGGGGCAGTGACAGGTGGCACCCAGGAACAGCAGCTGGCATCAGAGTGATGCCCAACAGGGCTGAGGTGTGACAGCCTGAAGCTGGTATACCATAGAGCCTTAAAATGGTTTGAGTTGGATGGCACCTTCAGGATCATCCAGTGCCAACCCCCTGCCATGGGCAGGGACGCTTCCCACCAGCACAGGCTGCTCAAGGCCTCATCCAGCCTGGTCCTGAACACCTCCAGGGAGGTTGTGGAGCACAGAAGCACAGAATGGGGATCCCATTCTGTGCTTCTGTGCTCCACGACCTGCCTGGGCAACCTGTGCCCGTCTCTCCCCACCCCCACTCTAAACAATTCNAATTCCTTCCTCATCTCCACTCTCACTCTCCCCTCTCCCAGCTCAAAGCCATTGTCCCTCAGCCTGTCACTCCCAGCCCTTGTCCAAAGTCCCCCCCCCAGCTCTCCTGCAGCCCCTTCAGGCTACTCTGAGGTCTCCCTGGAGCCTTCTCATCTCCGGGCTGCACAGCCCCAACTCTGCCAGCCTGTGCCCACAGGGGGTGTTCTGCAGACAGCACCTGGGTACACCTGCAGTGTCCTTCCCCATGTGATGTCCCTGCCACCCTCACCACCCCTGTGCCAGGCAGAGCATCTCTCTCCTCCAAGCCTGCCCACGACCACCCCATCCAACACACACCTTGCCCAAAGGCACTCACCTCAAACCCTGGTGCCACACAACTGCCCAGCACCTGCCCAGTGCCTCCAGAATGCAAAGGACTGGAAAGGACCATGCCAGGCCCTGCCTGACTGCAGCCAATGTGTGAGCAGGCACAGTTCATGCAGGACCTGGGGGCTGGTGGTGGGAGCTGCTTCCCTGCAGACCTCCTCATGCCTGGGAGCTGCTGGGGGGACCAATGGAAGGGGGAAGCATTCAGCACTGCAGCTGTGGCTTCGGGCACAAGCTGCCATTCTGTCTGGTTTCAACAGGATTCCCATGGTCAGGATTCCCTGCAAACATTTCCACCTCATGCCAGAGTGTCCTGGCTCCCTGAAAGGCAAGGGAGGAGAAGGAGCTACAGAGAGGAGCTGGAGGAAGATGCTGGTAATGTGCAGTGAGCCTTTAATGCTCTCCCTGGCCCCCTCCCAGCACATATGGGAGCTGGATGAGCCAATTAAACCAACACCAATTAAACCAACATCAATCACATCCCATAAACCAGAGGTGGGGCTCAGGCAAACACCCTGCTGTGAAGGATGTCAGAGCTGGCCTGAGGTTGACCCTGGCAGCACAACTCCCTTCCAGTGAGGAGAGAGCCTTGGAGGCACCAACAGGGAGGAAGAAGAGATGGGTGGAGACCTGCACCACAGAGTGGGGTGGCAGATGGGAGAGGGGTGGCACTGTGTGGGCAGAGTGGAGTAAGGAATGCCAGAGCTTGGGCACCAGCTGGGAGAGACATCCCTCTGCTCTTTACAGAGCCACAGAGTGTCAGGAGCTGGGAGGGACCTCCAGAGCTCATCCAGCCCTGCCAGAGCAGCATCTCCTGTGCCACATCACACAGGAACACATCCAGGCAGGGGTTGGATATCTCCAGAGAGGGAGACTCCACAGCCCCCCTGGGCAGCCTGTGCCAGGGCTCTGCCACCCTCACAGGTTAAAAATTCCTCCTCCTGTTTCCATGGCACTTCCTCTGCCTCAGCTTCCACCCTTGCCCCTTGTGCTGGCACTGGCATCCCCCAGCAGAGCCTGGCTGCAGCCTCCTGGCACTCACCTGCACATCTTTAGAACCATTGCTGAGGTCACCTCTCAGGCTCCTCCTCTCCAAGTTCCCAGCCCCAGCTCCCTCAGGCTCTCCTCACCCAGCAGGGCCTGGCTCCAGCCTCCTTTCTTCCACAGGGTCACTTTAGACCCAGGACTGTGATGCTTCTTGTACCCAATTCACATGCCCCCCAGCCTGCCCTGGGCTCAGCCCTGCAGATCTCCTCCTTGCCCCAGGTGGTTCCATCAGCTCTGGGGTGCTGGGCAGGGTGGGCTCACCCTGGCAGGCTGTGCAGCTGACTTTGTCCTTCTGCACTCACCCCAGGCCAGGCCCAAGGGACTGGGCTCAGTGTGTGTGAATTGCCTCCTGCCCTGCTCACACTCCCTGCTTTGCTCTCCCTTCCACCTCTATCCCTGCTCTCCAAGCAGGGATTTTCTTTGTTGGCTGCTGGCCAGGCACCCACAGAACCACAGGATAGTCTCAGCTGGAAAATCCCTCTGAGATCATCCAGTCCAACCATCAACCAACCCCACCATGGCCACCAAGCCCTGTCCTCCAGTGCCATGGGCACACCTTTCTGCAACACCCCCCTGGCATGGGCACTCCACTACCTCCCTGGGCAGCCTCTGCCAATCCCTGACCACTCTTGCAGTAAAGAAATTTTTCTTCCTTTCCAACCTAACTCTCCCCTGGCACAATTTCAGGACATTTCCTCTCCTTCCATCACCTGAGACTGGGGAGCAGAGCCCAACCCCCACCCACCTGCAGCCTCCTTACAGGGAGCTGCAGAGAGCAATGAGCTCTGCCCTCAGCCTCCTCTGCTCCAGGCTGAACCCCCCCAGCTCCCTCAGCTGCTCCTCCCCAACCCTGTTCTCCAGACCCTTCTTCAACTTTGTTGCCCTTCTCTGGACCTGCTCCAGCCCCTCTTGGACTGAGCAGCTCAAACCTGCCCCCAGTATTTGAGGTGTAGCCTCACCAGTGCCCAGTACAGGAGCACAACCACTTCCCTGCTCCTGCTGGCCACGCCATTGCTGACCCAGGCCAGGATGCTGGTGCCCTCCTTGGCCACTTGGGCACTGCTGTCTCATCTTCAGCTGCTGTCACCCAGCACCCCCAGGTCCTTTTCTTCCAGGCAGCTTTCCAGCCACTCTGCCCCAAGTTGTGAGCCAAGTGTAGGATCTTTGCCTTGGCTGGAAGAGCCTTGTCCTGTCCCCTGGGATTCTGTGTGCCCTGCTCTCACCCCAGGGCCCAGGAGGTCAGGAGGAGGCTGCAAAACCATCAGGAGAGCTGCTCCAAGTGGCTGCAGCTACCTGTGTGCTAAGAGCTCCAGAGCTGCAATGTCATAGAATCATAGAATCATAGAATGGGAAGGTTGGAAGGGACCTCAAAGCTCAGCCAGTTCCAACCCCCTGCCATAGGCAGGGACACCTCCCACTAGCACAGGTCACTCAAGGCCTCCTCCAACCTGGCCTTGAACACCTCCAGGGAGGGAGCAGCCACAACCTCCCTGGGCAACCTGTGCCAGTGTCTCACCACTCTCACTGCAAACAACAATTCCTCCTCACATCCACTTTCAATCTCCCCTCTGACACTCCAAACCCATTCCCCTTGTCCTGCCATTCCCAGCCCTTGTCAATAGTCCCTCCCCAGCCTTCCTGCAGCCCCCTGCAGATCCTGCAAGGTCACTCCAAGCTCTCCTGGAAGCCTTCTCCTCTGCAGGCTGCACAGCCCCAACTCTCTCAGCCTGTCCTCACAGCACAGCTGCTGCAGCCCTCTCAGCATCTTGGTGGCCTCCTCTGCACTGGCTCCAACACTTCCATGTCCTTCCTGTGCTGGGGGCTCCACAACTGCACACAGGACTGCAGCTGGGGTCTGAGGAGAGCAGAGCAAAGGGGCACAATCCCCTCCCTTGCCCTGCTGGCAGGAGCTGCCAAGAGAGGTGTGGGGCAGAGGAGTGGAGTGGCAACTATTGGCTTAATCCAGACAACTGTCACCGAGCCACAAAGGAACAGGGACTCTAATTAAGTCCCTCAACCCTTTGGGAAGTATCAAGGCAGAAAAACAGTTTGAGAGCTTCAGGCAGGGTGATTTTAAACAAAGGAGGAAGTGCCTCAGAAACAGCTTAAGATGAAAGCTCCCAAATTAAACTCCTTGCAATCAGTATGGAGGCTACTTATGCAACAACCTCCCGAGGAGGAATTGGAATCCCAGAGATAAAACTCTAAACAAATAAAGAGAGCAGGAGATGAAGGGAGAGGAAATGAAACTTGGTCAGAAAGTGCTGTGCAAAGGGCTGCTGGAGCAGCCTTTGAGAAAGGGAGATGCAGCATCACAAAAGGAGCTCTTGGGAAGGGGCACAGCCAATGTCAGGCCAGCAGGGGAGGGTGGGGGTGAGGAGGGTCTCCTGCTCTCCACTTCTCCCCCAGGCAAGCAGGACTGTGGCTGTAGGTGCTGGTCAGGGACATCTCCATGTTTAAGACCTCTGGTGTCAGAAGATTGGGGTGAACCCAGAGGTGTCACAGAGTTACTGAATTGTTTGGGTTGGAAAAGACTTCTAAGGTCATGGAATCCAACTGCCCAGCACCACCATGGCCACTAAACCACATCCCCAAGTGCCACAGCCACAACGTTCCTGAACACCTCCAGGGATGGGCATTGAGGTCACTTCCAACCTAAACCATCTGATGCATCTATGAAGATGGGGGAGAGCAACTTCTGCCCCTGCCCCTGGCTGTCTGAGGTGTCAGGCAGCTGCTGGTTGTACCTGGGAATTGAGGCTTGCTTTAGCTCCCCTGGAATTGCATCCTCCCTCCCCAGCCCCCTGCAGAGCCTTCCACAAGCGCCTGTGTGGAGCATCCCTGCTGGATGGCACAGCAAGGCAGAGCCCCAAGGCCTGTGCCCTGCTCCCTCCTGACTTGACCACCCTGGCATAGGCTCTGTGCAAATGCTGCTCGATTCCCTCAGCCCCTGGCATGCAGCTTGTTGCCTGCTCTGCCCTGCAGACACATCCTGTGCAGTGAGGCTCCACTGCAGCTTGCTGCCAGATGCCTGCCCCAGGCTGACCCAGCCCAGAGCCACAGGTAAGGACCCTTTGAGGCTTAGAGTGTGGGCAGAGGTGGCTCAGGTGTCCAGCAAGGGCAAAGTGGAGATGGATTTTCCTAGAATCATTGAGTTGTTGTGGTTGGCAAAGGCTTCTAAGATCATCCTGTGCTACCTTCAACCCAGCACCACCATGGCCACTGAACCATGGTCCCAAGTGCCATGCCCACACGTTTTGCCATGGATGGGCACTCCAGTACCTCCCTGGGCAGCCTCTGCCAATCCCTGACCACTCTTGCAGCAAAGAAATTGTTCCTGAACCTCTTCTGGTGCAACTTGAGGCCATTGGCTGCTTTGGCTTGGGAGAAGCAGCTCCCAGCAGAGCAGCTTCTGGTCCCTGGAGCCACAGGATATTGTCCTTTCACTTGGGCTCTTGGCAGGGCTGCTGGCTAGGAGCAGTGGCAGGTGCCACAAGCAGCCTGGCAAGGCAGGGCAGCTCCAGCTTGAGGAGAGTCCTGCAAACATAAAACTTCCAGGCTGTATCTGGGGAGAGCAAACAAACCTGAAAGCCAAGAGCAGGAGCCTGAGCCAAGCCCTGGCTTTAACACAGCTCTTCAGGAGTGGAAGGGGTTGGAGAGAAGGGAAGCCCAGCATGGAGCCACTGCACCAGGGGGGAGACCTTGCCCGTGGTGGCACAGGAGTGCCCAGAGGGTCCCTGTTAAGAGGAGGCTGAGCCCCATGGTGGCTCACAGCCCTGGTGTGCACTGCTGGCAGCCTGAGGTGGTGGCACTGAGCAGTGTGCATGGAAGAGTCTGAAACGATGCTGCCTCTGAGCCCTTCAGAGCTGCAGCCTGGTTGAGGCTGGAGAACTCATCACAGGGAGATCCAGGCTCAGCTCCTTCCAGTGCCACCTGGGGCACTGCTGGCAGCTGGGTGAGGCAAAGGCAGTGTGGCACAGACACCAGCTTTGGCTGTTGAAGGCTGCAGGGGCTCAGGGGCAGTGTGAGGATTGCCCAAAGTCACAGGTGACTCCTGCAAGATGCCCTCGCCCTGCTGCTGGCTGTGCTTAGGCTGCTGCCAGCCTGTTCTGCCAGGTGCCCTGAGCTCACCAGATGCTGGAGGCACTCCCCAGCCAGCCCCTCACCTGACAGCAGTGTCATGGAGCAGATGAGGGCACTGGCATGGACCTGGCATGGGCATTCGACAGCTGCCAGGCTGGGGCTGGGCTGACGTTTGGGATTAGCTTCCTCAACAGCCTGGGCACCACCTGCATGCTGCAGGAGAGCTGTTGGCAGGCAGCTGCAGGAGGGCAGCTGGAGAACAGGTGGCACTGGGGCTGTGGCACAGTCAGCATTGCCCATCCTGCCAACCCAGGAGATGGGTGTGGGGCTGCCAGCCCTGCAGTGGGCACACTGCCAGCTCCCCTGCCCTGCAGAGCACAGCAGCGTGGCAGCAGGAGTGTGGCTGGCAGCATGATCTGCCATCACCAGCAGCCCTGGCTCACCTCCCTCCCTCCTGGCTCACCTCCCTCCCTCCTGGGTCACCTCCCTCCATGCCAGCCGGGCAGCAGTGCCTGTGCCCCTTTCTCACAGAGGAGCCCGGCAGTGGGCAGGAAGCTTTTGGGGGGGCATTGGGCAAGGAGGCTTTTTGGGGGGCAGTGAGCAGAAGGCTTTTGGGGGGCATTGGGCAAGGAGGTTTTTTGGGGGGCAGTGAGTATGAGGCTTTTGGGGGGCAGTGGGNGCAGTGCTCCTGCCTTGGCTCTTTGCTTCAGCTCCAACTGGAACAAGCTGAAGAAATTAGCAGGACGGGGATGGGGTGGGGAGGGGAGAGGGAAGAGGAATAAAAGGAGATAAATAAAACTACCCCTCCCAGGCCTCCTTTCTTTGATTCTTCCAGGGTTTGGTGGTTTTTTTTTTCCTTCCTTCCCCCTCCCTTTCTTTCACGCCAGGATTACTAATTGTCTAAGCATCTCAATTTGCTGGGCTCACTTAATCACAGCCACTTCGCAGATTATCAGCCTTCCCCACATGTTCCCTACCTTGTTTCCAAACTACAAGACCCAGGGGGAGCAGGCAGCCAGCGCCTGCAGCAGCGACAGCAGCGAAGCTGCCGCTCCCCGCTCCCTCCCCAGCCTCATCCTCATCCCCATCCCCATCCTCATCCCCCTCCCCCCCACCCCCGGTCCCTCCGGCTGGGCTGTCACAGTTTGATTGCCTCTGAAACCAGCTCCTTCTCCCCGCAAAGTTCCCAAGGACGGGGGCCGGGAGGAGCAAGCGGGGCTGGGGGGCACCGTTGGCAGCTCCTGGCAGCTCCCAGCCTTTGATTTGCACAAAAGCAAAGCAGGGAGGTGGGGGAGGGGACCGAGATGATTTATTCAGCAACTTCCTAACTGCTTTTTTTTTTTTTTCTTTTTTCTTTTTTGCCTTTTTTTTTTTTTTTTATTTCCCCTTCTTCTTCTACTTCTTCTTCTTCTTCTTCTTTTCCAGAGGCTGTGAAATAAGTGAAGCCGACGGAAAGGTGAAGTGCTGGGAGAGATGAAGGAGGTTTGTTTGAAGGCATTTTCTTCCTTTTTTTTTTTTTTTTTTTTTTGTCACATCTCACTGCAAAGCGGTTTGGTTGTTTTTTTTTTTTTTTGGGGGTTGGAGCCATTTTCCACTCCTGGAGCTCAGTTCCTTCCTGGAAAGTCTGAGCTGTGCTGTGGAAGGAGGAGGTGAGTAGAGGGTGGGCACCCCTGTGGGCACTGCTGGCCAGGATAGGGGCAAGCAGAGGAGAAAGGAGGAGGTCCTGGTGCTGGGGTTGTGGCAGCTGAGTTCAGGCTCCTCTGTTGGCTTCCCTTTGCCTTCTGGCCCAGCCCAGGGCCCAGGAGTCATAGAACCATTGAACTTTTTTTGGGTGGAAAGGACCTTTAAGAGCCTCCAGCCCAACCATTCTCTAACTCCATCACACTGGTGCTCAGCACCACAGCTCTGCCTCTTGGGGACAGGCAGCTCTGTTCTTGGCATAGAATCACAGCATGGGCTGGGTTGGAAGGGACCCCCAAAGCTCATCCAGCCCAACCCCTGCACTCAGCAGGGACATCTCCACTAGAGCAGATTGCTCACAACCCTGTCCAGCCTCACCTTGAACATCTCCAGCCATGGAACCTCAACCACCTCCCTGGGCAACTTGTGGCAGTGCTCCAGCAGCCTCCTGCTGCAGAACTTGTTCCTCACAGCCAATCTCAATCTGCTCTGCTCTCATTCCAAACCATTGCCCTGGTGCTGTCCCTGCAGGCCTTTGGGCACAGTCCCTCTGCAGCCTGCTTGCAGCCCCTTCAGGCACTGGCAGGCAGCCTGAAGCCTTCTCTTCTCCAGGCTGAGCAGCCCCAACTCTGCCAGCCTGAGCCCCACAGCAGAGAGTCTCCAACCCTCTGATCATTCCAATCCCTCTGCCACAGGCAGGGACACCTGCCCCTAAACCAGGCTGCTCAAAGCCTCATCCAACCTGGCCTTGAACACCTGCAGGGATGCAGCATGCCAGAAGCTCACCATGCACAGGCTGCCAAGCCACGAAGGAGGAAGCAGAGCAAGCAGCACCTTCAGCCTCTCTCCATCTCCCTCCTCCTCCTCTGCCAGCCACAGAGGAGGCAGAACAAAGCATCTGCTGAGCCTGCCCTGCCCCCAGGCTGAGATGTGGGACCCACCCCAGCAGGGTGGGTGCCATGAGGGGCATGAGAGGAACCAAGAGCTGGGCTGGGTCATTGTCTGCACCCCTTGAGAGTTGTCTGGGGATCAGCACACCCCTTGGTATTGGAGAGTCAGCAAGGAGAACAAACTGGCAAAGGGTCTGGGATCAAATTTCCTTCTTCGGAGGGGAAAAAAACTGTATGGCTGGGGGCTTTTTAAGGGGGGAGGAGGGGAAGACGACTGGAAGCTTGGTTGGGGAATGGCTGAGAGCAGCCCTGAGGAACAGGCCCGGGGGGTCTGGGGTGAGGAAAAGCTCAAGATGAGGCTGCAGTGTGAGTGCAGCCCAGACAGCAACTGTGTGGGCAGCAGGGCAAGGGAGGGGATTGTGCCCCTTTGCTCTGCTCTCCTCCGACCCCAGCTGCAGTCCTGGGTGCAGTTGTGGAGCCCCCAGCACAGGAAGGACATGGAAGTGTTGGAGCCAGTGCAGAGGAGGCCACCAAGATGCTGAGAGAGCTACTGAAATGCAGCTCTGAGCTCTCCGTGGAGCCTTCTCCTCTCCAGGCTGCACAGCTCCAACTCTGCCAGCCTGAGCCCCAATTCCTGCAGCCTGAAGAACTTCACCTGTGGACCCAGCTTGGATCTGCAACCTGAAGCCCCCTGCCAGCCTCTGACACAACCTTTGCCTTGGGTGACACAACCCAAACAGAACCACCACAACCAACCCTGCCTCTTTCTGACTGCTCCAGTAAGTGCCCTTCTGGTACCATCCCCCTAACCCCCATCTGATGCTGTGGCCCTGCAAGGGAGAAGCTCCTGGCAGGAGCCCCACTGAAGGGTTGGATGTTGTATGTGGGTTTGTTTTATTTTTATTTAATTTATTTTTATTTTATTTTGGTTTGGTTTATTTTGTTTTGTTTTGTCTTGTTTTATTTAATTCCATTTTGTATTTTATTTTAATTTTTATTTTATTTTGTATTTAATTTTAATTTTAATTTTATTTTATTTTGCTTAATTAAATTAAAATTTTATTTTAATTTAATTTA
>WBNM01034062.1:0-16884 GCA_013399055.1 Ramphastos sulfuratus
ATGGTCACTACACCCTAGGCAACTGACTTGATCTCTGGCTTCAGGAACAGTATCTTTGTAGTCAGTGAGCAATGGCAGCAGGAAGTAGGAAGCAGCAAGCAAGCACAAATACAATAGCAGAGCATGTCGTGTTAGCTGCTCATCTCTTTATCAATACAGCCTGAGACTAATGGGCCTTTGGACACAGAATAGCCAATCAGAATGGCAGTTAGCCAAGCTTGACCTATTAGGTGAAGCCATAGGCTTGCTTTACCCAAATTTGGGAAAAACGTAGGCCTTACATGAGGGAGGCACAAGCTAAGTGTGTATACACCTTGTTTACCACCTGATGCAAACAAGTCTGGGCAGGCCAGAGTCCTCAGACTCAGTGGCTCCAGGTTCTTTGTCCTCTTTCTCTCCATTGTTTCTCCCCATAACAGAAGGAGGAAGGGTAGGAAAACATGCCTGGGCAAGCTAGGACATGTATAAGCCTATTTTGGTCTGTTTAAGCCTACCACCACAATACCAAAATTTAACATCCAGAAATATAATCACATCCCCTCTAGCCCAATAGACAATTTTACCAGAAATCATCAAACCTTATGTAATAGCCCATCTACTTTTACATTAGATACATAGCATGCAAAAGTAACTTATAATGATACCAATAAACACATATCCTCAGAACTAATATCTAAGCACCAATAAGTTTAGATTGTTACATTTTGCTAAGATTTACAAATTGCAGACCAAAAAGGGACCCCCATAATCTGTCTAAGACTTTCAATGGTCATGTAAATAGCTGAGTAGCACATGTACAGAGACACATGTATAGATATGTACCACAGGTCTTAAGAGTTGGGGAAGAAGCCAGAAGCTGATTGGAAGCTGGCCAGCTTTAGTGGTGGTGACTTGAGCAAAATCTGGCTGATGCTTCTGTCCTCAGCAAACTTCTCCCTTTATAATAAACACAAATTTTATGTTATAGGATATACCTGTAAGCCATCTAAGGTCACCTGGGCTGGCTCTTTCACCGCTCAGTTTAACCTAATGGCTGACTGAAAACTTAAAATGGCCAGCAGGGCATGGCTGGCCCAGTGAAACCAGGACAGCATGTCCTATAGAGGAGTAGCTAAGGACTTTGTGCTCGTCTAGCTTGGAGAGAAGGAGGCCCAAGAGCGATGTCATTGCTCTCTACAGTCTCCTATAGAGATGAGTGGAGAGAGAGGTGGTGAAGTCTTTTTCCTTATGTCCAGTGACTGGACATGTTTTAAGAGTACAAAGTTGCACCAGGTAAGGTTTGAACAGGACATTAGAAAGCATTTTTTTATCAAGAGGGCGGTCAAACACTGGAACAAGTTCCCTAGGAAGGTGGTCAATGGCCCAAGCCTGTCAATGTTTAAGAGGCATTTGGGACAATGTCCTTAATAATATGCTTTGATTTTTGGTCAGCTCTAAAGGGGTCTGGCAGTAGGATGAGATGGTGTCATGGTAGGCCTAAATAGGCCAAGGTGGGCTTGTACATGTCCTGGTTTGCTCAGGCGTGCTCCTCTGCTCCCCCTCCTTCTGTGCTGGGGAGGGTGGGGGGCGGCCATGGGAAAGGGGACAAAAGCCCTGGCTTCACCTAATATGATCAAGCTTGGCAAAGTGCCATCCTGATTAGCTAATCTATGTCCAAAGGCCCATTAGTCTCAGGCTGAATGGATATAAAGGCATGAGCAGGTAGCACAAGGGGTGCTCTGCCATTGTATCCGTGCCTGCTTACTACCTCATTGCATCCTGAGCTGTGTGGAACTCCAGTGACGAGGATTAGGCTCTAAAAGCCTCCACGCATTCAGCCTGCACAGCNTAGGATGAACTATTCTATTACTTTCTATTTTGAAGAGGTATTATAGGAGTGTTAACACTACAGGCAGGGTTTTAATAAGAATGCACAAATAACGGTATTTTACGGATAAGGCAAAATTGCGTTCAACATACGGAATCACAGATTGGTAGGGTTTGGAAGGGAACCCTGGGGATTATATAGACCAGTTCCCTCTGCTAAAGCAAGTTTGTTTGAAGCAAGTTGCAAAGCAACACATTCAAGCAGGTTTCAGAAGTCTCCAGAGAACAAGACCCCACAATCTCTCTGGGCAGCACATTCCAGTGCTCTGTCATCTTCAAAGTAAAAAACTTTTTCCTTGTGCTTAGGTGGAACTTCCTGTGTTCCAGTTTGTGCTCATTGCCCCTTGTCCTATGGCTGGGCATCATTTAAGAGTCCTCTTGACCTCTGCCCTCTAGACAGTGATAAGCATTGACAAGATCACCTCTCCAGGTTAAACAGCCCTCATGTGCCTCAGTCTTTCCTGATAAGATTAGTTTTAGATTAGTCAGATCTCTTGTCAACGACTCCCTCTTTGACAAAACTAATTTATTTGCCTGCTAGCTGTCCTTTAAATAAAAGAGAAAGCTCTGGTGTCATTTACATTACTGTGCATTTGCACGCCTGAGTAGAAAGGAAGAAGGACTGGTGCAACACATGTAGAGCAAAATCCGAAAACCTGAATTTTCAGTTTGTGAATACTGAAGACTGTAAGAGTCACGTAGGGTGTGCTGCGATCAGCCTAGTGTTTTTGCCGAGGTCAGGTCAGGAGAGCCGCGGGGCGATCCCAGCTCTGGTAGCAGCAGGCAGCTCTCGCACTGCAGCACGGTGTACTGCAGCTGCTCACCGACAGCCCAGCCGCGGCGGTCAGAATGCCCCGCGTGACCGAGACACCTGCGGCACCATGCCAAACTACTGCCAAAAGCTACCTGTGGTCTACTGCAGACGCACTAAAAGGGCACTAAAGGGAGAGAAAGGGGAGACGCTAGAGACCAGTTACAGCGTTATGCACGTAGAGCAGCAGTTTCCGGATCCGCACCGGCCCAAGCGGGCCGCAGGTCACTGCCACACTAACAGTGGTTTTAGCTGCATTCCCCGACCAGCTTCCGCGCAGACTGAAAAATCCACTCGGACAAGTGGAAACGTGTTTCCTCGCAGCACCTCTTTTTAAACGAACGGGAACGTCGTTACCACGGCAGCGCAGGGGGTCACTGGGCAGACGCGCGCAGACCCCAGCCAGTGCCGGACGCGCCGCCTCTCCAACGCGAAGCACGGCTCCAGTGGCGCCCAGGCCAGTGGGCGGCGGGGGCCGCTCCGCCCACGCTTCCGGCCGTGCATGTGCGCCTGTGTGTCAGCCTGCATGTACGTGTGTGCGTTTGTGTGTGCGTTTGTGTGTGCGTTTGTGTGTGCGGTGCGTGTGGCGCTGCCGCGCCCCCTCAGTGACGTCTGGCGGGCGGTGGCCAAGGAGGTGGGTTGGGTGCCCGGCGGGGTCGCTCTAGCAGACTTCGACGGGCAGACTCCGTTTCCTCTGCGCCCGGCCGGCATGGGCGGAGCGGGCGCCTTCTTCCTGTTTCCGCTCGGCAGGCCGGCGCCCTTCAGCGCAGCGGTACCGCGGGGTGATGGCGGGGGGCGGCGGGAGGGAAACAAGGGGAGGGGAGGCGAGGCAAGGCGGCACGGCACGGTTGTCCCGCCCCGCGCCTCGGCGATCTATTTCTGCCGTCGTGGCCGGCCAGGGTAGCGCTCCTTGTGCCCAGCAGAGGCAGGCGTTGCCGGGAACGGGCCGCGCCGCGCGCTCTTCCTTCACGGCCTCTGTCTTCTCTCCGCAGAGACCTCGGCGCCGCCTTTCCGTCACTCGTCAGGCCCGGAGGGTGCCCGAGGCGACGCAGGGCCCCCCCGCTGCAGGTGAGGGCGGGGCGCGCGGCCGGCCGTGACGGTGCTGCGGGGGCACGACGACGTCACGGTGGCTGCGCTGCTGCAGGGTGACAGGGTGGCGGCTCCTCGCAGTGCCCCGGCCGAGGGCCTGGCTAGCACGGGCACCGCGGTGCGCGCCGTCTGTTCGATTTTGACGTTAGTTTTGACTCGCCGGCTGTTGGTAGTTTGCTGTTGAAGTTCTTCATCGGCTCCCATGCCTGCCGTGTACGAACGACAGAAAGGCAAACTAGCTGTGCGTGCTTCCTTTCCAGGGAAACAGCTGGTTTGTTTTTTTTCTTCCCTATAGCAATTTTTTATTGGTAGTATGTGATGGGTACTACCGAATAGTATCTGATAGTGCCAAGTAGCTTCCAAATCAAAATGCCGAATTACTTTGTAGCACACTCTCACATACTATGTACTACTTTTTAACTGCTATCAAAACTGAGCGTGCCGTTTTAATGACAGCTAACTGAAAACGGTAATTGCCGTGTACATGTGTTTTTATTTTTCTGAATACTCAGAAATTGCTTTATTATTCCGTAGGGTTTTCCTAATAGAAGAACAGAAAAAATGATTGATGTTAAGGCTTGGGCCGAATACATCGTGGAGTGGGCTGCAAAGGACCCGTACGGCTTTCTAACTACAGTGATTTTGGCCCTTACACCGTTGTTTGTAATAAGTGCAGCACTTTCATGGAAGCTTGCAAAAATGATTGAGGCCAGGGAGCGAGAGCAAAAGAAGAAACAAAAACGCCAAGAGAATATTGCAAAAGCCAAACGAACAAAGAAGGATTAAATGCAGGGAGGGGGGAAGACCTTGTGTAACAAATCCACCTTTAAGATTAAACAGTTGTACATTTTGTTGTAACTGTTCTTTGATACTTGATCTTGTTACTTCTTAAGTATGAAATTTAATTCCTTCAGTGTATTTTTTCTGCTGAGATGACTTGTGTTAAACTTTGCCCAAATGACTCCTGTTGCAAATGTTTAATCTACTACTTGCATTCCAGTGCAGGTTGTTTTTCTAAATTTACACAGGTGGCTTTGGGGATAGGATTATTTTTTTCTTCTTTGAGCTATGATTTAACAGGAATTTAAAAAACTGAGATTATGGTGGAAATGTGAATTGCAAACTGGAATACAGAAAGGCAAGTTTTGGTATACCTTCAGCAAAGATGCACAAATAAACCAGCTACAGTTACTGATTTCCTTGAAGGACACAGCCAGTGGTGCTGGTGTCTGTTCAGCTGTGTGCCCGTAGGGGCTGCTGAAGGCTCTTTAGTGGTGGAGGTTGTCTGCAAAAAGTTACCTTTTCCTCTTTCTTGAACTAGCAGCCATTGTGTTTTAATTCATCCCAAACTCTAGGAAGCTGAATTCTTGTTCTTGGTACCTTCATATATATTAATCGCCTTGTGTGCTCCAAAATATACTACTATATTTGGTTTTCCCTAGTGATCACCTGAACACTCCACCTGTAACTAACTTGTTTCTTCCTTCAGAAACTTCTTTATGCTGTGAAGAACAGCTGTAAGTGGGGTAAGAGCAAAGGCCCAGGTGGCCTAGTGTCCTGGTAAACTATAGCAGGGGGCTGTAGGAGAATATAGGATGGACATGCTGGTGCCAGTAGTGCTTCCTATTCTTTTAACTACCCTTGATTCAGGACCCTCTGAGTTTAGGCAACATTTTCCTTCTTCTGGCCATTGAAACTCTGCCACCTTCCAGGATGCAAAATGCTAGCATACTGGAAAAAGTCTGAGTGAGGTTTGTGTTGTAAGTATGCCAAAATCACTTAATTCCAATTCATGTTTTTCTAACAAGTAATTAATTTTTCGAAGCCTAATTTTTATTAATGGTATAGTTCTTGTGTCATTCATCAAGGTTTTTCAGATTTGACATTTCTAAGCATCAACAGAGCTGTGCTTCGTAGCAACTAGTCCTGTTTAAAAATAAAATCTTGAAACGCTGTTGCTCAAAGGAGGAGACCTATAGGACTAGTTGCTAGGTGGGAAGTGGAGTCTTAAATAACTGAAAGTAAATATTGATGCCCTTTCCCTTCCGTTGGTCAAAGCAAGCATTATTAGAATATGACATTTTGTACCTATATGGGGATAAATCTTCACATTTTGTATCAAGTATTGTGAAATATGCTTGTGTTCCACCTTTGGTACCATTGTAGCATAAAATGTGGAAGAGAACTGGTGAAAGATGCAATGCATAAATAAATTTGATACCTTTTTGAAAAAAGTAACGTGGTCTTTATTTTGACTGAAGTTCCCAAACAATTTCTAAATAAATACTTTGCGACCTGTGGCCAAAGAGTAAAGAAATCCCTATGTACACCAGAATTTATTTTTTTTTAATTAATGACAGTGTCTTGCTCAAAACCTTGTGTTGTCTTCCAGCAGCTTTAACCTCTACTATATAGTGCTTACATGCGGTTGAACTCTGCCTGACTATCCTGTGCTTACTGCTGGCTGAAAATCAAACACTATTCAAGTACATCAGTGTAGCATCATAGTGATTCTTGTCAATGACATCAATTTTTCCATCCACATGCCAGAGGAAAGCACGTGCTGCCAAGGCAATTAACAAGCATTCTGGAAAAAATACTTCTAACTAATCCCTAGGTTTGGGAAAATTTTAGTGTACTGATTTCACTAATGCTTATTACATTAAAAAGATTTATAAAGTAAATGAGTCTTTACGGAAACAATTATTTAAGGAAATTGTATTTGCTGGAAAGCTTTCTGCCTGTGATTTCAGGAGTAACAGATGAACAGCAGCTGTCAAAACCAAACTTTGTAACACATCAGCATATTTTCAACAAATCAGCATACTTTCACTAAACCCAAACATTTTACAGTAGTTTGTTGTGATCAAGCCCCTTTGAACAGTTCTGCAAAAATAAATGAAACTGCTTTAATATTACTTTATTGCATACCTACTTTCATATAAAAGATGGTTACGCTGTCTGTTAAGCTATTTATCCATTAAATCCAGTGGCATCTACGCATCACTGTTGTGTTTTTTGTTACGAGCACTACTGCTGCCTGGTGGCATCCAGGAGCCTGGCTGAAAGGTACTTGCAGTGCTGGTTGGATCTTGTGAAGGCTCGCTCTTTCCATAATACGGGGCAGATGCGTGGCCTTTAACACGAGTCTGAACTGGTTCAGCAACAAGTCCCTCCTTGTATTCCTTGGCCTGAAGCAGCTTCTCCTTTTCAGTTACATCTTTGATTTTCTGTTTCATTTCTTCTCTGTAATTTTCATTCTTAAGAATCTCCTATGAACATATTAGAAAGATAATCAGATAAATCAGAAATAAATGCAAAACACAGTGTTGGAATGAAATATTTTAGACAGTGATTAATTTTATAATCCAAATTTTCAGCTACACAGGCAAGAAAAAATCTGGGGAAATTAAAGGGTATTCTAAAACTACAGCTTTAGTCTTAGTTTAGAATGCTTTACTGTGTTGATCACGTTGAAAGAAAATTTGTGGTGTCTCAGGTTCACTATAATGGGATCAGAAAGGAAAATATCAAATATAGTTATCAACAAATGTGAAAACCCATTATAAAAAGGCTTTTATACTGCTTTCTATGTAGGATTTGCTGCTATACAGTTGTCAGTCACTTGCATCTCTTCCTGTAACTATGCCTATGAATTTGCTGTAACCTTGACTCTGCTACTACATAAGCTGAAGCCATGCAAGATTAATAAATAAAGTCACAACTGAAAAAAGGCTAGGGCAGAACTGAAGTACTGAGATGGCACAAGGAATTTAGGAGAAAGAAACACCTAGTGGTGGCGGTGGATAGGTGAGCAGGCAGGAAGCATAAAATTCCCTGCAAGAAATCCTGCCTCAGAGACTTGGAAGACAGCTCAGTAAGGCCAAGGACCAGCATGGTCCAAGAAGCAAGGAAGGTCAACACATTCTCATGTGATGGCTGCCTGTTCAGCAAAGATGACCTGGATGTTGTGATAAATACTACTAAACACAACACTGCTCAGGCGAGCTATATTTTAACTTCAGGTATCTACCAGGTATGTTGGCTAAAATAAATGTACTGCATTTCTAACAGGTGCAAAATCTTTTCCAGTGATTAACAAAGTTATATTAGTTACGTAATAGTAGCTGCAACAAAACTCCAAATGCTCCAAAGCCCATTTTAACTGTTGACGCATAATTGTCATCTGGGTTTCAGACACAAGTAAAGCTCTTTTAATCAGCTTTCACTGGTGGAAGTATAGTTGTGACTGAGTAAAATAACCAGACAGATCTTGAAAAAACGTGAGGAATTATTCTCATTAGCAAGTGCAGAAAAATAATACTGAAGTGACTACATAATCCACACCAGGAGAAAATGTTTTCAAGTTTGAAGTGCCTGTATGCATCTATTTTGTGCATTAAATTCATGCCACTAACATGTACAGCAAAATCAAGCTTCCTGTGCTTGAACTAAATAAAATGTGAATCAATAATCTTGTGTCGGTCGACACATTAGAAAAACTTGGTCAAATTTACTTAGCATAAATATCTTGTCCTTTCATACCAGCAAGTCTGTTCTGCGAAAGTCTCTGTCTTTGTCCTAGTGTTATCAGCAGCAAATACTAGAACTTTTTTTCTTTAAAAAAAAACAACATGGATATATTTCTAAATAGTATCACTGGCACTGCAGTTTGGAACAGAAGTTCCCCTGCCATTACAGGCATTTAAATAAAAAACCCAAGTAGTTAAAATCTGAAAAGGATAATCGATAGGTTCAAAATGAAAATTTTAATTATATTATTGCAAGCATATTTATAGAAGGTATTAAAACACATTAGAAATGTGCAGGATCTTTACAGCTTATCTTCCAAATCTGGCTTCAGTTTAACTGCATGGCTCACTGCAATGAAATACAGTTAAATCTCAGAAGGTTTCTCCCCAGACACCCTCCCGTTTTTACAGGATTTCCAATGACCTGCTGAACAGTGGTAAAGCTGACGTCTGCTGGGCTCTTCTACCCACGACAAGTAGGCTGGCAATCTGCATGGCACCCAGGCTCTTCTAACTCGCCTGCACACAGCAACATGTTAACTTTGAGGCTTCCCTGCTACCTAGTCTTTCACTGTTTGCTACACTGTGAACACTGTGAACACTGATCAGGAGCTAAATTTTGTGAGTGGTTTGTTTTGGTTTTGTTGTTGCTGTTTGTTCAGGGTTTGGTTTGTGGGTGTTTGTTTGTTTGTTTACATTGGCAGGTTCAGAGCATTTACCTTCTCTCCTGCTCCAAGATGAAATGAAATATTTCACAAAATAGCTTCACCATAAACTGCCACCCCCAAGGATACCATTTAAGTTTTTTGCTGAAATATAAGACCATGAATATGTAATGTGCTCTGACTTTTAGGAGAAATAAACAATCATTCTATCCAAGACAGAGAACACACTAACTGCCAGGTAACTGCAGTTTTTAAAGGGTTAAGTTTATTCTTCCAACACCCTCTTTATACAATTCAGTGATATAAGCTCTCCAGTTCTCAGGAGGCACATGTCATCTAAAGAGGACCAGAAATGTGTTTCATTTTTATTAAAACACAAATCCATAGATTAGGTTCATGCTAAAAGATACCAAATACCTGAAGACATGACACTATGTAAGGATTTCAACTTCTGTAAAACACGTAGATGTTCACCTTGAAATGCATCAGCTCTTAGCATCTGGAACTTATGTCCAACTATGTGTTCTACAGTTTACTTTTAGGTGGAATGTGGGAAAAAAAAATTTACTTACTCCAAGTCACTACTTATACAGACTTAGTGATTATTATGAGTTCTATGAGGTTTTTAATCCTTCTAATGATTGGAGCTGCATGCCTTCCATTCTTAGAAATACAAGTTTGATAAAGTGATCTCTAAAGTTTTCTTGAAGATCCCAACATTATCACCAAGGAAATGCCAAAGAGGCCCTATGTAGAGTTCAGGGCAGCTGCTCTTCATCCAGAAACTCTTGCCTTCTGCATATTGTGACATCTTAGTAGTGGTAACAGCTGCATGAACAAGAATCAAAGATTGCCTGCTTGTGCAGGCAACACAGCTCAAGACACATTGCAGTCTTTAAAGTGCGTTGTTGCAAAAAGGAACAAGCTGCATTCGTGCCACTGCCATTTCATTTCCACTTTTCTTGCAAACTGTATTCCTGTTAAATACTCTCACTAAACTTTGGCAGCTGGGATACATCGTGAAGCATCCTCCGCTGCTTAGCAACGTATTCATCACTACTCTATCTGAAGGGGAGAAATCTAAGAGCTTATCCCTAGTCAAAGGATTTCCACTGCCTATCAGGATATACTGAAGACTTGCTCTGTTGGCTGAAGATGGTCTTTCACATTTCAAGGACCTCATATTATTGCTGCTTTTTCTTTTCTGAATAAACTAGCAGCCTTACAGAATAAAATCAGATCCTCCTGGTAGGAAAACATAATAAATATATAAAAGGTTTCTCTAGACTTGCTTATTCCTTCAGCTGGAATCTTGCTCAGTAGTGACAGACCTTTACTAAACGGTTCTTGGTAGTCTTCTCCACAGGCAAATGTCTGTACTTCATCCTTTCCATTCTGCAGCACCTCCTGAACCCCTAAACCTATGAAACTCCTTTTCCCCCTCCTCTTACCTCCTTAGTGTTCTCCCTTAGTCTGCAGGAAAGCCATCGGTTATAATACCACTTGCTCTCACTGAGCATTTCAATCTTCTGAAGGCAAGGGCAGCCTTGAACAAGTAGCTCTAAGCATGCAGGTACATAGACTATTAACGTAACAATATCCAAAAGGGATTGTTTAAAGGTTATTTTACATACTGCTTCCTGGTTTTGTTTCATTCTTTACAGATACTTTCCTAAAGACAGTATACTCCAACCTATAAATACAAGGACAGTATACTCAAACCTATACATTTTATGTATTTTATGTATTACTAGGATTTTATGTATTACTAATTTTGAGACAGATGTCACATTTCATTTCAGATGGGCTTATATTTTAAGTAAATGGCTTTATGCTGTCTTAGAAACTATTCCAATTTCCTAAGCTATCTTAATTACCTATGTTGAAATACTAATTTCTCCTGATTTGAATAAGGTTAGGTAACCATTATGTAATGCTAAAAAACTGAAGCATCTGGACAGATTGATGTCCTTTCTTTGAACTGTGCAGACACTATGTACGTACAGAATATTTGCATTTCAGTGTCTTGTTTGAATATTTTATGCTTAATCAAAATGAATTTGAACATTGAACTCTATCTGTTAAAAATTAACCCATACAAGTCAGTGAAAATCTTAAAAATTATAAATGGAAAAGAGAAAAAAAAATGTTTAGCAACAGTATTTAAAAAGGTGATCATTACAAGACAAATTATCATGTCGGAATATTTTCTTGATTGAAAAAAGTAACTTAAAAGTCCAAAGTGCCAGAAATTAAGCCAATTCACTCATTTGCACAGTAATACCACATTGGTTAACAAAACTCCACTTTCCAGTTTGACAGGTTAAATAGGTGAGATGAAATAATTGGATATTACATCATATTTCCAGAGTAGGAGGTAGAGAGAGGACACTTCTTCACTAGGAAGCACTGAATGCTCTGACCCAGGGCAGCTCAGCTATGCCAGATGTGAAATAAGAAATAATGTGCTAAATAAAGGGTTGCACCAGTGAATGGAAAAACAGAGTAGTACTTTGAATTATAAAGGCGCATCTGGCTTTGTAATATACTCATTTAAACGAAACACTGACTGATGATTTTGTAAAGAACATACGTAGTAAATATCTTTGTTCAGTCAACAAGACTAGAGGCATTGGGTTGAAACTGGCAGAGGGAAGATTTAGACTAGATGTTAGGAGGAAGTTCTTTACAGTGAAGGTGGTGAGACACTGGAACAGGTTGCCCAGGGAGGCTGTGGATGCTCCCTGCCTGGAGGTGTTCAAGGCCAGGCACTGGAACATAAGGTGTTAGCAACACATGGGAGTCAGCAGGGGGTTGTGCCTGATTCGTTTTTACAATACTGTAAAGACTTTTGTACAGAACTATATACATATTGAGGATCACAAACAGAACTGTGTAGAAGCAGTAAAAAAATCACACACTAGCCTGGCACCACTGCACTCTGCCCTGAATAAAGGGCAATGCACAGCCTTGATGCCCACAGCGCAAACAACTATACTATGACTCAGTTCCAGTTCGGTCCTTGCTATCCCCTGACTCTACATATGATGTAATCTGTACCAGCCCTTTTCCTAGTGCATGTTACTTCTCCCTCCACCCTTGTTCAGCTGTGCTAACAGCATATCAAGAGGCAGAAGTAATGCTTCACACACTCCCTCCCACACAGAAAGGAGGAGCAGCAGCTCTCTGTCCTACAGCCTTGGGATCTGCAGCACAGGTAAACTTGAATTTATGGGACAAATTGGATACTCTTTGGTGGAGGCTGACGAGCACTTGTGTATTGAAGCTGAGGAGAAAAAGTGCATAAGAGGGGGAAACTCTAAAATACAATGGCTTCCTCAAGCTCTTAATTTTTTAGTTTTATTTTTCTTAGAGCGACTTCTCCAATCAATCATTCTATTTACTCATTTGTAGCTCAGCTCCTTATACTGCCAAATTTTACTGTCCTTTCACACTCAGTAATAATCACACACAATTTACAATGCAAAGTGCTATTCAATCCAAGTCAAGTAATTTTAGTAGGTCTCAAATTTTCAGTCCTGACTGCAGTTCTGGACAACAATGGTTGAAAATACTTTGCTCAGAGAACTGTTTATCCCTGTGCATTAACAGCATTTCCCAGAGCTCTAAATTATATTCAATAGCTTTTTGTGGCTTCAGGGGTAAAATACTCATGTGCTTAAATCCTATTCTCTATGCAAGAATGTATAATCTTCATGTAGAAATTCTCATTTTAGAAGTTCTCAAAGCATCTGAAAAAAAAGATGGAAGCAAAACTACAAGGTGCAGCCCAACCATGGCGAATAAAGTTTTTTCTGAACTGTGTACCTTTCTGGTTAAAGGAACATGAATTCTGTGTAAACTAATCTCCACTACTGAATCTAGTTTTGATCACACCATCTCTCAAATAAATCATATTTATGATTAAATAAATGGACAAAGTGGGTTTGCATTGTGGCAGCCAAACAGAATGCAATTTCAATATAGTTATTTGGAGAAGGTGAGGGTGAAACAGTAATTGAAAACTTATGCTTATTATGACTTGCTGTTTTTCCTTCCTTGACAAGGAGGTTGTCAAAACAGATAATTATGGGAATTCTAGAAATAGTCTGAAAAAAGACAGGAGCTGTCACAAAAAGTTTCTTCTTTTAACATACCACCTTCTATCCAACTGTGCAATTCAGAAGTGACTGTTTTATTACTATATAAAAAGTACATAATGCATGAGGGAAGCAGTAATTTACTGTTGTTTTCTATTACAAACTATTTTCAGTCTCTTGACACTAAAGGAACATCAATTCTACCTTGCTTCCCATGAAATATTAACATATCTACACATGCATACAAAGCAACGGTGACACCTCAAGTTAGACAACATGCAGCTGCCTGTGTGCATTACAGAGAAAGAGGCATCCACCCAAACAGTGAAGTGATTTCTAGTACAAAGATCTGTGTTAACACAGTAGTATTGCTATACCTGCACAGCTAGCAATTGCAGAATATGACACTGTCAGGTTCAGAGATAAACTTCATTTATCTGCGTAACAGTTTATCTAGACGCTGCCATGTCTGGTTTTCCCTCATGCATTTTCTGGCACTCTAAGATGGTCTGTAACTTTATTTCTATCTCTGTTGTACAGGAAAGGCCATAAACAATGTCAGGTTGCTCAAATACTACTGAACTTCAGGACATTGTCAGAAATCACGTGTAGCTACAAGTGGGGGAAAAAAAAGGTTAGATTTCTAAACGCATCAAAGTACCTCATGCTACAGATTCTTTAAAAGCCCTTGTGAATATGATGCTCTTAGAAATCAGAAATGCTAAAGAACTCAAAAGTTATGCACAGAAAGGCTTTAAAATTCACTCCATGCCTGATATTTTTACAGTTTGCTACACTTTCCAAAATTCCAGCTTTGGAAAGTGAAGACTTATGTCATGTGTCTTAGATACAAGATACCCAAACCAGGCTTGGTATGACTCCCACTACCTACTGGGAGGACAGCCTAGCTGCATGTTATATATGGATTCATAACATAAAGATGGGAGATGGGAAGAGAGGCAGAATCACAGGATCATAGCAGAGAGATAGATACTGTACTGAAACAAGCACCAAAGCTTGTAAGTATCTTATGCACCCGGACACAAACTCAGTTAGAAGTGGCATCAAAAGAAAACAATGTCTTTAGTTAGCATTTTAAATTTAATTACATAATACTTTCTGTACTTTTAAGTAAAGCTTTTTTTTTCTTTTTCTTTTCTTTTTTTTTAAATAAAAGGGAAAAAAGGGCCAGCTGTAGCCTAGAATGAAATCAGGAGACACGGAACACAGCAGTTTGTCAATGCCAAGTTGCCTATCAACAAAGTGCTGAGAAGTCTCAACATTCTTAGCAGAACTTCACTTGAAATTCATGAAGGTTCATAAAATGAGTGAGATNGCAATGTAAAACCTCAAAAAAAAGTCCTGAAGAAAAGGATTTTCCCTGTCTCTCAGGAGAATTTCTTCTCTGCTTTGCAATGAAGATGTGAAAAATCCAAAATATAAAAATGCCACGTTTCAACTCAGGAATGAAATCTGGAGCTAGAAGGAAGACTGGGAGGTAGTAGGTATAAGACAGCACATTTACATTTAGATACATAGTTGATAAGATATACTGAATGTTGATTATGACTTGAAGACTGAAAGGGAATAGTCTCTTAAAGAAATAGCATGAACGAAATATCACTCCTATAAAACCACTGCTTTGGTTAATAAATTCTGACAGCATTAATACTTAGCAAGTAAACTAATTTGTATGTAAAGTGATAAATTATTAAATTGCTTTCACAGAATACCATTTGCTTAAAAATATATTAATTGTAGCTTTTAAAACATTTTCATTAATTGAAAACTGTAAGCTCTCTAGACAAGGTCACATTTCCTATTTGCCCCAAAACATGGGAACATACATCTAATTTCTTATATACAAAATAAAACAAATGTAATCGTCTTCTTAAATATTCATTGCTTGTCAAACTGGTTACAATTTACAGCTGCACAGGAACAAATGATAAATTTTCCTCAGCCAACCATATATGATCATGCACTATGAACATATAAAGGGACAGATAACAGAATGCTTTAGTAGTGTAAAAATGGATATAGACAAGCTCAGATCTCACCTGTTATAAAGCAGCATGTGTGCATGCGCATGTATGTGTGCGCATGTATGTGTACACACACATAGATGCTTATACTGCGTGCTGATATGATCCAAAATTCTCTGTCAAGATGGACTTCTCAGTTACCATATGAACAGAATGTGTTTAAGCACAAGATAAGTAACAACTTGATTTGAATTCATCTGTGAAGTTACCATCTTTATGATAACTGATTTGAGACTTGGTGTATTTAAAGTCGTAATAAATTCAAAAGGCAACTATCTTCAGTATTCCAGAAACGGAATTTAAACAACTAAGGCTGCTAACATACCTTACATTATTGGTCAGATTATACATAACCAAAGCTATGAGAAGCATTTTTGGTTATGACTAGCTCAGTACAAAGAAGTCTAAGTGATTTCCTCCAGAAATGGGGGGAAAGTGGTGGGGGCACAGGGAGGAAGTAAGCTTGTAAGCCTGTAAAACATTAAAAATGAACAAGTTGTCTTGTGAAGTAATTAGATATCCTTCCATTTAAAAATTAAGAAAAAAAAAAAAGAAAAAAGTATGTAATACAACTTCTTCTGTTAGAAAATGAAAACTTTATAATGGAAAAAAAATAATTTCACAGATTGACAGACTGCACTGAATTGAAAGGGACTCAAAGGTCACCTTGTCCAACCCTCCTGCAGTGAGCAAGGACACCTCCAACTATATCAGGCTTCTCAGGGCCACATCAAGCCTGTTCTTGAATCTTTCCAGTCATGGGGCCTCGACCACACCCCTGGCAACCCATTCCAGTATTTTACCACTCTGATTGTAAAGAACTTCCTCCTCATGTCCATGCTAAGCGTACCCTGCTCCAATTTAAAACCATTGCCCCTTGTCCTGTCACTAGACGTCCTTTTAAACAGTTCTTCCCTACCCTTCCTATATAGCTATAGTGTCTTCTCAGAGCCTTCTTTCTCCAGGCTAAACAGCCCAAATCCATTTGGCCTGTCTTCATAGAAAAGGTGCCCCAATCCTCTGACCATCTTTGTGAGTTTTATATGGACCTGCTCCAGTAAGTTAATACCTTTCATGTTGGGGGTCCTGCTGAACACAATACTCCAACTGAGGTCTCATCAGAGCAGAGTGGCAAAATCAACTCACTCAGTTTTTTGGGCACACTTGTTTGATGCAGCACAGGATGCAATTGGCCTTCTGGGTTGCAAGTGCCCATTGTCAGATTGTATTCAGCTTCTCACCACCAGCACTCCAAGTCCCTTTCTGCAGGGCTGCTCTCAACTTCACAAAATCAAAGAATGGTCTGGGTTGGATGGGACCTCCAAAGGTCATCTAGTCCAGCTCCCTGTGCAGCAAACAGGGACATGCTCAACTAGATCAGGTTGCCCAGAGTGCTGTCAAGACTCACTGTATCTCCAGGGATGAGGTCCCAACCACCACCCCGGATAACCTGTTCTCATGTTCCACTACTCTCATGGTAAAGAACTTGTTCCTAACAACCAATCTAAATCTGCCCTTCTCCAACTTGATTCCATTACCCCTCATCCTATCACTACAGGTCTTTGTAAACAGTCGCAGTATCACAGTATCACCAAGGTTGGAAGAGACCTCAAAGATCATCAAGTCCAACCCATTATCACAGACCTCAAGACTAGACCATGGCACCAAGTGCCACATCCAAACCTGCCTTGAACACCTCCAGGGACAGTGACTCCACCACCTCCCTGGGCAGCCCATTCCAGTCTCTCTCCAGCCTTCTTGTAGACCCTCTTCAGG
>WBNM01034064.1:682-25485 GCA_013399055.1 Ramphastos sulfuratus
AGACTGCACTGGGTTGGAAGGGACCCTCAAAGGTCATCTTGGCCAACACCCGTGCAGTCAGCTCTGACTTGATCAGGCTGCCCAAGGCCAAATCAAGTATGACCTTGAATGTCTTCAGGGATGGAGCCTCAACCACATCCCTGGGCAACCTGTTCCAGTGTCTCACCACTATCAATTGTGCAGAACCTCCTCCTGATGTCCAACCTAACTCCGCCCTGCTCCAATTTCAAACCAATGCCCTCATCCTATCACCACAAACCCTTTTAACCAGTCCCTCCCCAGCCTTCCTCTAGGTCCCCTTCAGGTACCAGAAAGCTGCTCTAAGGTCTCCTTGGAGCCTTCTCTTCCCCAGGCTGAATGGCCCCAACTCTCAGCCTGTCTTCATAGCAGAGGTGCTGCAGCCCTCTGCTTATCTTCGTGGCCCTCCTCTGGACTGCTCCATCAGGTCCATGTCTCTCATGTTGGTGGGCCCACAAGTGGGCCCACTACTCCAAGTCAGGTCTCACCAGAGCTGAGCAGAGAGGCAGAATCCCCTCCCTCAATTGCTGGCCACGCTTTTAAGACAAGAAATGGCAAATCAAGTTTGTAAAATATTTAATAGAGCAGTTTCCCAGCATAGTCCTGACCAGAATCATAACCAGGCTTCTAAAAAGGATATTTTTTTTTAATGTGTTTAGATCTGAAAATTTGTCTTTTATTCTTTACAAAATGGATTCCAGGAAGTTTAAAAGGCAATTATCATAGAGGGCTTGGGCACAGAGCTCAGGTGAAGTCATTCAAAGCAATTCCAGGAGGAACAGGGGGAAAATATAAATATTGGAAAAGCATCTTTTCTTATCAGTGTTCAACCCCAAATGGATAACTCATTCCAAACTAAAAATTGAGAATTGAGCTTTTTTTTTTTAAGCATGTATTTCCCTGAACAGAAAAAACAAAACCAAACCCACCAACAAAAAAGGTAACTTCTGAAGTATTTCTAAAGGCCTGAAAGCTGCTTTTGTTGTCGTTGTTGGTTAGTTACATTAGAAGACTTGCCTTGGCTTAAATCCCTTCCTTTCCAAAGATGGAAAGTTCTGACTTCAGTCCACTGTTAAAAGAGACCAAGGTGTTGTAAATTAATTCTGGCAGAGTATGTTCCCACAAAGCCTAGAGAGGATGAAAGGTGCTGAGGTGTGGCTTTGAGTTTAGTAGTCATCTCCTCTGCTGACCACCTCTTTGCAAGTTGGGCGTAAGAGTATAGTGTGCTCAAACTGTGCTGTGTAGGAGCCTTTGATGTCACACAAGGGAGGGTATGGATCCACGATGCCTAGGTCACAGAGGTTCTTCAGGGCCATCAGGTATTTGCTCTCCCCCAGGCGATCCAGCCAGCGGCGGCAGAAGGCAAGAGTACCAAAGTTTTCATTGATAACATTCAGCAGGTGTTTTGCTCTTGGAAGCCTGAAGGAAGAGGAGAAACAACAATATATTTGGGGAGAAAAGAGGTATCCCCAGCAAGCACTCCCTACAGAAACAGGACAGAATCACAGAATGTCAGGGGCTGGAAACTGATCCAATGCAACCCCCCTGCCAGAGCAGGATCACCTACACCAGATCACGCAGGAACACATCCGGGCAGGTTTTGAACATCTCCAGAGAAAGAGACTCCACAACTCCTCTGGGCAGCCTGTTCCAGTGTTCTGTCACACTCACAGGAAAAATTTCCTCCTCATGTTCACATGAAACTTTAACGCCTCAGCTTCCACCCACTGCGCCTTGTCCTGTCATTGTGCACCACTCAGCAGAGCCTGGCTCCAGCCTCCTGGCACTCACCCCACACATATTTATAAACATTGATGAGGTCATGTCTCCTCTTCAGACCAATGAAATGCACGTTCCAGGCAGCAGAATGCTTCTGTTGTATCAGAAATTCATTACAGACACTAGCACATGATGCCCAGGGAGATTGTGGACGCCCCCTCCCTGAAGGTGTTCAAGGCCAGGCTGGATGAGGCCTTGAGCAACCTGGGCTGGTGGGAGGTGTCCCTGCCCATGGCAGGGGGTTGGAACTGGATGATCTTTAAGGTCCCTTCCAACCCTAATCCATCCTAGGAATCTGTGAAGTTTGAAGCCCAGGAGGGTGGTAGCTGTAGCACAGCAGACCACCAAGACAGGAGAACACAATCCAACCTTATTGGCACATGCCCAACATCAAAGTTCTTCATATAATGAGAACACTCCATATCATCGTGGACAACTCCTTTTCCTGTGCTCCCAAAGGTCTCTATAGCATATACTTCACCTTCCTGAGGAGAGAGAAAACACAGGGAACAGGTTACAGTAGGAAAATGAGAGACACTGGGGCCATTCTGACAGCATGATCGCAGTGTAACCACTTCTGAACCCAATTACCTGTGAACAGATGCAACCACCTAAATAACACACAGAAAAAACCTCAAGGTGGAGACTTCACACAGGAAAATTACAAACATCTCCAGCTACTTATTGTCTGCAGAAAAGCCCTTGGGGGTGCTGGTGGATGAGAAGCTGGACCTGAGCCAACAATGAGCATCTGCAGCCCAGAAGGCCAGTGGCAGCCTGGGCTACATCAACAAAATCATAGCCAGCAAGTCAAGAGAGCTGATTCTGCTACTCTGCTCTGTGGAGACCTCACCTGCAGTGCTGGGTCCAGCTCTGGGACCTCCAACACAGGAGACACGTGGAGCTGTTAGAACAGTCCAGAGGAGGGCCACAAAGATGAACAGAGGGCTGGGGAACCTCTCCTATGAAGACAGGCTTGAAAGAGCTGGGGCTGTTCAGCCTGGAGAAGAGGAGGCTCTGGGGAGACCTTTAGAGATGCTCCATTTCAGTATCTTAAGGGGACCCACAGGAAGGCTGGGGATGGGAAGGCAAGGGCATATGGTGATAGGATGAAGGGCAGTGGTTTGAAACTGGAGAAGGGGAGATTTAAATTGGACATCAGGAGGAAGTTCTGCATAATGAGAATGCTGAAATACTGGAACAGGCTGCCAGAGATGTAGTGGAGGTCCCATCCCTGGGGGATCAAACTTGTTACAGCCCTGGGCTCCCTGACCAATCTGGAGGTCCCTGCTGTCTACAGGGGGGTTGGAGAAGATGACCTTTGAGGGTTCCTTCCAACCCAATGCAATCTGTGAATTCTAGCACCGTTGTATTTCTTTCAAGCATAAATCTCAGCATGTTTCTAGCAACCATTTCTCAGAGTCACTGCAGGTAAAACATTGTAAAACATTCTCAAAGCACACATCTAACACAGCTTAAGAAACTGCATCTTGCTGCAAAACATTTGCTGATGAAGTCATTCTCCTCTGCCATTCAGAAAGAAGGCCTTAAAAATGAATAGTTTAGACAGCAAATGTCCCTGTTAGGGCAGGGAAAGCTGTAAGGTATCTGATGTGGTGGTATCTCAAAGACCATCTCCTTTCTTCTGCACTAATGAACAAGAAATTGGAGGAAAAAAATAAATCAGAAGCTATTTGACAAAATGATTCATAAAAAGCAAAAGAGTCTCTGGGAAAAAATCCATTAGTCTGCATTAATGGATACCATTACAGCCTCAGAATGACTTCACAGTCCACTGGCTCAATTTCCTTGATGCAACTCTTCAGATACCCACTGGAGTAACCAAAGATGGAATTTAATCCTTAACATAAAAGGAAAAAGCAACAACAACCCAAACCATAAGAAAAAACAAACACACACACACAAAAAAAAACAACAACAAAAAAAGATGGATGTGAAATTTCAGAAGATGTTGATTAGAGACCTACTGAAGTGCCAAACTCCTGCCAGAATTTTCTGCTAACAGCTGCTAGTACAAACCCTGACCCTGCTCATTTCCACTCCACAAGATGAATGTCTTCAAGAGATGAAGGTGATCTCTATCTGCAAGGGCATTAGCACAATTCCAGCACACTGAAAATGCCATCATGGAAACTCCTCTCTGTTGCCTTAACTGTAGGACTGTGAAAGGGACTAAGGAGGGACAACAAATAGTGGACAGCAGGAGCTGGGCTTTTCACTTTATTAAGCTACTTTGAAAGCCACAACTCAAAAAATAATAAGGGCAGATGAAAAGCAGGCTCCAAATTTAAGATGCCCCTGAATATTAAACTAATATAAGTTAAAAAAACCAAAACAACAAAAACCCAAAACTCACAAAAAAAATCCAAGCCCCCACACAATACCACCAAAAATAACAAAAGCAATCACTTTACAGCCACTTTTTCAGCATGAGGCTGTGTTTCTCTCACTGGATTGCAGTTTGCTGCTATAATTAGCACAGTACAGTAAGAGCTTGGCTAAGCTCCACGTTCTTCACTGTTAGGATTGTGTTCTAAGTAACCTACAGGAGCTGCAGAAGTTAAAAATCTCCTCAGTGCCTGTTATAGTCAAGTAAAACATTCTCAAAGCTCTGAAATCTTTCAGTAAAATATGCTTAAGTTTTTATCCTTCAGCTCTAAACTTGGAGTTTTGTATTAGGAAGACTCTGCTGGATGATAAACAAGACCTAACCATTCACTCATTCACTCAGTTAAACCAAGCAGCTTTTCCCTTCTTTAATCCCTTTGCACACTCCTGTAGATAAGATGACAGCCAGAACTGTTGTCTTTTTGCTCACAACACCACCAAGATGATCAACGATTATGATAAAAGTTTTAGGTGATGAGAATGAGCCTACTTCAAAATTCAATCCTGATCTCAGCTCTTTCAAGTCTTACTCTGATAGGCTTACAAGTGATCATTGGTGCTCAGGGAACAAAAGGAAAAGCTTCTTATCTCATTAGCAGCCTTTGAAATAAGCCTTATCTTGTTAGAACAGAGGCTTACAGCAGAATGGGAGCTAAAGATCATGTTTGTATTTTAACGCTGCCCTTCTACTCCACCCTGGTTGAGGCCACATCTGGAGTACTGTGTCCAGTTCTGGGCTCCCTGGTTCAAGGACAGGGATTTGCTGGAGAGGGTACAGCAAAGGACTTCAAGGATGCTGAGGGAGTATCTCCGTGATGAGGAAAGGCTGAGAGAGTTGGGGCTGTTTAGCCTGGAAAAGAGCAGCCTGAGGCAGATCTCATCAATGCTGATCAATACTTCAAGGGTAAGGATGGGACTAGGCTTTGTTCAGTGGTGCCTGGTGACAGGACAAGGGGTAACAGACACAAATGTAAATACCAGAAGGTCCATCTAACATGAGGAGGACCTCTTTAATTTAAGAGTGGCAGAGGACTGGAACAGGTTGCTCAGAGAGGTGGTGGAGTCTCCATCTATGGAGACACTCAAAAGCTGTCTGAAGGTGCTCCTGTGTAACCTGCCCTAAGTGGTCCTGCTTTGCAGGATGGTTGGACTCCATCTCTGGAGGTCCCTTCCAACCCCTACCATTCCATGACCTTCCTTAGGTGACCCTGCCTTGGCAAGGGGTTTGGAGTCAATCTCCAGAAGTGCCTTCCAACCCCTACCCATACTGTGATTCCAGTTTGTAGTTTGCCGTATCATGCAAAGCAATTTCTCTCACCCTGCTCCAAAACACCATTCAAACAACCTCTTTAATCTACCCTCTCATGTTATACACCAGAAATATGATGCATTATTCTCTATCTGCAAGGAGAAACTGCACCAGCAGCTTTCCAAGGAAAGCTTACCAAGGAAGGTATCAGATGTAACTGTGCTTGCAAAAAGTCACCCACAGCTACAACACTGCAGAAATGTTTCTCAGGAATCACCACCCAGAGGGTGAACAAGAGAAGTGTGAGTGCCTGGCAAGGCCAAGCACATCCTTCAGGAAAAACTCTGGTCCCCCAAGCTCACCCCACAATCTGAATTCTTGTCCTTTTCCCTGCTCCCCAGTGCAACATTCCATTTAACTAAGGTATACACTGAGAAATAAATATGCAAGTGTTTCCACAAGCATCACTGAAGCCCTTCAGATTTCAAGGGTTTTCTTGTGCTGTTTACTGAGGAGCGTGGCCACTCCTTGAGAGGAGCATCATGAATGTCCAGCAGGGTTTTCCCTCTACTGCTGGTACCCACCAGGATCACAAACACCACACGTCAGGGTTACACAGGAAATACTCTTGCAGTGTCAGTGGGGGAAACTTCAGAGAAAGAAAGATGGCAGAAGCTCATTTACCTCCATTCTTGTGGCTTCTCCTCCTTTCACAATGGGCACTGTTTTTCCAGCATGTATCCTGTAGGGACCGATGGAGTGTCCGTTCAGATTGCGGATTGGTTTCACTTTGGAAGGAAACAGGAATGTTACAGGCCAGCTCCTGACACTTGCAACCCTTCAAAGCAATTTGCTTTGGTAGCCCATTCTGAGAGTGAAATTGACTCACCATATCCCGCAGGAACTACTCTTAAAAATGCACCTACCCTGTACAAACTTCAGCCAAGATAGGAGTTGTTTTGTAGGCTATAGCAAAACTTTATTATTCAGAGATTCAGGGAATGGGTTGGGTTGGAAGGGACCTTAAACATCATCCAGTTCCAACCCCCCTGCCATGGGCAGGGACACCTCCCACTAGCCCAGATTGCTCAGGGCCTCATCCAGCCTGGCCTTGAACCCCTCCAGGGAGGGGACATCCACAACCTCCCTGGGCACCCTGTTCCAGTGTCTTACCACCCTTACTGGAAAGAATTTATTCCCAATATCCAGTCTGAATTTCCCCTCCTCAAGCTTCAATCCATTGCCCCTCATCCTATCACTCCAAGACCTTTTTAAAAGTCCCTCCCCAGCTTTTCTGTAGCCCCCTTCAGGTACTGGAAGGCTGCTCTAAGGTCTCCCTGGAGCCTTCTCTTTTCCAGGACTGATAGCCCAAACCCACTCAGCCCATTCTCATAGGGGAGGTTCTCCATCTCTCTGATCATCTTTGTGGCCTCCTCTGGACTCACTCCTGCAGTCTGATGTCCTCCTTATGCTGGGGACTAACAAGTCCAAGAGTAACAAAGATTTCTTAATAAAGCCAAACAGCAGGCCTCAAATTATTTGCACATTTTGACACAACTGTTTTGCCTTCATCTTATCTGTCAAAGACAGAAGACTTGGAAGGATTTATGGCTTCAAGTTCTGTCAAGGGAGGTTCAGGTTGGGTATCAGGAAAAATTTCTTCACAGAAAGGGTTTTTAAGGCCACCCAGTGAGGTAGGTGAGTAACCATCTCTGGAGGTGGTAGATGTGGTGCTTGGGGACATGGTTTAGTGGTAGTGGTGGGATTGTGAGCTCTAGGTGAGCGGTTGGATTTCATGATCTCAAAGGTCTCTTCCCACCTCAACAGTTCTATGATAAGCCAAGAACATTCCTCCAGAAGAATGAGAAACCAGCCAGAAACATACTCATGCAAGACTAATACCATACAATGGAATATTGGTACAAACACATACCACACTGTATGAACATACCCCCCCCCACACACACACACACACTGTAAGAAGGACTCCTCTTGTATAAAGAAACAAACTTGCCTTGGTAAGTTTTGCCATCAATTTCAACCTCATAGGACTCCATGACTTCTTGTATGGCCTCCCCCACGTCACAGAGGCGTACATCTATGCCAGCACACTGAAAACAAAGTGCAAACATCAAATGGAAAACAACAGCAGAGCTTACTGGGAAAGAGCTGATAAGCATCACGTAACAACCATACCTTTATTCCAGTATTTGTGGCATCCTTTACAGCCTGTAATAGTCTGTCGTATTTTGGATTGAATGTGACTGTAAAAGCACAGTCAATAATATGACCTGAAAGCAGCAGAAGTTGATTAGCTTCGTTAAGCCTTTGCACTGGAGAAGGTTCTCAAAGCTTTAATTGACAAATGCAAACTAACCACTAATGTGTGTCCCAAAATCTATTTTGCAAACGTCATCGTAGTGCAGGACCGTTGGGTCTCCGGCGTTGGGAGTGTAGTGGGCAGCACAATTGTTCAGGGAGCACCCAGTAGGAAATGCAAGACCTGCATTTAAACCATTTTCCTTGATCAGCTTCCGTGAGCAGTCTTCTAGTTTTTCACTGAAAGGCAGAGAGGAAGAAACAAAACCAAAAGAACAGGACAGTTGTCATTAACGTTTCTTAGGAGGGCTTCAAACACATCAAGGCAAGAACAAAATCTCAGAAAAAAAAAAAAAAAGGTCAAGCAAATATTTTAATCTGAAATCTGAGTATTTTCATCTGAAGTCTGGTAACTAGGAGACTCTGAACTGGAAAAATAAGTCAGTCTTTAACCCTTTGTGTCATTTCTTGTAATCTTTCTTGAGCACAAGTACTTCAGAAGTGTTTTGATTCTAAATTTAAAACATCCCTCCTTGCACCAGCTACACTGAATTCATTCTTCCTGAGTAGCACGGGCAAACTAAATGCAGTCTTTACAATTACTGATATGGAAAGGAGGACAAAAAAAGGAGAGGAGGAACAACAAAAACAAACCAGAGACAGAGGGGAAAAAAAGACTAAAAAAAAGGAGAAGAGAGAAGAGGAAGGAGGAAAGAGAAAGAAAAGGGGGGGAAGAGAAAAAGAAGTGAAGTGAGGAGAGGGAAAAGAAAAAAGGGAGAATATATGAGGGACAAAAAAAAAGAGACAGGAGGGGAAAAAAAGGTAATAGTATAGTCCTCTAATTTATTAAAAGCAATTCTAATTAAAACAGGATACTGTTTTAATTTAAGCACTGTGATAAAACCTTCTGAGTCTAGCATTTGTTGCTGGTTTTTGTCTACTCTCAGGCTGTTAGCTACTTGGACAGCTACAGGCCCCCCAGGGCTCGCTCTGCAGCAGAGGGGCATGATGTGCACTGCAGCACACAGCAGTGCACCATTCTCTGCTTATATACTTAAGCAAGCTGCTCACTCAGAGTGACCTGGGAAATGAAGAGTTCATTGTAATAGCAAGTGCCTACAGCCTGAGGTACTTCTGAAAGAAAGGCCATGTTTTGAGAGAATTATTGCCTAGAACTGTAACAGTGAAACTGTGCCATTCAGAACGGCAGATTTGTTGGGCTCTTCTCCCTCACGTGAGGTGAGAGGAGGAGAGGAAATGGCCTCAAATTGTGCCAGGGGAATGTTAGGTTGGAGCCGAGGAAATATCTCTTTGCTGCAAGGATTGGCACAGACTTCCCAGGGAGGTGGTGGAGTCCCCATCCCTGGAGGTGCTCAAAAAACCTGTGGCCATGGCACTTTGGGACATGGTTTAAGGGCCATGGTGGTGTTGGGTTGAAGGTTGGAATCAATGACCTTTTCCAATCCAAACAACTCTCCCCTCTCTCTCTTTTCCACTTTCCCTGTGGTGTATGGCTTCTTTCCCTGATTCTTTCAGAGTTACCTTAGGGATCAGCTCTAAGTTGCTTTCTTACTATCCTACTCTTGCCAGCAGTCCTCAGTCATACTATGGCTGAAAGCACCTGGATTTTGGAAGCTAAGCTATCCTGGATCAGTGCAGTACTTGGACAGCAGACATTCATTCTAGATAAAACAAAGGGATAGAAAGAGGAATAGTTGAAAGTCAGGAGAATCGGTTCAGGTTTTCAACTTTAGTTTAACCAAACTCATGATTTACCTTAATCCATTTGCTCAGTTACTTCTCACCAGCTGAGAATAACAAACATTGTGTTTCTCCAGAAACTTCAGACAGTGAAGACTAAACATAAAACTTTTCCTGCCCTGGACTGACTACACAGCCACACTGTGCCCGCTGCATCTGCACTGCTTGTCCACACAGCATTTCACTGGCAATTTTGAAGGCTAGAATATTATTGCTGCTCCTCTCAGCACTGCTGCAGAACTTATGTCCAAGAGTAGCCAAAGCACTCAACATTAAAGTCAAGCATGTGCTCAAAATAAGTAAACATAACTGAAAGCTCAGCGTGAAATCCAGCTCAGTATGATCCCCAGCCCTGCACAAGGCTGGATAAGGGGAAACTTAAAGAAAGTAATTTGGGATACTGGTTGTGTCCTTCCAACAGAAATCCCCCGCAATGCCTGTGACACAGTGAAAGCAGCACACAAAAGGTGTGACTAAATCTGTCCCCCTTCTAGAGAATGAAGGAAAACGCAGAACAGAGGTCTTTGAAGAGTTCTGTGTCCTCACCAGATTTCTATCATTGTCATTCCAGGTTTTATCCAGCTCATAACATATTTCCTCACTTGTCTGTGTGCTTCTGCAGCCTCCCGAAAATCATTCCAGATTTCCTCACTGGCTTGGTCCAGTGCTTTCTTTTCTTCACTGGTTGTTCTCCAAGCAGCAGTTCTCCTTCAAAAGAAATGAGGTGTGTCAGGAGAAGTTACTATCATCAACAGCAGTAGTTGCAACTTCTGCCTAAAGCCTGCCAAGTGTTTATTAGCCAGTCAGGTCTACATTCTCCTGTGCAACAGGAAAAATCCTGATTTGTAACACTTTCAGAGTAAATAAAGTGGATGATTATTATTGTTATTAATAATAAAAATCTATCAGCAACACAGACTGGCACCTATGAAGGGCAGTAACACTGCAGGAAAACAAAAAATCATCTCTACATAGAAATTAAACTCAATTTGACCGTGAACCACTTTGTTCCATGCACATTTTCTCCAGACTTACCTCCTAACCTAAAGCAGCAGTGTGCTTGAAGGACACAAAACACTTTTCAAACAGACAGATGTACAAAATTCACATCAAGGCCTGCAATTCTGCCTTCAGTTGGGCAGGGTAAATCCCTGTAATATGCTCTGCTCAAGCAAAAACTTAATTTTTTTTTTTTGCATGATCTCACTCACTCAGGCAGTGCTCTTCCTGTATGGAGATGAATCTCACCACTCTAGTGTGGCTGCTTGGCCCAGAAAGTGTTCCTGACACAGAGATAATTAACTGCTTCAAAGGGCTTGGAGTTCCAGCATTACACCTGCTGATCCTCAGAATATTTAAGTAATAACACCTAACACAGTGCATGTCAGGAAGTTCATTTCTGAATTTGCTGGATGATGGATTAACCTTTGTTTCAGAATACCATTCACTTTGGTAGGTTCACAAAACAAATGCAAGAATAATTTTCAATAAAATAACAGATGTAAAATAAGTTTTAAATATGTATTTCTTCTATTATGCAAGAAACCATACAAGAAAGCAAACAAACAAACAAGTGATGCAAACACTCCAGCAACTGCCACAATTTGAACTTGAAGACAACCCTTCTGATACCCAAAGTGGAGATACCCTTCAAATGGTGAAGCTGAAGCTCTGTAGTAATGCCAAAATCCTGTGGTAACTCAAAGAGCTTTGTGCATGCTATGCAGGACCAACACATAGCTGCAGATCCTGGTAGGTGAGTCAGAAAAGGGATGATGGACAACATTTATAGTGGAGTTTTAAAGATCATCTAGTTCCAAACCCCCTGCCATGGGCAGAGGCACTTTTCCCACTAGTTCATTCAGCCTGGTTCCTTCCAACTCAAACCCTTCTATGGATCCATGAAGATGGACCAAGTACAGTGAATTACACCAGCCTCCAAACTTCCCTTCTACCTTTAAGTGAATTGATTCTAAACAAACAACTAAAAACTACTTGTTGAAACCCAGGTGCAGCTACTTATCCATTTCACAGACATGGAACTTGACTCTACTCTGAGCCCCCTCTGCAGCCAAAAACTGGGTGTGAATGAGCCAAGAGACTATGCCCTGCAATTTTGCTGCCTTTTGAACTGTTTTTACAGTGGATAGAGACCTGCAATCCTAAAGCAAAGTTGGAAAGATAAAGAAGCTATTCTACACTGCTCCAGATGTATCGCACTCTTAGAATTTGCCTTGACAGTGGTAAATGCAATAAAAAAAAAAAAACAAAACCAAAGAAAAGGGAAGAAGTAGCAACCCCCTTACTGCACCTGGACTACTGCAGCACAGCAGTCACAGCACAAGTGATGGAAAAGGTGTACTGCATGCAAACAGCAGGGAAGAGGGACTTGAGGACCTTTTCAGACGGCTCTGGATTCCATCATGAAACACTGGTAGCAAGAGCTGCTGACAGAGTCTGGGCAGCTGCTCTGTCATCCCTCACAGACTCAAGTGCAAACTCCTGCAAGCTGGCAGGAAGCTTTCCTCACTCTATCTACTGTAATGCAGCATATGGTCACTGCACACAGGACAGCTGGGGGACAAAGTGGCCTCTAGATTTAAAAATACCGTATCAGACCCAAAGCATTTTGCTGTCAAAGTTGCACCACTGCCACCTGGGAGCTGAGGAAAGGAGGAGACAAGAAATGCTGTTTGGGCCTAAGCACTTCAGGACATGGGAAAGGTCAATCAATCAGATAAAGGTTTCACAGTGCACATCAAGTCTTCTAGCACCCACATGAGCTAACAAGTTTTTCTGAAGACAGTTTCCCAGTGTGCTGGCTAGCACCTGTCAGCTTAAGACATTCACCTCCTGCTCCAAAACGTCTGTCCCACTTGAGAGGTGGGGGTTGGTCTCTTCTCTCCAGTATTGGGTGATAGAAGGAGAGGAAATGGCCTGAAATTGTGCTATGGGAGGTTTAGGTTGGAGACACAGAAGAATTTCACACCTTTTGATCAAACTGAGGAACAAAAAGCCTTCCTCGAAAGCTTCCTCATAAAAATGAAGCCATATTACCTGAACACAACCTAGAGGATGTACCAGATTCTTAACTACGCTGCTGACACTCTCTGAGGAACAGGCATTGACTTTAAACAACAAATAAATGTTTCAAAGTAGTTTGACTGTGGAAAAAATAAAAGTCATTGAAAGCTAAACAATGTTTCCAGAAATATAAATATTTATGTTTGCCTCTCCCTTTTTATTTAAACTATTCTTTTTCAGTTATGATCCAAAATTCCCTAGAAAGTTTTCAGTAATACTTCATCTTTTCAGTCAGATTGTCAGGTAATTAAAACTAATTCCACATACACCCCACTACACCCTCTAAAATAAAGCAGAACCTTCCACAACACTGCAGGAAAAGCAATCAGGAAATGCAGTCAAGTTGGTATATTTTAGTTCCTAACAAAGCATAAGGAAATTGTACCCTATGAAAACATAAGGATCATAGAATGGATCAGGGTGGAAGAGACCTCAGAGATCATCTACTCCAATCTCCCTGTCATGGGCAGCTCCTCTCAACTAGACTTGGCTGCTCAACACTCCATCCAACATGGCCTTGAACATCTCCAGAGAGGAAGGCAGCCTGTTCCAGAGTCTCACCACCCTCATACTGAAGAGCTTCTTCTTAAGATCCAGTCTAATTCTACTCTCCCTCAGCTTCACACAATTCCCCCTTGTCCTGTCTTTAGACACCCTCATGAAAAGTTCCTCTGCAGCCTTCCTGAAGGATCTTTTAAGCTATTGCCAGGGAACTCTTGAGATTCACCCCCAAGAGCCTTCTCTTCTCCAGGCTGAACACCCCCAGCTCCTTCAGACTCTCCTCATAGCAGAGATGCTCCAGCCTTTGAGTCATCTTTGTGACCCTCCTCTGGACTCACTCCAACAGTTCTGTGTCCTTCTTTCTGCTGGGGACACCGGAACTGAAGGCAGTATGTGAGGTGAGGTCTCAGGAGAGCAGAGTCAAGGGGCAGAATCCCCTCTCTTGCCCTGCTGCCCAGACTCATTTGGATGCAGCCCAGCACACAGCTGCCTGCTGGGCTGCATGAGGGCACCGCTGGCTCCTTTTCCTCAATCAGTATACTCAAGCCTCTTTCTCTTCAAATCACTCTTTACCTAGTCTGGTTTTGTGCCTTGGATTGACCCAACCTAGAAGCAGGACCTTGCACTTTGACTTGTTGAACCTCACGCAGTTGGCACTGGCCCACTTCTCAAGCCTATCAGGATCCCTCTGGATGGATCCCTGCCCTCAGTTGAGTCCAGAGCACCACACAGCTTGGTGTTGTTGGCAAATTTGCTGAGGCTGCACCAGATGCCACCACCCTTGTCACTGACAAAGATGTTAAAAGCACTGTACCCAGTACAGATCCCCGAGACTGCAAGTCTCTATGCCAGCAACCCAGATGCTCAGTACAACTGCACATCATTCCCATGTCACTAGGATTCATAAAGGCAATTTATAATTATATATATTCATACACACAAGGGGATGCACAGTGCAAAATAAACTGCCACATACTCTTGAGACTGACATGTCTCTAGCAGAAATAAATAACAAGTTAACACCTAAATGCCTCCAAACTGCCACATGACAGGGTCTTATCTCCTTGCATTTTAAGCCTGCTCTCAGTTCCAAATCTGACTGCATTTTTTCTTACAAGCTGCCTGTTGAAGTACTGTTGGTCCCCTGGGTCTCAAGATCCCTTGCCCCAGGGCAATTCTGTTCATACAGGCTATACTTAATTTATACATAAGGAACATTTTTGGCCTGAAGACTTATATTTGTGAAGTTCTTAGATGATCCAATTAAAAAGAAAGTGCAGGATGGTTGAGGGGGTGGGAGCAGCACATTACAAGTCACTCAGTCCATTTAGTTGCACATTAACAGTTTTGCAATTCACCACAAATGCTAACATATATTTTTTAAGCTTAAAAAACTCACCCATCTTGTGTTGGTGGATATTCACATTCTTCTCCCTTTGGGAATACGTTGCTAGGAAATAGATCACATATTGGAATAGAAGGTGGATCTGTCTGGACTTTAGCTGTTGAGTACAAGTGAAGAAAGTTTAACATCTGGCACACCGCAAATGTTAAGTATCTTATCTTCAACCACAGAAGCTGAACAGCAGAAGTTATTTAGGATCCTCTTACTAGGATCTGGGCTTCAACCAAGATCACATCGTATCACAATGCCCTCGTATGACTTTATTTGGCTCAATGTGACATTCAGAGATACCAGGAAGAAAAGAACCCCAGACAGGCTTAGCCTACAGAGTCAAGCTGCACCTCCAAGTTTCTTTCAATTGCCCAGGACAGCTCTTACCCACGGTTAAAACAAATATTCACTTAGCCTATCTTTATTTTTGTGCTTGATACCTACGTCCTTTCTTCTTTTTCTTCTTCTTCTTCTTCTTCCCTGTTGCTCCATCTCCTTCACCCTCTCCATCTACAGGAAAGAAAGTGCTCAGGTGAACATAAAATAACCTTACAAAACCAAAGAATTTTGTATGAAGCACAAGACCATCTGGAAACATTTCCTTCAGTGCAGAATTTAATGAACTAAAAGATGACAGCTAGAAGCTGCCATCAAGCCATTAGCACTCTCAACCCCTCCACCAAATAGTGACTTAAAGTATTTTCTAAAGTTGTTAAATGCCATCAGAGAAAGAAAAAAAAGAAAGGCAACACAAGTAAAGAACTTCCAGAAAGTCCTACTTCAAATTCCTCTGTTGTCAATTCACCCAAAAAGATGCTTGGGGCTGGGGGAGGGTGTTATAGAGAAGTGTATTAGACACAACAGCTAACAAAAAGCTAGGAACTTCTGCTTCAAACTCATCCTTTGATGTTTCAGATAAAGGAACTTAGTGCATCTGGAAAGAGGAAAAAAACCCAAACAACCAAAGGTGACAGCACTTAGGTCAGGATCAATTTAATCTGGAGACAAAAGGGAAAGTCACAACCAGCCCTAAGTGTGGGAGGTACCAGTGGGAGGTTTTCATTGAGCATGCAGCATGTAAGCACCAAGGACTGGCCATACCATATTACAGTCACATTGGGGAGTTAACAACTTCATGTCTGGCTACATCTGAAGCTTGCCTACTTCATCCACAATCAAGGATTTGTCTAATGTGATACCATCTAACTAAACCTTCTACGTCTTATCACAAGATCATTTCAAAACTGGGCAAGTACTAGTCATGTGCATCCATATAATCAACCAGGTTGGAAGAGACCTCTAAACTCATCCAGCCCAACCTATCACCCAGCCCTATCCAACCAACTAGACCATGACACTAAGTGCCTCACTTGGTCTTTTCTTGAAGACCTCCAGGGACAGTGACTCCACTGCCTTCCTGGGCATTTAGAATGTTTTTTTTTTAATCAAAAACTAATAGCAAAATGGAAAGAATTTCTTAGAATCAAGTCAATGCATTTGTCATTTGGAATGCCTTTATACAGAAACCTCTATTTGCTCACTGATTTAAAAGCCAAACCACTGGCCACTTGCTCCAGACACCGGACTTCAAGCTTCTCATGATGGTCAGTGTCCACATTTTTATGTGGTAGTGACTGCTACAGTCCTGCAGCTGGAGCAAATCTCAGTAATGTGTCACATCTCCCTGTCCTCAGCTCATTTTGGCATTATGTATCTTATTTTAAATAGTAAAGAACTGCAAGTATAATTTGTACTACTAGTGTAACTACTACTAGTGTAACTACAATCTGCTCCAGTTTACCAGATTCTCCACCAATCCCTGTTTCACAGGCAGTCAAAAATCCTTATCAGTGCTATAGATTTCTTTAAAATGTGGTCACTTTGCCACATTTCTCTTGACCTTGAGCCGTGCTCAAGCCATTCACCAAAAAAAAGGTATCAGATTTGACTCTAGTTTCCTTCACTCTGTGTTTTTTTTAGAGTTGTTTTTAAACATCAGGCCTGAAGCGCAAAAGAAGTATGGCATTTAAAGGTTGTCACTGCTGCTATCTGCTTATTGTGGCATTTTCATACATCACTGCACGTGAGTCTGCCAACTGCAAGCCCAACTAACCCAGCCTATGCCTCCTTGTCCTTGAAGACTGCTGCAGACTAACTGTGCTGCCAGAAACATAACTACCGCATCCGACCAATACCCGGTTTGTCTTCAGGTTATTTAGCTGCTAGTGAAAGCAACTGAAGATCTTTGCAAAACTGGAGCCCACTTTATGCCATTTTGGCACAGCTGTTTAATAACTTAGCTTAATAGAATGCAAAAATGCTACCCATCAGCATCTTTGAACACTGCAACAGAAATCTGAAGAGCACTTCCCAATCTTTCCTAGATTTTAAAAGGTATAGTCTCACATCTGAGGCCGCTCAGAAGGGGGAGGGGTAGATATTCTATTGGTTTTTAATCTAACGTAGCACCACATATTAAGCAACATCAATGAAACTACAACAATTAAGAGAACAAGTAGTGAGGAGCTGCACAAGCAAGAACACACGGTTCTCTTCAAAAAAATTCAACCAGCAGTTTTTTCCCCTCAAAAAAATTTTTTTTTCTAAAAACACCTACAAGTCTAATATGTGGAAAAAGGTACATTAACATACAGCACCTTTTAAATACTTTCTAATACTCATTCTTAACACTATAAAATGCATATAACAAGCTCCTGATTTGCAACTAACAATATTATTTCTCCTGAGATAGAACTATAACTACTTCAATAATGTTCAAAGAATGTTTTTCATTGCATAAAGTCTTCATTACCCTCCTCAATACTTGTTTTAGTTGCAACCATGGCAAAGCATATATTGTATGAATAGCTTTCAACTCCATAACTTGAAATTTATGGTAAACCAAAGAATCCATCAAAAAATCCTTCTACAGAAGGTAACTGCATAAAACTGGATGCTCTGTATAGATTAATGATGTTCATCGATCAATTAATTTGCAATTTTACATCTCAGTACACATTTATTTTTTTTTTTTTAAGCTTCTCTATCTAATTTATTAAATTAAATTCTGGAATGATGAATTCCAGCAATGGCCAGCTAAGAAAGATTTCTAAGCAGAACAGCAAGAGCCATTTTCAGGTGCAGCGTCTGCTTTAAATGTGAATTCCCAAAGTGGAAACTCGATTACTGACTTGAGAAATTTATTTTCCTGAATGATCATTTTTATTAAGAACCACTCATCAGAACAAAGGAAAGAAAGCTTTTTTTCCCCCTTGATATTCCTACACAAAAGATGCAGCCAGCCTGGGTTTCAGTATCAGGCACTTGCTTAGAACATCAGCTGCACAGCTCAAGCAACACACAAGATGTGTGCCTTGCTTGTGTATTGATCTCTCCCCAGTTCAGCTGTAATTAAAAAAAAAAATCAGGGTTATAGATGAGCAGCTTTCAACTCACTGGCAAAGACTCCAACACCTTCTATTAATTAAAAACCTCTTTTAATTTCTTTTCTGCAATTTTTCAATTCTAAGCCAAGAATAAGAGACATCATTTGGAAAATCTATACCAGCCATGGTAATGCAAGTGAGAATGATTTATAGCTTACTTCATCTTAACTAAACATTGCCTTGCAGTAATAAGACCCTTGAAAACATGAAGTTTTAACAAACTTCTTATCCTTGCTACATGCATATATATATATATATGCATGACAGCTAAATTGTTGCCAAAACGCAAAAAACATACAGTTGCATCTCAGCTCTCCTAGACAAAACCACCACCACAAAACCCAAACCCAAAATGCATCTGTAAAGGTTTGTTAAAATAGGAGCCTAGGAAGAAACTGAAACTGGAAATGTTAGAAGACAAAGTTACACTTGCCTTCATCATCATCATCTTTTTCTTTCTCCTCCAGTGCTTGCTTATCCAATTGTTTTGCTACATCATCAACAGCACCTTCCATTTCTTTATCTGTTTCTTGTCCTGCTTGTAAAAGTAAAGTATGACTTAAATGACAGCTCCACAACAGTAAAAAACAGCCTCCAAAACTTTATGAAGATATGATACTGCACTCATCCCACGGACACCAGAGTATATCATGACTTTTTTTTTTTTTTAAACAGACCCAATATGCAAGCTTGTGGGGCACTACGATGACAGGACAACAGTTACTGACACCTGTATGTAAAGGCAGCATTAACCAGACACTTCTCACTACTTTTTTTCTGCTCAAACTACATCTTCTTGCCGTAACAGCTGCCTGTTCTTGTGAGATAACATGGGTGTGAAATAGATAATTATAAACGCACTGCACGATCGTCATTAACTGCTAGCCTGCTAAACAAACCTAAACCTTAGTTTCCCTTACACTCTTTGCCCAGACTTGCTCCGGCTCTCTCGGAGAACTTGGAAGGGGTACAGAGGCTCCATCATGCGGGATGACTCTTACAGCGGCAGTCTTACGCCTTTCCCCCCTCGGGGCACATGATGGGGGATGAGGGAAGGGGTGGCTTCTCCTGTGCTTATCCGAGCAGGGAGGACTTCCCTCGCCCCTGCTTCCCTGATGCTGAACGGCAGCAGCATCCTCCCGGCACTCGCCGGCCCCCTCCTCGCCGAGGGGACCTCCCTCAGCCCACACGGCCGGCACGGGCCGGGACAGTGGCCTCCGCGGCGTCCATCACTCTCCCCGCGACCCGCACGGCAGGACCCTTTAATCACCCACAGCCTCCCGCTACCGCCTACAAGGCCCAGTCTACCGGCTCCCGGCCCCCTCAGGCCACCCCGCCGGCCTGTCAGCGGCGAGTCCCGGCGCGGCCCGGCCCGGCCCCTACCCGCGGGCCCCGCTTTGCCCTTCTTCTTCTTCTTGCGCTTCTTCTTAGCACCATCCTCCGCGCCAAGTCCCGCTGCGCCGCCTTCCACGCCGTCCTTGTCCTCAGGCTCCGGCGGCAGCTCTCCGTTAAGGTGCTTCTCCTCCTCCTCGGCGGCAGCGCTGCCCGCCTGCCCCACGGCCGCCATGTCGCCGCGGCCGCGCCGCCTGCTACACACGGGGAGAGCCAGGAAAAGAGAGAGCGAGCGAGGAGCGGCGGGCCCGGCCCTCCACTCTATGGTGAGCGCGGGGCACGCCGGGAAGCCTGGAGGACTCCGCCGGTGTTGGGCGGGGGGTGCGGGCGAGGCGGCTCCACGCGCAGTGCCCTTCCGGCGCGCACGCGCCATGCGCCGTTGCGAGTGCGGGCGGGAGGGCTGAGCGGAGCGTGGCGGCCGTGGGCAGCCTGGGGGACTGCGAGGAGCCTGTGCAGTGGCTGAGTCCTCTTGCTGAGGCTGCCTGGCAGTCTGCTCCTAGCGTGGCCATGCTCCTGTGGTCAGGCTCTTGAAGCGCTGTGGCCCAGTGCTCCTGCTGTCCCCTACAGCCTGGCCGCAGGCCACCGACCTGTGGCACGGGCCACCTTTATTGTCCCTTTGTTGTCATAAGCCTCTACCCTGTGCCCGGTCATCTGTTTTTTTCCTAGGCATAGTTCTCACCGACAAGCAGAATTGTGATCAGATGGTGTTTTCTCCCTGTGCCTTTGAGTTTGAGAGGCCCTTTTTGCTTTGCACGTTCCATCTGGCTGGAGTTGAGGAAGTGCAAACTGCTTGGGTGACACAAAACACTTGCACAAAGCTGGGTTTCAGTTCAGAGAGGTCAGCAAAGTAAGATGACAAACTGGTAGTCATTGCAAAGGAAGGTTTCAAAATGACAGAACTGTAGCATGGTTTGGGTTGGAAGGGACCTTAAAGATCATCTAGTTCCAAACCTCCTGCCAAGTTTTCACTTTTTACAGGTTTTCTGCTGGTTAAATTGTGTTGGCTAAAAGTAATTTTTTTTCCTTCTTTCTTATTTATATATATATAAAATTTTTTCCTTCCTGATATGTTTCAACAACTCTTGCCTGAGATGTGTTTGTAGTATACTGTAGTGTTATGATAATTTAAATCATAGAATTAGTCAGGGTTGGAAGGGGCCACAAGAATCATCTAATTCCAACCCCCCTGCCATGGGCAGGGACACCTCACAGTAGATCAGGCTGTCCAGAGCCTCATCCAGCCTGGCCTTAAACACCTCCAGGGATGGGGCTTCCACCACCTCCCTGGGCAACCCATTCCAGGGTAATTTACAACAAATAAAGGTTATAAATGGGCCTTATCCTGCCCAGCTGTATTACAAAATGCTTCTGCAACTGGGTTTTTACTTTGGAAAACTGACACCACCTTGTGCTTCACTGAGGTACAAATTCGGTACCCTTGGACCCACTGAGGCTAGCTGCTTGCTTCCATTTTTCTTAGCTCACTCTCCTGGCCCACTACAGTCCTCAGCAAACACTGAAAAACAGTGGTCAAGCATTGGAATTGGGTGCTTATGGGAGTCACTTGCCCTGAAGGTGTTCAATAAATGTGTACACGTGGCCCTTGGGGACATGGTTTAATGGCCATGGTGATGTTAGGTCAGTGGTTGGACTTGATGATCTTAGAGGTCTTTTCCAACTGAAACAGTTCTGTAATCTGTGGTACTCCAAGGGAAAGGAAGAGATGACCTCGGGATGGCAACTTTGGCAACCAGAGCACAAATAATGTTCACAGATTACACTGGATTCGAAGGGACCCTCAGAGGTCACCTCGTCCAACCCTCCTGCAGTCAGCAGGGACATCTCCAACTAGATCAGGCTGCCCAGGGCCACATTGAGTCTGATCTTGAATGTCTCCAGGGATGGGGCCTCAAGCACATCTGTGGGCAGCCTGTTCCTGCATTTCACCACCCTCATTGTGCAGAACTTCCTCCTGATGTCCATCGTAAATCCACCCTGCTCCAGTTTCAAACCATTGCCCCTTGTCCTTTCTCCACAGGCCCTTCTAAGCAATCCCTCCCCAGCCTTCCTGTAGGTCCCCTCCAGATGCTGAAATGTAGTTATAAGATCTCCCTGGAGTCTTCTCCAAGCTGAACAGCCCCAACTCTTTCAGCCTGTTCCCATATCAGAGATTCTCCAGCTCTCTGCTCATCTTTGTGGCCTCCCCTGAACCCTCTCCAGCAGTTCCACATCCTTCTTGTGTTGGGAGCATCATTTACTCTAAGTGAGGTCTCCTCAGATCTGAGCAGAGGGGCAGAATCACCTCTCTGGATCTGCTGTAAACAAATGTGTCTCCACAGCTTGAGGTGATGCTGCACTTGCAGTGCTGTTACTGGATCCAGGAGCACTCCCTTAGCTGTGTTCATTGGAGACTAAGCCCTGTCCTATAGCATGCCCTTACCAGCTTAGACCTTTTTGTCCTTCTGCTGTTGCCAGCCAGCTGTTCTAGCATTTACTGCACATCCTATTCACGAATGCTGCTGCAGTTTCCAATTTCATGCTGTACTAGGCAGCACAATGAAAAGACAGCATCAAACAGGCCAGAAGAGACATGTGAAAACCATTTTTAGGTGCACAAAAATACTGGTTTGGGTTTTTTCTTTTTCTCACAGTGGCTTTTTTTTTTTTTTTTTTCCCCTCAATCAGCCTCCTAGAAAAAAGGCAAGCAGTGACTGGGGAGATAAGGGAAGGGCTGGATGCAGTCCAAAACATCTGGTCATTAGGCAGCAGGGCTTGAAACCTTTTTCTGAAAGACAACACAGAGACTCACCTCTGCTTTTTCTTCCAAGGAGGCAGCTCCCACTGCCCTGTTTTCTTAGCAAAAGAAGTTATGAACTTCAGGATAAGGATTCTATGATTCCTTTGCCCTTTCTTTTTCTTTCAGGTTAGGTTATGTTTTGTGTTTTCTTTTTAAGCTGTATATAAGTGTCAAGGAATGTCAGGGAATGGTGTGCAGTTTAATCCTAGGAAGAGAGGGAGGAAGGAATAGGGAGTGGCCAAGAAGAGTTGAACAGAGGGATGTTTTATTTGTTTCTGTTGGTATTTCTGGGACTGATGCCATTATTTATGTGTTTATGATGCTTTAATACTCCTTTTCCTAGCTTGAGGCCAAACTTATAGTCCTTACTCAGCTCTAAAAATCCACTGAAGTCAATTTTTATAACTGAAGGCTCAATATCAGGCCTAAAGGCTGGATGTAGAGAAAGAAAAGGCTTCTTGCATGAGAGCAAATGTGTGCTATGAACTCCAGAAGATTTTCCACCTCACTAACTGCTAGGACATTTGTACTTCCTCAGCCATCACCACCCCTAGCACTTCCTAGGAGAATGATAGCTGGCACCAAAGGGTCTTCCTTAGCAGAAGCAAGATAAAGGCCTTTCTTAATTCTGAAACTACTTCTCTAAGACTTGACCTAAAACCTAGATGAAGTAGCTAAATCAAAAGTGACAAAAGGAGCCAAAGAATTCACATTTTACACTGTTCACTGGGAACTTCTTTCCACATTCCATGAGGAAAAACTTCTTTACTGTGAGAGTGCTGGAGCCCTGAAGCAGGCTGCACAGAGAAGTTCTGGAGTCTCCTTCTGTGGAGACTTCCAAGAGCCATCTGGATACATTCCAGTGTGGCCTGCCCTGGGTGATCCTGCTTTGGCAATGGGGTTGGACTCAATGATCTCCAGGGGCTCCCTTCCGACCCCCGTGATGCTATGATTCCTTTGCATTTTCTTTTTCTTCCTACCAAACACCAGTTTGATCACAGCCTGTCAGTCCTAATCCAAACATCCTGGCGTGCATCAGCTAGTGTCACAATGTCAACATCCTCTGGAGGACATCCTTCTTCTAAAAAAGAAGTAAATTCCATCTGTTTTATTGCTGAAAGTGCCCTTGAGAAGTACAAATTGCTGCTTGTACACTCAGAGTGGGACATAGCAAATGCTTTTCAGTTTGCAAGAGTATATGCATGCTGTGAAATAGCAAAACATGTCAGTTTATTGCCTCCTGAAGCTCATCCTTAAACTTGCTTTGAAGAGGGGAGATTCATGTGCAGAAACCAACCCACTCCTGATTATTTCTGTGATATAGAGCCACCACATTAAGTGTGCATGCAGATATGTTTGTTAGGGCCTTGAAAATGATCAGGGGCCTGGATCACCTCTGCCACAAAGACAGACTGAGGCAGCTGGAGTTGTTCAGCCTGGAGAAGAGAAGGCTCTGGGGAAACCTAATAGCAGCCTGCCAGTGCCTGAANTACTATGATTATATGTACTACTGTGTCTTCCTGGCACACCTCTGTGCTTGTATGCGGTCTTGATAGGGGCTGGAAAGCTTCAATGAAGTCAAGAGTGCTGACATTGATGTCTTTGAAACAAGTTTGTATTTATCACAGGATGTCAGGGGTTGGAAGGGACCCAAAGAGATCATTGAGTCCAACCCCCTGCCACAACAGGACCAGACAATCTAGCTCAGGTCACACAGGAACACATCCAGACAGGCCTTGAAAGTCTCCAGAGGAGGAGACTCCACAACCTCTCTGGGGAGTCTGTGCCAGTGCTCTGGGACCCTTACAGTCAAGTTCCCCCTTGTGTTGAGCTGGAATCTCCTGTGCTGCAATTTCCGTCCATTGCTCCTTGTCCTATCACAGGGAGCAAGTGAGCAGAGCCGGTCCCCCCATTCCTGATCCCCAGCCCTCAAATATTTGTAAACATTTATTGGATCCCCTCTCAGTCTTCTCTTCTGCAGACTAAGCAGCCCCAGGTCCCTCAGCCTCTCCTCATCAGGCAGTGTTCCAGTCCCCTAATCATCTTCATAGCCCTCTGGACCCACTCCAGCAGATCCCTGTCCCTCAAACTGGGGAGCCCAAAACTGAACTCAGTGTCACAAACCCCTCTTTTAAAAATGAAAACCTATTTATTGACATACCCCCTGAGTTAGAACTGCAGGTGCCAGCAGTCTTTCCTAGACAACAAAATCAGACATTGCCTATCCTCAGAAGTAACTGTAAGTGAAAACACTGGAGTAGAATCAACCTAAGTTATCAAAACCTGATAGTTTGATCTTCAGTTTTGTATCAGCTTCATGCGATTTAATCCACTAGCTCATTAATGTATGCCCCTTCATACAGGGGTGGTTACTGTTATTAGAAGTAGATTTTGAAGTAATTCCTCAGCTTCACTCTTAGTATAAAAAAGAAAAGCAGTTTCTTTCTCACAGCTTGCTGCCAGAACTATTTTCCTCTGGGGTGCTCCACTCCTTTTTAGGGAGCAATGGAAGCAGTGTTTACAGCTGCAGTGCTGGTGGCAGGATCTTGGATATTTCTTTCATCAGATATTTTCTTTTATATCCAGGATATTCTTCTGCTTCCCTCTTCCCTTTCACACCTTCTCCAGATTTAAAGTGGAAACTTTCATTTT
>WBNM01034068.1:0-34008 GCA_013399055.1 Ramphastos sulfuratus
CTTTTTCTTTTTCTTTTTTATCTATCTTTCCCTTTTCCTTTTCTTTTCCTTTTTCCTTTCGCTTTACCTTTCCATTTTCCTGTTTTCTTCATTTCTATTTCTATTTTTTTTTTTTTTGCCAGGTCAAAATCTAAATTCCTTGATGAGTAGCACTTCCTTGATCAGTGACAACTGCCAAATAAATTTTCAGATGACCCAGATCCTTTCATAAGGAAATGTTGCCATTTCCCTCACAAACCTGTCATTTTTTATGACTTCCTCTATCATACTTCATGATTTCTTTTTCAAAGAAGTGGTTCACTATAGGAGAGAATCATAAGGTAGATTAGGTAAATGTAGATATATGTACAATTTTCCAAGCCCCCCCCACTATGTTCAGGGTTTGGAACTAACTGATGTTTCAGATACCCTCCAACCCAAATCATTCTATGATTGGATGGTATTTGAAATACAAGCATTCAGAAAAGGAAACATCTGACTGTCTGAAACCTTTTGCTCCATGAAAGTCAGAAAATGTGCAAATACCCTATTGAAAACAGTTTTGATGACTGATTTTTGGCCACTCTTAAAGCCTCTGCTATGGCCAGCTGAAATGGTGGTATTATAGCAGTGATCTCTTTCTTAAAATTTCCTCACTAACTCAAGGCCAGCGAAATAAATTGTTGTCAGACTACACTTGAGAGCTTTAAATAATGCAGGCTCACAGCTGCAATCTTTTTAACTCAGCCTCACTGCCTACCTTTACAGCAAGAAAATAAGAAAGCACAGTCATGTTCTGAAATGCTGTTTCCCAGACTGCATTGAATGGACAAAGTGGAGGAGTGAAGAGATGTGATCAAGGAACTCAGGTAGCAGAGAGGAAAAGGCTCCATTTCGCTCTTGCTTTGCAAGCATTTGAAGCCAAGAAGTCCTGACATGGGTCTGTTTGATTCACTGATGGAAATATCTTTGTTCAGCATTGCATAAAGTGAAGCTCAGCAAAACAACTGCTGCTGGTGGGGGCCTTATTAAGATACCACTCTGTGCAATGGGAAGGCAGATGGGAGCCTGGAAGGCTGATGCTGGAAAGCCAGAAGCTACTGCCTACGTGCCCTATTTCACTGTTCAGTCTGGTGTTTGTCCCCTGGCCATAAATGTACACAGAGACCTTGCCTGACAACACAGAAAAAATCTGAGTTAAAGACCAAGTCAGCAACTTGTGTCACAGTTCATGGAAATTTTCAGGAGATCTTTAATTCCCAGACTGTGCTCATTGCTGTAATTGGAGAGGATCTCCACAGTAAGGACAGATGATCCTAAATAATGTGGTGGATGCAGATTAATCAAATTACAACTTCATGATGAGAGTCCTTAGCAATTTCTTTTGCACTGAGGATCTCCGTGAAAGATATTTGAGGATTAATAATATGTTTCTGTTAATATTTATAATCACATATCAAAACCCATCAGCCAGGGAAGACAACAGGATGAAAGGACAGTATATGAACAGGAGATACAAAGGGAAAGTAGTGCTTCTTGTTTTTGCTGGTAGCCTTCTCTGCATCTTTGAGAAAGATACTGCTTAACTCACTTTGCTCCTTCTTCCACCTTCCAAAGGCATTTCTCTAAGTGTAAGTAGTTCCCTGAAGGGCAACTGAATAACCTTAAGCTGAACATATGTTTACTGGAAGGGGTGGGTCTTGGCCTGTGATCTGATTGCAAAATGCATGTATTACAGTTTGCTTCTATATACAGTCAGTAGACTTTGCTGCATCCCAAATAAGGCAGCACATAATAAACTAATACAGAAAAACCATGTCTAAGATTCAACAAAGTTGCAAATTCCTACTTTTATGATCATCTCATTTCATGCCAGCAGAGTGACATTGGTAGAGGTTTTTTTTTTTTATGTCTAATGGGCATATCCAGGCTCCTGCCAAACATGCTGTGTGCCAGATGAGCTGCTGCCAGGTTATAAACTTCGAAGGACTTGTTATCCAGAGGAATAAAAGAGTTTGCTCTCAGCCTGTGTTTTGCAATTGATTAACAGATTCATTGCTATCTTACAGAGTAGCTGCCTCAGTCAAAGAACACCTTCAGTGCTATCCAAACCTTGGAGATGGATCCAAATGTCCCTATTACATAGAGTTTCCATTCCAACCTCAGATCACAGGATGTTAGGGATTGGAAGAGACCCAAAGAGATCATCGAGCCCAACTCCCCTGCAAGAGCAGGACCATGCAATCTAGCTCAGGTCACAGAGGGACACATCCAGAAGGGCCTTGAAAGTCTCCNTGGATCCAACCAAACACCAGGGATTCACTTGGAAAACAGGATGCCACAGTTATGAGCACAGGGAACAAGCTCTAATACAGTCTGACAAAACAAGAGAGGAGAAGTGCAGTTTTCTGTGACTACATGAATTGGAATTTAATCAGAGACATAAAATATAATATAATGCAAAAAGACAATACCTTGTTTGGACTTGGACCAGGTCAGAAAAGCTTTTAAGAACATTCACCCTACTTAAAACACAGTTTTCCATTCCTTCTTTACTGAAGCTAACTTTATGAACTGTGACAATAAAGGACTCAGACAACAATTAACAGTCATTAAATGTGACACTGAAAGAGCCTACCTGAAAATGTGGTGTGTAATTCTGCAAAGACCTTCCTATAAAATAGGAATAGTTTAAAGTGCAGGATATTTTGGGTCAGTAACAAATTATTTTCAGGAAAGTAAAAAACTGGGGAAAAAAATGTTTTATATCACTTTTTTTTTTTTTTTTTAATCTGTGTTCATGTTGGATTCAACTTAAAAAAATAAAAACCAACAACAAGAACAACAAAAAAAACCCCACAACAACAAAAGCCATGATCGTTTGGAGCTTTTTAGATCATTCTTAGCTATGATTTTGAATGGAAAATTGAGAAGCTTGATTTACTAAGTGAGATGGCCACATATGTTGATTGTTTTCTCATGAGTTTTCTGGTAGGTGCCTTTTGGCAACACAGACATGGACTTACAAAACATTTTGGTTTCATCAGATCATCAGTTTTCAGGGGAAAATGGTTTACCTAAATGCTGTCACTGTATTCCAGTCAGAAGCATCAGTATATATATAACAAATATGATGACAACATCATCAGTTTCATCTCAGATCAGGTTTTTATGAAGCAGGCCTTTTAAATAAAAAGGTATTTGGAGGGTATTCATTGATGCCTTATAGGTGTTTGCACTTTAAGTGATGTTATTACCTATATCTATCCTCTGGCCAAGTGTTCTCAAACTCTGCCAATCTTCTCAAGATTATCAGAAGTATTCTTTCATGAAGTAAACACTGTTCTTTGGTATACACTGTTATTCATAGATGTGAAGTTTGCATCAACTGTGTTATCTCAGCAGCTAAAAATTTAGGTGGGAAATGCTGCTTTGATACAACTGCCTTGTGGGATCTGGAGCAAATCATCCTGCAGTGCTGCTTTTCTGCTGACAAGGTCAAGTCTTTGAGAAGAAATTGTCTTTCACATTGTATATGTGTATTGCCTCTCAGCTGAGACCTCCAGATGCTACTGCAATACAAAGATTAAATAGTAGCATTATCTGTTAAGCAGTGAGTAGTGCACGCGTGGCGATGAGACATCCGTTTGGGATGAGGAGGAGAAGCAGGGATATTAAATCAGCTTCCCAAGATCATGTAATTCATTATCACCAGAGGGAGGATAATGAGTGCAAGATGAGGGGTTGACCTGCTGGAAAACAGCTCTCTGGAGAAGGACCTGGGAGTTCTGCTGGACAACTTCAGCATGAGCCATCAGCGTGATCTCATGGCTAGGAAGGCTAATGCTGTCTCAGGGAGCATTAAGAACAATGTGGCTGGCAGGTACAGAGAGGATCTCCTGCCCCTCTACTCTGCCCTAGTGAGGCCACATCAGGAGTTTTGTGTCTGATTCTGGGCTCTCCAGTTCAAGACAGAGTCATGTGAGGGATTATGGAGGTCCAGGGGACATGGAACTGTTGGAACGAGTCCAGCATCCACGAAGATGCTCAGAGGGCTGGAGCAGCTCTGCTCTGAGGACAGGCTGAGAGAGTTGGGGCTCTTCAGCCTGGAGAAGAGAAGGCTTTCAGGAGACCTTGGAGTGGCCTTCCAGTATCTGAAGGAGGCTACAGGAGGGCTGGGGAGGGGCTATTGACAAGGTCTTGTGATGACAGGACAAGGAGTAATGGGTTGAAACTGGCAGAAGGGAGATTTAAATTGGATGTTAGGAAGAAACTCTTTCCAGTGAGGGTGGTGAGACACTGGCACAGGTTGCCCAGGGAGGTTGTGGCTGCTCCCTTCCTGGAGGTGTTCAAGGTCAGGTTGAATGAGATTCTAGTGGGAGGTGTCCTATGGTGGGAGGTTGGAACTGGATGAGCATTGAGGTCCCTTCCAGCCTAAACCATTCTGTGATTCAGTGATTCTGTGACCATCTCTTGGCCATCTGCCTCTGCCCATCTCAGGTCCTGCCCAAGGCTGAGACACCTGGGGCTGTTTAGACTGGAGAAGACTAAGAGGATATCTTATAAATGGTTATTAATACCTAAAGGGGAAGCACCAAAAGGATGGGACCTGACTCTATTCAGTGGTGCCCAGCAGCTCAAGAGAGCAATGGGCAGAAACGGCAACACAAGAGGTTCCATCTGAACATGAGCAAAAATTTTCCTGTGAGAGTGATGGAGTATTGGAGGAGGCTGCCCAGTGTTGTTGTGGAGTCTCCTGTGAAGGCTTTAAAACCCTGCCTAGATGTGTTCTTGTGCAGCGTGCACTGGGTGAACCTGCTTTAGCAGGGGGATTGGACTAGATCGTCTCCAGAGGTGCCTTCCAGTCCCTACCGTTTTGTGGTTCTATGATTCTGCTGTGGATCAAGAGCCATTCCCAGGTAACTCTCCTGAAAAATGCTCACTTCTAGAGGATAAGTGAGGTACACATAAGGACATGTGACATCTTCTGCCAGTTGGGCTCAAAGGCACAGGTTTGTCCTAGACATGTTTCATCTTCTCATGAAGTTGCTAACACCTTCAAAAGCACTGAGCTCAGCCCTGCATCTGTGACACTTTGAAGGTCAGAGCACACCTCGAGTATGGGAAGGTTTCCATTTTTAAGTTGATGCTGTTGGTCAGAGTATTGCTTCTCTACCTCCTTACAGTTTAGCTTCACTTTCTGTTGGAGACATCTCTCAGCCAGAAAGGAGCTACTTCATCTGCAGGGCAGACGTGGCNTGTCCTATGGTGGGAGGTTGGAACTGGATGAGCATTGAGGTCCCTTCCAGCCTAAACCATTCTGTGATTCAGTGATTCTGTGACCATCTCTTGGCCATCTGCCTCTGCCCATCTCAGGTCCTGCCCAAGGCTGAGACACCTGGGGCTGTTTAGACTGGAGAAGACTAAGAGGATATCTTATAAATGGTTATTAATACCTAAAGGGGAAGCACCAAAAGGATGGGACCTGACTCTATTCAGTGGTGCCCAGCAGCTCAAGAGAGCAATGGGCAGAAACGGCAACACAAGAGGTTCCATCTGAACATGAGCAAAAATTTTCCTGTGAGAGTGATGGAGTATTGGAGGAGGCTGCCCAGTGTTGTTGTGGAGTCTCCTGTGAAGGCTTTAAAACCCTGCCTAGATGTGTTCTTGTGCAGCGTGCACTGGGTGAACCTGCTTTAGCAGGGGGATTGGACTAGATCGTCTCCAGAGGTGCCTTCCAGTCCCTACCGTTTTGTGGTTCTATGATTCTGCTGTGGATCAAGAGCCATTCCCAGGTAACTCTCCTGAAAAATGCTCACTTCTAGAGGATAAGTGAGGTACACATAAGGACATGTGACATCTTCTGCCAGTTGGGCTCAAAGGCACAGGTTTGTCCTAGACATGTTTCATCTTCTCATGAAGTTGCTAACACCTTCAAAAGCACTGAGCTCAGCCCTGCATCTGTGACACTTTGAAGGTCAGAGCACACCTCGAGTATGGGAAGGTTTCCATTTTTAAGTTGATGCTGTTGGTCAGAGTATTGCTTCTCTACCTCCTTACAGTTTAGCTTCACTTTCTGTTGGAGACATCTCTCAGCCAGAAAGGAGCTACTTCATCTGCAGGGCAGACGTGGCCGTTCTGCTCGTTATGCACCATGTGGCACAGTGGTAACTGGAGCCGACCTTAGCTGTGCAGTGCTCCTCTAACGGAGTCCTCGTGTGCGCTCTGACCGTTGTCATCCTCAGGCAGTTGCTTGGCAACACCAGCATCTTCGATATTCACTCGCCAGGCATTAGGTAATAAACTCAGCAATGAGGCTCCAGCTAGCTAATTTCCTCTGCCGTTTGCTGCAGAAGATAAAGCGAATCTGCCCTATCTTAGTGATGTGTCTAAACAACTGCCTGAAGATATTCTTCTGTTACAAATTGAATTCCTCTGTTTCAACTGACAGGTCCTTTACCCCTAGTCAGCTGTCTCGTGTTTGGGCACACACAGAGAGACTGAGCACCTAAGGAGCTGCTGTTGCTGTTTGCTCCTCAGCATACCAAGGAGTGAGCTATCTGGCAATTGGCGACTGCGCCTGATGCTCTGCGAGAGGCAAACCGCAGCCGGTGCGTGCTGGGCACAAATGAGCAGGACAAACTGAGCTGTGCAGGAGGATAAGTCACTATCACAGTTCCTGACTGGGGATGACGATATTGGTGGAAAAGGTGAAACATTTGCAGGACATATCCATTTAATGAGTAAAAGTCTAGCATAAGCCTCCTTCCTTCTTTCTCACAAAAAGCACTACGTCGTTGTTGGGAAAAGTCAGGACAGAATCGGCAGCCTGGGACTTGTCCCATCTCCAGTGTTTTTGGTAAGCAGGGGACAGGAAACTACTAGAGAGAGTCCAATGCAGGGCCACAAGGATGATTAGGAACTGAAATATCTCTTATGAGGAGAGGCTGTGACCTGGGGGTCATTAGCCTGAAAAAAGACTGAGAAATGTGCAGAAATACCTGAAGCGTGGAGATTGTGAGGATGGGGATGAGTTCTTTGCAGTGGTGACAAGGGGTACCAGGCACAAACTAGAACACTTCATTTGAAGAAGGAGAAGCTTTACTTTGAGTGTGCCAGAGCACTGGAACAGGCTGCTCAGAGAGGTTGTGGAGTCTCCTTCTCTGGAGACTTTCAAAACCTGCCTGAATGTGTTCCTGTGCAACCTGATTTAGGTGAACATATTTTAAAAGGAGTTTGGACTAGATAATCTCCTGAAGTCCTTTCCAGTTCCTGCCATTCTATGATTCTGCAATTCTAAAATGGAACTAATTGATCATCCTCTACCTATTTAAACTACCTAGAGTGCTCTGTGACTTCTCATGGTAGGACTTCATGATGCTATTTTGTGCTTGATGTCGCCAATGCAATATACTTGATTTCTCAACACACTTGAGACACACATACAGACAAAAGGTGCAAACTCTGCCTACAGCACAGAATAAATAAACTGAGTAGCAGCATGGATGAAATTGATATAAGCTCATAAAAAATAAGGCATCTAGCCTAAGTTACTCTCTGGACTCTTCCATGCATTAGTGGGGAAGAAAGGTGAACTATCTTAAACAGAAACCTATCTGTGCTTCCTAACCACAGAGGGGACCTAAATGAGGACTGGAGACTGAATATCTAACCTTAAAATATCTAATGTTAGATGAGCTGAATCCTATCCAAATTTCTGTAGATAATGTACCACTCTTTGGCTGTGTCAAACTCTTTCTGAGAAAGGTCAGAGGAGCAAGAGAGAGAATAAAGATTAGTCAGATAGCTGCTACACATCACAGCTTTCACACAGACAGATAAGCAATTTATTATCTGTCTGATTTTCTGGCTCCACTACAAACAAACACCTGGAATTTTGGGACAGAATACATTTAAATTGGGTCAAATGAATCAATTCTGACTCTGAAGATGGATGAGATCTTCACATGCAGGCAAAGGCTTCCTGGTGAAAGACTTAGCTTTGTTCAGATTCTGGGTTTTATGTATTTATGTAATGCATAAGGACTTAAGAACTGCTGTACTGGATCAGATGGAACATTTATCCCTGTTTCTCTATCTAGCAGTGACCAAGAGCAGGTGTCTAGGAAAAAAACTGCAGGAATTACAATGCTTAGCAGCCAGAAACATAAGGACTTGTTTGGTCAGCAGCTGTATCAATATGGTTGTGCTTGGAAATCCATGATAGCCTTTTCTTCCAGAGTAAATTTTCTTCCTACCATGAACTGTGCCCATTCTGTGGGCTGGATGATCTCCACTCTGTTGGATCTGTAGGTCTTAGCCTGGCAGGGTTTCATTTTACAGTCTGAGTTCATAAGAGAGACATATTCTTCCCTGTTACACAATTCTAAGAAAATATTTGAGGGTGCAGGTTGCTGTGTAAATGTCAGGTATTGCTTTCACTAACATAAATGTATCATTGTGACAGCTGTTTTGATATTCAAGCTAATCACAAGGAAAATGCACAGCCCAGAATTTTTCTAAGTGTGCTTTGCAGTGATTTCCCATTGCACGACCGAGAGCATGAACACAGCCATGAAAAGCTGAGGTGATGAAAAGAAAGCTAACACCTTCAAATATTGATGCTAGGACATGTGTTGCCAGCACAGCATTTCTCTCGTGACATTGAAGTGGCATAATTTAAGTCCTGAGAGGTGCTGAGATTGAAAGGTGCAGCGATTTCAGAATGAAGGGTACTTCAGAGCTCAGAGATCTTTGATGCCCTCATCTTTCATCCCAGAGCAGGAAGAAAGTCAGCCCCTCCCCGTGCAGCATATATCCAGAGAGATTTGTAAAAGAAACAAGTTTCACAGGCAGCCCCAGCGGTGGGTGACTGAGCATCACAGCTTGTAGCAGATGAAGGGAAATGTCGAGCCCCGTCAGTGCTCTACTTATGAGGATGGACAGCAACCTGTGTCTGTGCAGCCCAGCAGAAATGAAGTGTCATTTAAATCACTTATGTACAGAAATAAGCAACTTTCTTGGCAGCTACTTGCTACCTTTCAAGTATTCCACCAGTTTTGGAAACCAAGAACCGTCTCTGACAATGGGTTTATAACCACAGTTTCTATTTGCTTGTCGAGCACCCACAGGTACGCTCAAAGCTGTTTCACACAAACCCCCTGGTGAGTCCATGGGCTCCAATGGGAGATTCACTGGGGTGAGGAGGGAAATCTCTGAGATTTTGTATTTATTAGACCTGATTTCTGGCAAAAAATAATAATCTTACCAGACAAGAATCTTAGAAGAGCAGGGAACAATTTCTTACAGAAGCAAAAGGAAGGAAGAAGGATTAGGAGGAGACTTTTTGATGTCCTTGTTGTTGGAACAACGCCATCACAAGGAGCACAAGGTTTGAGGCCAGGGTGGAAAAGAACACAGTCATTCAACATTTGAAAGGCAGGGACAAAAATACTGAACTAGTGAATGAAAGGCAGTGCCAGTAGAGGAATTTTGTGCCTTGGTAGATGAGGAAGAGACTCCATTGTACTATTTGCAGTTTGAATGGGAGGGAGTGGCTGAAATTACTCACAGCAGAGCTGTTTTCTATTGCTGTTTTTGCAATTACCACTCTTTCCTTTCACTTCAAATTGACTCTGCACTTTTTCTTAGTGACATCATGGATGACATCTTTTTTTTTTTTTTTTTCACAGTGAGATCAATAATAGACAATACAAAGTGACACAAACCATAGCCATCCTTAGAAAGTCAGAAGCAAGTGAAAATCTAGTTTAATTTACATTGTACACTTTGATAACTTATCTACTCTGTCCTTTTACTGATAATAGGACAAAACATGACACATCACAGCGTGTGGCAGAAGAATGAGAAGCATGTACTGCAATGTTGGCTTGTGAAGGCAGTGTAGTCTTCGTTCTAGATGCAGTATTGTGGCTCTTGATCTTGGTTTTGAGAGAGGGCCAGGTCTGCAAAGATAATTGTATGGTCTCCTCCTTAATTTGGGCATGCACATGCCTAGTTTGCACACATGAGCTTAGACTATAATAAAACAAGAAAAATGGACATGTTCCCCACCTCTGCTGTCTTCTGTCATGGGAATGCGAGCCAATGTGAGAGCTGACATAGTGATTTGGCTTTTGGAAGTTGCTAATTACATCCCCTTGAAAGAACTCTCTTCAGAAGTTCACCCAATAGGGCAAGGAAAACCTTGCAGTCTAGCACTGCTGCTAACATCTGCACATATCAGTCTGTTGAGTTCTGGCAGCTGATTTCAGACAAGGAGGAAAGCGTCACAGTTGCTCCATAGTAACTCTGTAGTCCCTTTATCACCCTAGGATCTTCCAGAGTTAATTAGCAAGGGACAGAGTGCATTGACTAACACTGCAGTAGGATAGTTGGGTGAGAACGTAGACATTTACTGTGCTGCTTTTCCAGGGTCTTGCTGTGCTGTTTGCTGTTTTGTTTTCATGCTCCAGGAGGTACTTTTTGCCCATTCCCTCACTGTTCTGTACCAAGGGTTGAAACAATGACTTAAGGCTGGATACTACTAAGGATTTTATACTCTCACACTGTCTTAAGATTTTTGTAGCCATCATAACGTGACGCGGCCCATATGTGATATTGCAAATATAGCTAAAAAAATGTGCTTACCATGCAGAAAATCACTAATATATGAGTTCCAGCAGAGTGTGAAACATGGAACAGTGATGAGTAGATAATGGCTCCATTATCTGTACAAATGCAATGCTGCTACAGTAGTTCATCATGAGATAACATATCTGAAATCTGCAGCTGAGACTTTCAAAACTGTCCAGGGGATTGATGTACATATTCACCATTAATGTTAATGTGTCTATGTCCCCTCCATCCCTTAAAAAAAAATTCAACCTGTGTTTCAGGAGAATATAATAAGTCATGGACAAGATAATTTAAAATCTGAAGGTCACTGATATCACAAGGGATTCATGCTGGCCTTTACCACAGTGAAATATCAAGCACTGATGCTTGCACAGGAAACTTCTTCCAAATCAAATGCGAAATGAAATCAGTATCCCAAGTTCCTAATGAAGGGGAAAAAATAGTTTAACAGTTTCATTGTGGAATTTTAATTTCTTTTTCTGAGTTTTGTTTTATGAGAAGCCTCTTTTTAAAAAAATTATTTATTTTTTAATTTATTTTAACCATAGTAATCTTAGAATGGAGCAGCACTATCATTGATAGAGGATAAGAAGGTGTAGCAGCTGAAGTATTTTGGGTGTAGAAAATGTTTACATGAAATAGCTAGCACTGATGGAAAGAGTTCTCTGTCTGAATTAAGATTTCACCTACTTCCAGTGCAATGAAATAATGCAGCCCTCATAAAGATCAAAAATAATCTAAGCACCTAACCAGAATTAATAAAGGGAATTGATTTTTTTAATATGAGAAAGGCCCTTTAAAAAAAAAAAATAGAAATAAATACCATTCCTCTCCCCAGGTGATTATTTGGTTTATGCAGTGAAATTATTTTATTAAAAAAAAAAAAATCAATCTGTGAACAGCTACTTCTCTGCAGACAAAACCTTTCTGAGGTGGGCTTGGAATTGGCAATATTACTTAATATTAAAACACGGAATAAATGAAAGTGAATCATTAATTTAATTTATACAGTTGCAAATCACAGACTTGCACACACAGGAGTGTTGTTCACAGGAAAAGCAGTTAAGTAGAGCATATCACTGAGAAGTCAAGTAGGGGCTGATATAAACACAAGGTGATGCCCTGTTCCAATGGCAGTCATGCATTCAGCTCTACTGCCCTCTATCACAGGTTTGCAGGCAGAGGTGTACGGTGATTTTACATCAGGCACTGCAGTAGGAATCTCTCCATATCCTGCCGATGGGAAAAGCTTTGGCTGCAGGTGTATCACAGGTGAGCATACCCAGTGAGTCATGGGAAACATGAAGGATGGCAGAAAGGCAGCAGATGGTTTCTGCAGGCATGCTGAGGTAGTACTTTTTGAGCCATGTACAATTATACCAAGTCACTGCACGTGCAGAAAGGCAGGCATAACTTTGTGCCTCCTGCTTCTGGTGTTTAGTTTGCCATTGAATCACTCAATAAATGCAGGAACTTAAACATCTGACGAAGGATGGGTCATAGGTGGCATTTCTCTGCTTTCAGGAAAAATGATCCAGGAGGAGGTTGTTTTCTTCTCTCAGGTAACCAACACCAGAACAAGAGGACACAGTCTCAAGCTGCGCCAGGGGAAGCTTAGGCTTGAGATGAGGAGAAAGTTCTTCACTGAGAGAGTCATTCCCCACTGGAATGGGCTGCCCAGGGAGGTGGTGGAGTCACCGTCCCTGGAGGGGTTCAAGGCACATTTGGACGTGGCACTTCGTGCCATGGTCTAGTCTCGAGGTCTGTGGTAATGGGTTGGACTTGATGATCTTTGAGGTCTCTTCCAACCTTGGTGATACCGTGATATTAATAACTTCCTGAGGAAGATTAAGCTGATAGGTGCCAAAGTGGGGGAGAAACAAAACCAAAAAAGTTTACCAGCTGCATGGTAAAGTACTTGGGAGACCTGGAATGCACTCATATATGTGAACAATAAAATGTTTCTTGATGATAGTCTGCCTCACAGTTCATTTGCCTGAAAATCTCTTGGCAGCCATCTGGATCAGGTTTAAATAAAATGTAATATTAAGCCCCTAATCTGACAGTGATAAGCTGGTGACAATGATTATTCATGAGTTTACAGGGAGAGTAGACCTTGAGAGGCAGATGTGAGTCCTTTCTTTCAGGCCCAATTTCGGTGCTTTGAAAGTATTGGAACCACTTCAGAACATAAGGCTTGTTTTATAGAGAGAAAAGAAATGCTACTTAAATTAGCCTGACGTCTAATTGCTTCCTAATTGTCCGAGGTTGCCCTAAAGAAAAAAAAGGAAGAACCAAATTAATTTCCCAAGGTTTGCTACACATACACGCTCACATTAAAAAAAAAAAAAAAGAAAAAAAAAAAAGAAAAAAACCCATTGTTTTTGTTAAATTGATGACCCAAAGTTAATGAAATGGCTTGGCCTTGTTTCAGAGGACAACTGTTCTGAAGTAGGGGGATACCACCGTTTTGTTTTACTGAAATACAAAACTTTGAGAGGGTGTTTCAAAAGCACTGGAAATCAACTTTGCTTTCATGAATTAATCTTCATGGCTTGGCTAATGCAGAAAGCTCTTTATTCCTCATGGGCTTAATCCAACGTCTTTTAAAGTCAACAGGCAGTTTTTCCATTGACTTTGCTGCACTTTGGATCAACCTTTAAATTTGCTCAAATTAAGATGGGAATTGGGGGAATGGGTTTTATGGAAAGCTCTCTGCTTGAATTTCATCAGAGCTGTGTAGTCTTCCCAAGTAAAGTTTTGTACATGCTAATCTACGCCCTTCTCTGTGTGATGCTTACTAAGGAAATGGGATGTTGTTTAAAGGGAGGAGTTGTTTGAAGGCATCACTCATGCAGAAGAAAACAACTCCTTCACCCTTACAAAGTATCACCTGCATCAAGGATCTTCTCTCCTGAACCCCACATTTCTGCTGCAAGCCATGCACCACCACAGAAGCTGTGCCATACTGTGAGTGCTTTTTAGAAGCTGCTGCTCAGTGTTAAGGAAAGTGCTTGAGTGGGCACCTGCTCCCAAAGGAGAACTTCAATTGCTGCTGGAAAGGGAGAAGTATGGAAAACTCTGGCCTGAGAGTAGCTGCTTCCAATGTTTGACCCCATTGCATTCTAATGCACAAACCTTATTCCCTGTGGCACAACCTACATGGTAAACAGTCCTCTCCCTCCTTCCCAATAATTCAGGATGCAACAGTTCATGTGAGCAATTTGGAATAAACTAGAAGGAACATTCATATGGGTTAGAGGAAACTGTCCTCTCAGAATGGAGGCCATGCACACCATTATCCAGCTCTGAGTGGGCAGTATTTATTTATCTGTAATACAATGGCATTTCTATGTTCCAGCTAGGAGTGGGAAGCCACAGAAAGAAACTCGTTGCTCAAAGATCTGTCCCAAGGAACTCCAAGCCTAAGCTGATGTTGGCTGTGAAGGTAAGGCAATCAGCTTAGGTCATCTAGTTGGGAAAGGATAGTCTCCAACAGAAATGAAATGACTCTTCCACCTTTCAAGCCCTGACATCCTGTGATCCTGTAAATCCTGTGATCTACTGCCCACCCACACTCCTATACTGCTTCTCAGCTCTGCTGACCTATCCTTCAGTTTCTTAACCTTCCTTTCTTCTCTCCCTCTACTTTTCCTTTGGACCCAGGGGTAACAGGCAAGAGCTAAACTAAAAGTTCAAAGTTATCGAACAAAGATATTTTCTCAACTGTTTGCAGGGGTGAGGATAAGGGATTACAGAGGCCTAGGCATTCCTGGGATTCAGGAAAATATGGGAACATGGCTGGATCCAGGCTATGTATTTCTCTCTGGCAAAGCAAATAACTGTCACACCATGTGGCTAGAAGTAAATTCTCTACCCATTGGAGCTTACAACAGCCCCTTTGGCCTCAGCAAGTTCTTACATAATGGAGAGCTGCTTCTTCCTTTCTATCACCACAGGATGTGGCTTGAGATACTCAATTTCAATCTTACTCTGATGCATGAGGCTGATACAAATTCTGCCCTCAGCCCTCTTCAAGTTTTAACAACATTAATGAAATTACACTGGGTCTGTCATTTTTCATCTTGGTATTCTTATGTTGCTGATCTGCATTGCAGCACTTTTCTTTGCTCCCAAGGACTCAAACTTGGCTTTGTAGCTGTAAGACTATTCAGGAATGGCCTGAAGGCTCAGTCAAGCCAGAACCAGTGGGGGACTGACCTTTATCTAACACCCTGTGAAAGGGAGAAGCCAGAATTAATCTTCAAACCAAGTTTCCTTCTTTAACACAGAAAGCCAGTGGGGAAATGATATGTGGTTGCTAAGGGAGCTTAGTTAAGTCTAACCAGAGCACACCCTCGGCACAACCAGCCATGAACTTGGGAGTCAGTTGGAGAGAGGTTCATCTGGAGCCAGTGCTCACAGAATGCTGGTTTGAGGACTACTGACATGTGCACAAAACCACAGTAGTTAACTAAACTAGTATAAAGCAAGGTTGACAAAAATGGCTTAGAAATATGAAAATGGTATCCTAGGTGAGTCCTGGAGACTTTCCTACCCCTGCATGTCACCTCACAGTTTCACAGACCTCCTAGAGTGCAAGGGTGATGATGGAATTGTGCCATCATCATTAGTTGAACCATACGTAGACAATGAGATGATAGAGTTCAGGATCATGTGAGAAAGTAGCAGAGCAGTGAGCAGGATCGCAACCCTGGACATGAGGACAGCTAGATTTGACCTCTTCAGAGACCTACTCAGAGGAATCCTATGTGTCAGGATTCTAGAGGGTAGTGGGGGCCAAGAAAGTTGGTTATTATCAAGTACCGCTTCCTCCACAATCAAGATCACTTTGCCACTATGAGTAAGAAATGAAGAAGGCAAGAGACTGCATGGATGAGCAAGGAGCTTCCAGAAAACTCAAGTGGGAGAAGGAACTTTACAATAGAGGAAGGCAGATTTAGATTAGATGTTAGAATGAAATTCTTCATCTTAAGGCTGGTGAGACAGTGGAACAGGTTGTCCAGGGAGCTGGTGGAAGCCCCATGCCTGGATGTTTTTAAGGTCAGACTGGATGTGGCTCTGGGCAACCTGAGGTGGTGGAAGCCTGATGCCTGGATGTTTTTAAGGCCAGACTGGATGTGGCTCTGGGCAACCTGATTTAGAGGAAGGTGTCCCTGTCCATGGCAGGGGGGTTGGAACTAGATGATCCTTGAGGTCCTTTCCAATCCTGACAATTCTGGGATTCTGTGAATATGTGGTAAAAGGGACTGACCACTTGGGAGCAATATAGGAATGTTGCCAGAGTATGTAGGAGCACCTCAAGGAAGGCTAAGGCCCTCTGGCAAAGAATGTAAAAAGACAAGAAGATGGACTTTCTCACGTCCATCAGCAGGATATGATTTGGGATAGCAGAACTCGAAGGGTTGGTGCACAGGGAAACAGTTGTTTCATTAGGCTTTTCTTAAAATGAGACATGGCTACTAATCCTTGCTATATTGGAATATAAATCTAGAATGTGTTTGGTTGCAGGCATTTGATTCATGCCAGCTTCTAATTGCTACAAGTCAGCCATGTAAAAATGCATGCAGCATCTAGTTGCGTGACATGGCTATGAGTCTGTACCTTCTGAGAAGGGTCCCAATACTTACAAAAAATATTAACTAAAAAAAAAAAAAAAGGAAGAAGAAGAAGAAGAAAGAAAAGGTCTAATTTTCTTGCCCTCTGTCTGCTTTTACACTGGCACACTTCCAAGGATCACTTGGAAGCAGCGGAGCTGGCTATGATTAAAGAGCCCATACACACAAACAAAAACCGGATTACACACAGCAGAGCAACAAGACCAAAGCCCATTTGAAATGGATTGCTTACTCAAAAGGAGCTGCTTCTTGGAAGGGACACGGCTGTGCTAGTTAATCAGTGCTGTCAAGAGAGATGTCTCTATCATAGCCTGTTATTTATTTTGCATCAAGAAAGCAACAGTACCTAGTGAAGTTTGGGAAACACAGCATTGCAGATTGCTTTTCTAGAAATAAAGAGAGCAGATTTATGGAGGAGATTGGTCCAAAAACGCGCTGCAATATAACACTGGGAGTGAAGGGGAAAAGAAATGTATGTGTAATATTGCTGACTGTAGTGCTGACAGGGTAGCTGTTCTGGAGGAAATAATTTTTATGGTGCATCTGAAAAAATAAGCAAGCAACCATCTCCTGAGATCGTGTTGGTTGGAATACAAGATCTTGAGCACATAAATACTAAAGAAACTTTCCTCTGGCGACAAAGAAAAAAAGTAAAACAAATGGAAGCCTCTAATTAAAAATGAAATAATGCACCTCCAGTGTTGAGCCTCGGGTCATCTGCGTGACAGTGCATCATTAATGAGGAGCACCAGATTCCTCAAGGCTATAGGTCCTCCAAAAGAGCAGTATATGGATCATAGGGCTTCATTTCCATAGCAGAAATTAGTGTTTGAAGTTACTCTTCCTTACTGGGCTGTGGAACAGGAAGGAAAGTTAGCAATCAGAGTTCAGCTGGGAGTGGCAGCTGGCTGTGCTTAACTTTCATTATGTAAGTTACAAGTATAACTAAGGACTATTTGTTGTTTTGATCTAAAAATTTAAATTATTGCAAGTAAAATATTATCAATCCAAGTACTAAATGCATATTTTGCTATGTGGTTTGTTTGTTTTTTTCTCACCTGTGATAGCTACGTTCCTTTCAGTGTATGGCAATGGATGAGCATACTCTGAATAGCCATGCTTTAAACACACATTTTCCATTTTAACATTTCAGAACTGGAGTTTATTCAAAGTGAGAGTGAAATGAAACATATTTCAAATCAACCTGTAGTTAGGAAAAGAAAAAAAATATCTTCTCTAGGAAAAAAAATAAATAAATGAAATATTAAGAAGGGATTTCTCGACCTGTCAGAATCAGCAATGAAAGTCTTGCACCCTTTGTATGTTGATGACCAAGATGTTGCTGTAGAGACTTCTGTAGACAAAGTAGAAAAAACTTTGTTTAGCATGGAAAGTTTGAGAGTTCCAAGCTTGGCAGCATTGCAGTGAAATTCTCCCCCTGTTACAGGGGAAAAGCACAGCTTTTACACCTGCAAAATTTTTGGTGACATTTTGGTGAAATGTGAAGGATCAAATTCCACATCCTAGTACTGAGTCAGAGTGGAGACTGAGATGGAATTTTTCAAGCTCTTCTTTTAACTAATGTTTTGGGTTTTGTTTTTGTGTTTTGTTTCATTTTGGTTTGTTTTGGTTTTGGTTCTGGTTTGTTTAAGAAATATATGCTCATGAAATGGAGTTTGAAGGGAGGCTTCAGTCTTCCAAATCTTGGGTGAACACCTATAAAGGAATCAAAAACCCTTTGCCATGGGTTTGGACATTAAGCCTGTTTTGGTCCTGGAAAACCTAAATAGGATACCTGTTCATCTAAATGCATATAAAGAGTAGTATAATCAGAAGGAAGGACATTTCAGAAACAGCAGTCACTCCAACTCTTTATTTTACACAGTGGTGACATGAATTTCCTGGATCTTTCACATCCTCTTTTGGCTGTTGCTCGTGAACTCAGCAGCCAGGTTTTGAACTAATGAAATGCCTAGACTTGAGCACACATCTTTCTTTCCCCCTCTAATTGCTTATTCATGATAAATTATTTTCTCAAAATGACAGAGAGTGTTGCTTAACAGTTGCAGGTGAGATAAACAGCTAGGGATTAATTTTCTGAAGTTTTTGAATCATTTTTTGGGGGGGTAATGTCTAATGTTAACATTTATATTGAAAAACTGTCGGCTTCTCATTTAGATATGAGCTTATTTTGACAGTGTTTACATAACATAAAGATTAACTCCTGTGCAAAACTTGTTTGTAGGTGTCCCACTCTCCCCCATTTCAGTTCTGTAAGTTCTGATGATCTCTACATGTTCCTTCCAATTCCAACCACTGTGATTCTGTGATTCTCTCCATACTGCCACTAGACCTGAGCAGTGACAAGCACCATGACTCTCTCTGACCTGCTCCCTGAGGCTGCTCTTCCATTAATGGGGTCCTCTCACACCTTTCCTAGAGGGAATCCTCACTCAGCCTTTCTCCAACTTTTCAAGGCAAGGCTCCCTCAGCTGAACCTTTAGGTCATGTTCAAATTAGTTCAAAAAACCAGCATCAATTTCCTGTGGAAGGCAACCAGCGAAGAAAGAGGTTTTCTGGAGCCAGTGACTTTCTTTTGTTGGATACTTGCAAATTATATATATGTATATATTATATATATTTTTTTAATCACTTCTATGAGAACATTTACATCTGCTGTTGTGCAGAACAGATACATGGCTTAACTTTGACTAAAGCTTAATGAAAGGTTTTGGCTAAAATACCTCTTGGAGACATTGTTCACTGAACAGCAAAATGTATCAACTAGTTACATTGAATACAACGAACAGTTTGAGCTACAAAAGGCTTAAAATAGTCCTCTTTCCAAAGTAATGTGTTAAAATTTAAAGAAAACATTTGTTTGGGTTTTTTTAATGTATATTTTCTTCACTCAAAACCCTGTTTAATTTAGCAAATTTCTAAACAAACTTATTTTAAAGAAAAGAAAACCCAACACGATTTAAACAATGCATTTTGGTTTAGATCAAATTAAGCAAACAATTTGACCCACTATAATTTTACACATCTTAAAAATGTTTCCTTTACACTCGACCCCAGAATTATTTTTTCTTTACCTTCTGAAATACCAGTGAAATAAAGATTAATTATTTATACAGCTGCTTTTCTGACACATATGCCCCAGATTCAGGGCTAAATTTCTTATTCCTGGCTGGGCTTCCCATGAACATTCCACTAGTTAATGTCAATAACATGGGTCAGTTCAGGCTTGAGGTAGGTAGGTGGTATTTAGTGGATTTTTGCCCACTCTTACTAGGTCTGAATAGATTCCATTTTATTGTTTATTCAGTTTCTCAAAAGTGGGATAACTTTTTGTGCTGGAATCTGTTCTTTGATTTGGAAGGAAGGAAGGTTCAGAGTTCTAATAACGGAAGATACTAATACAAGTTTCCTAGTTCAGAAGGTTTTATTACTTCCTTACTGTTCTCATTGTTTATTTATATATATATTTAAGCAGTATTTTTTGTAGAAGCCTTGTTCCTGGCCTAGTCTATCTTAAAGGCATTTCATGTCTTCATTTTTGCAAATCCACTGCATCAAGCGTTTGGGCTGGTCTAAGGTTTGCCCACAAACTTTTGTTACTGTGCTCTGATAGGATGTTTCAAGTTAAGTTTCTCAGTGTTGGAATTTCTCTCTNCACTAGACCTGAGCAGTGACAAGCACCATGACTCTCTCTGACCTGCTCCCTGAGGCTGCTCTTCCATTAATGGGGTCCTCTCACACCTTTCCTAGAGGGAATCCTCACTCAGCCTTTCTCCAACTTTTCAAGGCAAGGCTCCCTCAGCTGAACCTTTAGGTCATGTTCAAATTAGTTCAAAAAACCAGCATCAATTTCCTGTGGAAGGCAACCAGCGAAGAAAGAGGTTTTCTGGAGCCAGTGACTTTCTTTTGTTGGATACTTGCAAATTATATATATGTATATATTATATATATTTTTTTAATCACTTCTATGAGAACATTTACATCTGCTGTTGTGCAGAACAGATACATGGCTTAACTTTGACTAAAGCTTAATGAAAGGTTTTGGCTAAAATACCTCTTGGAGACATTGTTCAGTGAACAGTAAAATGTATCAACTAGTTACATTGAATACAACGACCAGTTTGAGCTACAATAGGCTTAAAATAGTCCTCTTTCCAAAGTAATGTGTTAAAATTTAAAGAAAACGTTTGTTTGGGTTTTTTTAATGTATATTTTCTTCACTCAAAACCCTGTTTAATTTAGCAAATTTCTAAACAAACTTATTTTAAAGAAAAGAAAACCCAACACGATTTAAACAATGCATTTTGGTTTAGATCAAATTAAGCAAACAATTTGACCCACTATAATTTTACACATCTTAAAAATGTTTCCTTTACACTCGACCCCAGAATTATTTTTTCTTTACCTTCTGAAATACCAGTGAAATAAAGATTAATTATTTATACAGCTGCTTTTCTGACACATATGCCCCAGATTCAGGGCTAAATTTCTTATTCCTGGCTGGGCTTCCCATGAACATTCCACTAGTTAATGTCAATAACATGGGTCAGTTCAGGCTTGAGGTAGGTAGGTGGTATTTAGTGGATTTTTGCCCACTCTTACTAGGTCTGAATAGATTCCATTTTATTGTTTATTCAGTTTCTCAAAAGTGGGATAACTTTTTGTGCTGGAATCTGTTCTTTGATTTGGAAGGAAGGAAGGTTCAGAGTTCTAATAACGGAAGATACTAATACAAGTTTCCTAGTTCAGAAGGTTTTATTACTTCCTTACTGTTCTCATTGTTTATTTATATATATATTTAAGCAGTATTTTTTGTAGAAGCCTTGTTCCTGGCCTAGTCTATCTTAAAGGCATTTCATGTCTTCATTTTTGCAAATCCACTGCATCAAGCGTTTGGGCTGGTCTAAGGTTTGCCCACAAACTTTTGTTACTGTGCTCTGATAGGATGTTTCAAGTTAAGTTTCTCAGTGTTGGAATTTCTCTCTGCTGAAGCCATGAAGTTGGCAAGCTTCACTAGGGTTTGAACTTACATTTAAAAATGAGACCCCCACATCTTACTCAGTATTTAATCACTTTCACACCAAAAAGCTCTTCCTCTTTACACCTTCACAACTTGTCTGATATTTATTGCTTTTTCTCTTTTGCACCTTCCTATTTTAAGTTCTCTGGATACTAGCCTATATTCCAGTAATTCTCACCTTTCACTACTCTATTTGCCTTCTCTCACTTTATTTCACCATTTTCTCTTCACCCATCCACTAGACATATTTCTCTGGCACCATTTTCTTTTCCTGTCTCACTGAATGCTTTTCCTGGTTAGGATTTCTGTTCTAGCCTTCCATTCTTTCCCAGTTCTCCACCCACCTCTGTATCCTCCGTGGAGCTCTGTTAGGCTCTCTTATTTCTACTTTTCTGCTCTTGTCCTCTTGCTGATACACTCTTTAATGCCTTTGCCCCTTAGGGGTTTTCACTCTGAATGAATCCTTTATTCAGAATTTGTTCAATGCCTTCCTCTCTCCCCTCATTAGTGATGTCCTTATGCTTGTAACATTTCTCAAATGCACATATACTAACATCAACATTACTTCATCTAAAAGCTAGAAACATCCATTACATGACCAATCTGAGTAACCACAGCAACTAGATCTCAGTCTGTCTTTGCTCATTCCATTGTCATATGGAGCAAAACTGGAGATGGGGAGATTCAGACTGGATGTGAGGAGGAAGTTCTTCAGCATGAGAGTAGTGAGAGCCTGGAATGAGTTGCCCAGAGAGGTGGTTGCGGCCTCATCCCTGGAGGTGTTTAAAGCCAGGCTGGATGAGGCTCTGGCCAGCCCAATCTAGGGTAGGGTGTCCCTGCCCATGACAGGGGGTTGGAACGAGATGATCCTTGTGGTCCCTTCCAATCCTGACTGATTCTATGATTCTGTGATATGATTCTATATTTGTGTCCTCTTAGCCTTTTCTTTCCCAACAGTTATTTTGATGAGCTCATAGATATGATCAGGGCAGTAAATTCCAAAGCACTGAAAAGGAATTTGGGATAACATTAACAGTTCAGCTTTAGGGTATCCCTCCCATCTCTCATCAGAAATCTAGCTTGCTTTTGCTTCCTGAAAGGGATCATGCTTAGTAAAAGGATCACTGCTGCCAGTAAGAGTGTGTAGTCCCCATGCTTAGAGAGACCAGCCCCTTGGTTTCTTTCCAGTGGACACTATGTAGCCTGGGATGCAAGTAGTGAAGCTTAACTATAACTTAATGATTGCTAACAATAAATCGTTAATTGTAATGTAAACAGACAAAAGAGGCACACGCTGTGTCGCATAAACAAAAAAGAGAGGGGAGGAAAAAGAAACGGAAAAAGAAACAAGAAAATAGAAAAGAAGAAGATATCACCATGTTATAGCTTCCATCTGTTCAAACATGGAAGGAGATCTTTGCTTGACATTTAGAACAAATATGATACTTGTTTATCCCAAACAGAGACTATCGGATCCTGCAGCCCATTCCTCAGGCGCATCTTGCTGAGGCCGCCTGAGCTGCAGGATATTGCTTCGAAGGTGACCTCATACTGAAAGCTGAATCCAAATGAATTTAAAAAAAAAAATTATTTATTGAAATGTGTTGTAGCAGTTTTCAAAAAGTGACCTAGTGAGACTTGCAGCAGAGGAAGGAAAAAAAAAAAGGGTCTATTTTAGTTACTGCTCAGCTCAATATATTATGCATCAACCTAGGGCTCCTTCTACTAAGGTTTTCAAATTGTTTTAGGGAAAACCAGAATGAATAAAATTTATATTGCTTCTACAGAGCCTTTTTTTCCCCCCTCTCAGTTATATCAGGATAAATTCAGAGTAAATCTAATGAAGTCAATGGTTTTCTAATAGTTTAAAAGCAAACAAATTGAGCTCTGAAGCTTCTCATGTTTTATTTGCCAAGTGTTTTCATGCTATGCTGGCAAATGGACAGTGACAGGATGTACAGGTTTTGGGAACCCTTTGGCAGGCACCAAAGAAGCCCTATTATACCCTGTGACAATGCAGCCATTTGCAAATGCTAGCAGAATCGGACTTCCAAGCCAGAAGCATAGCAGTTTCTCTCACTGGTTTGTGTCCTCACATGCTTACTAGCTAAATTGTAAGGGGAAAGGCATCCTGGATGTTTCCTCGAGGTGACAGTTGTGGCAGAACGAGTTTTTTTTCATCAAACCTCAAACATGAAAGAAGAACGTTAAATAGAAACTACAAATAACCTCTACTCTTTTCTCCCACCCCTCAAATATGGGCTCAGACTCTTTCCAAACCCTCATGGTACCCAGGGTCGTGGTTCTTTCATTTAGTCAGAAAAGATCATTTCTTTTTGGAGATAAGCTTTCAATCTTGCATTAAATTTTTTGCATTATTTGTTAACAACCTCTATGTTCACTGAAAGAATGCAGTCACTTGTCATATTTAATTTCATTTGTGCTTAATGAATAGAAGATCAGATCCAAAAAAGACTTTGAGCACCTTAAATGTATCTTCTGGAAAAGGTGGGCTCCTAAATCTCAGTTTTCAATCGTGAAAGCATCCTCTGAATTGTCACTCTACATGAGGATGCAGACACTTCTGAGACACTTTGCTCCAGAGATCAGAAAACCCTGGCTGTCAGGCTGCACCTCCAGCCACAATGAGAAGCCAGCAGAGCCTTAATGGAAGAGTTATGGTTTGTTCCTCAACAGGATCTAATGCAGGTGTAGGGCTCTGGTCCTGACTGAAGTCAGCAGTGACTGTCAGTTTCTTCAAAGACAGTCACAGGAGATGTAAGTACCTACTTTGAGTCAAATCTGTCAGCTTAAGAAACTGGATGCAACTCTTCTTCTGTTTGTGTCCTAAATGACCCAGGGATAGAGAATAGCCACACAAGAAATAAGTACGAGCATGATTGAGAACAAATGGTTGTAGTTGATACAGAGAGGGGAGTGCTGAGCCTGGGTTTCACCTTGAAGCTTTTAGAGAGCTGGAATGTGTCCAAAATCCAATCCTTGCAGATTTCCTCAAATGTTCTCATTGTAATAACCTTGTTCCTCTGCCTCTTGTGATTTCATGTGGCACATAGTCCTACAGCACCTCAGTCCCTCATGAGCCAGGTGAGAGGCAATTCATTGAAAGTTACATATGGGCCAAGCTGCTGTCCAAGAAACCTTCCAGCTGGCTACTAATAAAAGGAATAGAAAATTGTGGTCCAACAAGGTTGATTAGGAGGAAGAGTCCTAAACTAGTTCTCATAGCAGGGAAAGCAACTTCAGTGCTTCATCAGCTGTCTTCAAGGCTCATCTCTGCCAGTGTTGACTGAAGCTGGTCAACAAGGCTCGGAAGCTACTGTAGCAATCAGCAGGAGCTTGCTTGTTTATAGTAAAAATCACACCCCTGAACAATGTCAAACCACTTACAGTCAGCAAGACCTTGTCTGTACTGTTACATGAGACAATAAAAACTGGTGATCTCCATCACATCAAAGAGAAGTCTCCAGCTCCATACTTCATCCCTGTTCTGTACACCTTGAAGATGATCCTTCCCCATTCAGCTCTCCATCTCTCCCCAAGTGAACTTAGAATAGGGATTCAAGAGAAAGGCTGAAAGGGAAGGGATTATCAGCATTACCTCTTGTTAGCATATCTGGGCATCAGTTCATCACCTGCTGTTAGTGTACTGAAACACAGAATAAAGCTGCATTTCTGTAAAAGACATGGGGTGCAAAACTGGACAGAAGAGTTGTCAGATTGCAGTTATTCCATTCTTTCACACAAAATGTGAAAGAGCACGTTAACTGCCTTCTGGGCATCCATTAAAATAATCACCATATGGCTCTTTTTTTGGGACACGGTAACTTTCATGTTATTTCACAGTCCATTCAGATCAACGATTTCACAATGGACCCTACAGGACCTTGAAAGGATTTTATCAGGTTGCTGGATTAAGGCTTTGATAGAGATTCTGAGGAAAAAGCAGGTGGAAATAACAGCTCACGCAGTGCCTCTGCAGAGTGGTTACTGGGCTATATTCTCTGTTCAAATGGGAAAAGGAAATCCCTTGAAATAAAAAGTCTGGTTGCTGCTGATTAGCTGACAAGAAGGAAATTGAACACTACATGCATAAAACTCTATATGTGCTACCAACAGATCCATCATGTCAGCAATTCATTTTCTTATGGTACCATGGGCTTGGAGAGGAATCCATTAAGGCCCAGATAAATTAATAGCAGTGAAGTATCCCCTGCCTTGCATGACTTTTTATACATGTGGCTCAAAAGCCTAGTTTGGGGTTGTTATTTTTTTTATATTTATCCCTTTTTCATTTGCGAGCTTTATTGCATTATATAGTCAGAAACCCAAATATTTTGCTTTTTGCTGTTATCAACTTGTAACTTAAATCAGGTTTTGCAGCTGCAAGAGTACTACAGTAAGAGCATTCTGTATGGAGCAGATACCTCTAAATCTTTGAGCGGTTTCCTTTAACCTCTAAATCTTTGAGCGGTTTCCTTTATATCTGGGGCTTATAATAAGGACTAAGGACACAACAGATTGAGGGTGGACTCTGGTTAGCATTCACCTAAAACATGCTTACAACAGTAATTATTTGTTTTTTTAACAGCCTAGATCCTCTCTTTTTCTCCAGTTTTACCCCTTGCAGAGTTGTTGAAATGCATTGTCTGTTGGAGGGCTCCAGTTGTGGTGGTGATGCTACGTTAGGTGGCAAGTCCCATGAAGCATGCTAATATGCGCTAATCTTTTAATGATGATGAATATTTGACTCTTTGTAATGGGAGCCTTCTTTTTCTTTCTTTCTTTTTTTTTTTTTTTTTTTTTTAAAGAGGCTTTCCAGAAGGGAAAAAAAAAAAAATCATCACAATAGTTGTCACAAGTAAGCTTTCCTCCCCTTTGAAAGAACTGACTGTAGTGGAAAAGATAATTACTTAGTTCCTTTATCTCCGAATTATTTGTAATAAAACCTGAAATCGCACCACAAGGTCTTTCATGAGGATGTCATAAATTAAGATGCATCGATGTATTTGGTGCATCTGTTCAGCTCTGCACTCCTTTGTCTTCTGCAAATAGTGCAGCAGCTTCAATACCCAGCAGACAGCATTTACGCAAATGATGTCGTGGTCTGTATCATTAATATTCAGCGATTGTCTGTCATAGACACCTTACTGTACATCTGTTATGCAAATTTATGTTAATTTTCTCTCACTGACAGCTGCCTTGGTTCCCTCCCTAAAATGATCTTTTCCATTTTGAAGTTTGCAATCTGTTCCCAAAAATGTTAATCTAACAATTAACTGAAATTGCTAAACAGAAATTTTACATGTTATGTCCAAAATAGAAACCAGTGTTTTTAAATAGATGGTGAATCTTCTCCTCACATCATTTGTTTTATATGTGATTCAGAGAAGGGTAAACATTGATCTTTGCACAGCCTGTGTTGGGATAAGTGACAATCCCCCTATACAGTAATAGGTTTTGCAGGAAATGAAGCCATCTTGTTTTCACATAGACTGTGGGCATAAAAGTAACTTGCCTACTAAAAGCTGCTCTTTGCACAATTGTTTTCTCTTTAGGGTTTTGGAAATGGAGACGCCACTCTCTAGTCTAGGAGCCCAGAAGGCAAATTGTATCCTACGCTGCATCAAGGGAAGTGCTGCCAGCAGGTCAAGGGAGGTGATTCTGCACCACTTGCTCTGCTCTTGTGAGACCCAACCTTGAATACTGCATCCAGTTCTGGTGTCCCCCAGCATAAGAAGGACACAGAGCTGTTAGAGCAAGTCCAGAGGAGGCCACAAAGATGATCCAAAGGCTGGAACACCTCTGCTATGAGCATAGGCTGAGGGAGTTGTGGTTGTTCAGCCTAGAGAAGAGAAGACTCCGGGGGGAACCTTATAGCTGCTTTCCAATATCCACAGGAAGGCTGGAGAGGGACTTTTCTTAAAGGCAAGGGGGAATGTTCTTAAGCTTAGGGAGAGCAGGTTTAGACTGGATCTTAGGTAGAAGTTCTTCAGTATGAGGATGGTGAGACTCTGGAATAGACTGCCCAGGCAGGTCATGGATGCCTCCTCCCTGGGGGTGTTCAAGGCCAGATTGGATGAGTCTAGTCTATATCAGTGAGGCTGTGGTAGATGATATGCAAGGTTCCTTCCAACCTAAGCCATTCTATATTCCATAATGTAACCATCAGATAAAGACAGCAAGCATTTAAAAAAGGTCTCAGTGCAATGACAGCATTGTGATAGGGAGATGTATCAGGAAAAGTGAAACATAAAGGTCTGGGAAGCTAGATTCAGACTGCTGGGGCAAACAATTTGATTCAGTGTGTCCACAGACGGGTTTTTGCTTCCAGAGTTGGGAACCAGCCAAATTATACCAGGTATCCTAGAAGGAATCAGTGGACATCTGGGTTTACATCTGTTAGGCATTAGGGGAGGTACATGAGGAGAGCCTAGGCAGACAAACAGTCTTCTCCTTAAAGACTGCTGAAACGTTGTTCTGAGCATTTCTTATATCTGGAGCAAGAGAAATATTGACAAGAGGCAGGGAGAGCTTGGGGCAGGCAGACACCTGCAAGAGATGTCAGAAACATGAGGGTAGCTCTGTGCCCCAAAGCGGACAGCTCTGCGCCTCAAAGCAGACAGCTCTGCAACTGAGGATGAAATGGAGAGGGACAGGTAGGAGTCACAGATCAGGCTGTTAGGAAAGGGAATTAAATAAGAGTGGGCATATTGCCTGTACTGGGAAAGAGGCCCCTAAGTGTCCATATACCAAGGCAAACACCTTCGAAACAGAAAGTGCTTAACTACATTGCCTGGCAGCAATGTAATAGGGTCATGATGTAATAGATTTTTCAGGATCCTGTGGCCAAATTGGAATTTGACAGAATAATGCAGAAGCTGACTACAACCCATACAGAAACACAGGCTGAAAGAAGTTAGGTTGCAGACCTTAGAAACAGCATTGAGGCACACCACGGGTTCGGTATCAGTCTGCGCCACAGAAAATATAGCTGAGATACCTATCCAAGCCCTGCCCTTATCAGGAAACAAAAAGTACACCATGTCAGGCTAAGCTGTCAAAATAAGAAGAGTAGGAAAATTAAACTGATAAATTAAAGAGCAGCATGTCACCTGACTGATGACATTCCTCTAGGAGATCTCTCAGAAGCATAGCTGCTGTGTCTAACAAAGAATACAGAATAGTTCATTAAAATAAACCACAGAATGGCAGAGTAGCAACACTGCCCTTTCCTTCCAAAAAAAGGCAGTAGGGGAATTCTCAGAGCAACAAACTATGAATCCTGAGGAAAGTTCTTGGAACAATAATTAAGAAAAAAAGTACAGAATTGTTGAAATGAGAATTCTATGAGGCCAAGCTGTCAGAGCTTCTGGTGAGGAAAATTGTTCTTCTTGTAGTCTGTTGTAATGCATCAAGGGTGTTAAACAATGGATAATGAAGACCATTTTGCAAGTTCACTTGAAAGCCCATGTATTTAATTGAAAAAGTATTTCCTGAGGAATCAATTAGGAAGAGAAAGTAATCCTATAAGAAGACTGAATATTCAGAAAGTGATTGACAAAACCAAAGCAAATAAAAGTTTATAACTTACTCCCAAATTAAAAACTCGTCATGAAAAACTGCTGAGCTATTGTAGAAGCTGCAATTAATAAGGCTGTTTGGAAAAGGGCTCAACAGCCATATCAGTATTTGCAGGTGACAGCACTTTGTCTAGATGTCCAAAGGAAGGCACTTGACAGACGTAGGGAGGCATTTAAAATAAATCACAAGGCAGCACTTGAAAAAGAAATTCAATGTCAAGAACGAGATAAATGTAGGGACCTGGGATACTACATTTCAAGAAACCTCCTTAGGTGTCAGGTTCTACCATTCACTATTACATGTGACTACTTCATTAAACTTTTTATCATGAGGTTATAAAGTTCCTTTTTTTTTTTTTTTTTTTTTTTGTTCTAGTCATAATTACCACTCACATTTTGGTAAAGACTCCTCAGAAGTAAGTGAATTGTTTTTAGCAACATTTGAGCATGTAACAGAGGCTACAAGTTCTTTACTATGAAGGTTGCCCAGGGAGGTGGTTGAGGCCCTTTCCCTGGAGACATTCAAGCTGAGGCTTGATGGGGCCCTGGGTGAGCTGCTCTAGTGGGGATGTCCCTGCTGACTGCAGGGGGGCTGGGCTGGATGACCTCTGGAGGTCCCTTCTAGCCTGGACCATTCTGTGATTCTATGATTCTACAGCTAAACAGAATGATTCATGAAAGTGGTAACTGACTGGCTCCTGAGAGTCATGTGTCTTTTCAATTCTCTAATGTAGGGAAAATCCCCACAAAATTACTTTTTTGTTTTTAATATGTACTGGCATTTCTGGGCTTAAGCCATTTTAACAACCTTTTTTTTTTTTTTTTTAAAGTCTGGCAGAGAAGGGGAGGACCCTCCTTGTGGTCATCTTCACACTGCCTCCTGTGCATCTTATTTCAGCATTTCAGCCCTCATAAATAGTTGTCCTAGTTAATTACAATCTCCTATGGAAGATTCAGGATTCATTAATTACAGGAAATTGTCAGGAAATGCAGATCATACCAAAGGTTGTCTACGTACCCTCACCTGCAGTGGTGGAGTAAAGTTGTTGGATGACAGTAAGAAGGTGGTACAGGTAGAAAGCTATTAAGAGCAGTGGATGAGCCCAAGATTACTGCATCTACTTGGCACTCAGGCCCTGCTGGATGTTATTCATCTGTCCCAAAGCTCAGGGATCTGTCTCTGCTCTGTCAGCTTAGTTTAGAACTTATTTCAAACATACCAAGTCCAGAGAGATTATTATTAAATCGAGGTCCATGGAGATACAGTTTTTGTTGCTTGAAAGAGTTCAGTCAAAGTAGCTGGAAGAACAAAGTACCAGAGAGCAGCTACAACATAACCAATCTCAGAGCTTAAATCTGATATCTCTTTGGTGACCAAATCCTCTTAAAATAATTTTCCCCCCGATCATATTAAGATTAGATGATGCCTTTTATTATTTATTTATTTGAAAGTACATTGTACATTTTACTGTCATACCTAAGGAAAAAGAATGTGATCAACTGCTTTAATTAATGTCCTTAAACCCCGAGGATATTTTTGTACCACTCAAGCTCCAAGTTGCTGACTACAGCCTCAGCAGGAGCTAAAAGGTTATGGCAGTACTTTCCACCTATAGAAATGAATGAAGACAAAGACAATTTTACCATTTTGATTTTCTACTTCTTCCCATCTTGAAATGCAACCAGATATTTCAGTCTTTCCTGATAAAAAAGCTGTCAGAAAGTTGTGACAGACTGATTAGAGTATTGTGCTCCCAGAAAACAAACACTACTCTAGCTTCTGAGTTTCTGAACATCTTTATTGTGTAGATAAAAATAAGTTTCATTAGGAATGTTCCCTTAAAATGAAAAAAAGAAATCAAAACATAGTTCCAAAATCAGTGAAGCACTTTAATGCCATTGTTTTAAAGCGGTGTTTCTTCCAGACTGATTAAAATAGCCTTAATGAACCATATTTCACTTGAAGTTGTGGAAGAGAATTTCAGAGGCACTTCTAATGTAAGTTTCCTGAACAGCTCTGATGCGCGGAAATGGATTTTGAACTCTGTCTGAAGGAGAGCAACTCACACCCTATGCCCAGCCCTTTGTTTTGTTATCAAATACTCACCCAAGATAGAAAACCTCAAGAGCACAGAAGCTTCCCCAGCCCTACACCTTAAAGAAGTGCAGCAAAAGCCTCCCCCAGAAGTGCAGACAGGCACTAATTCTCGGGAAGGCTCTACAGGTCCAGTGGCTGTTTGGCAACTGCTCCTTCTGTGGCTGGGGATGGTCAGTATCTACTCACTCATGTGCCCCAGCCAGCACCCCTGGCTGCTGCATGGACAGGGTCTTTCTGCTGCCATGCTGTCACAGTATCACAGTATCACAGTATAAGCAAGGTTGGAAGAGACCTCAAAGATCATCAAGTCCAACCCATTACCACAGACCTCAAGACTAGACCATGGCACCAAGTGCCACGTCCAAACCTGCCTTGAACACCTCCAGNTGTCACTGCACACCAGTTTCTGGAGATGGCATCTGCAGCCACAAGGACAAAGAGGTTTGGTTTTATTTCAGGAATGCTGCTGAACCAGGGAAAACCATGCTTATTTTCACTTTAACTGTTCATCTTGACATCTACCTCTCCAAGACAGAATGTGCACCTAGAAAGAGAGATTTAATTAGTTTTCTTCTTTCTGACAGCCACTAGTGCAATTATATTCTCTTCTCCCTTCCCACACAGGTCACGGAAAATAAGATTGGGGGGATCTGAAAAGATTGGAAGTCTGCTAAATTATTCACAAGAACAGAGCTGAAGTCCACCTGTGAAGAGCTGACTTTCTTTACAGAACTGAGTGACTCTCATCAGTCATCTTATTGACCAGTGTTGAAAAATGTAAGTTAATGCACATGGGGAAACCCCCACCAAGTGCATACAAAAACTGCTCCAATGCCACGCCTCAGTTGCTAATGGGATCTTGGTAATAGGTAATTTCATGGATCTATCACTTCACTTATAACAGTAATCAAACAAGTCAGCTAATGCTAGGAATTATTAGGAGAGGACTAGAGAACAAGACAAAGGATGTCATGATCCTGCTGAATAAATCCATGGTTTGCCTGTGTCTCAGGTGTTATATTTTAGATCTTCCCCCAGCTCTCAAAAAGTAAAAGAAGGCTGTAAACCCAGCAACTGTTCTGAAAAAGAACAGAGTGAAAAATCACTTCTGTGTAAGGAATGAATAAAGAAACTGTGTGTCTTCTGGCTGCAGAATATAATAATGCACACAGTCATTACTGGTATGGGTGTTTAGGAAGTGACTATTTATTCCACTGGAAACGTGGACTGTGTGGACTGAACACAAAGATGATGGATCTCCATTCCCTGGGTAGCAAACTGCAGGGGCTTCAGAGAAACCACATATGGTTCAGAAAGCTTCCAAGCTGATAACTTTTGGAAACAAGGAGAATGGGCAAGGCAAGAGCTCTCTCTAATGCTCTCTAGGTCATCCAATTCTCTCAAACACAGACACGAGATGTTAGGCAAGAGAAACCTTCCCCAGAAGCTTAGGCATTCACACCAGGTACATGAAAGATCTCCGCAACATAAATAAGTGCTCAGATTACGAAAAAAAGAACCCAGCCTGAGGTCTTTTACAGCTTTCAGCCCCCAACAGACCAAAAACTATTCCTAAAATCAATCAGCCAAACTCATCTTTAATGACAAGATTATTCCCTGATAGGATAACAAAGCTTATCAAGTTCCAGCATTGAATGAGGCTCCAGCCTGCCTTCATTCCTCACCTTTATAGGTTGCATCCATGACCTGTGACCAACCAAAGGCTGAAAAGTACTGGAAAAGGCCTGTGTCTCCCCTTCCAGCTCTCCAAAATCCTGCTTACAGATGAAAAACATTTAGCCTGCAGTAACAAGCCTAAGTCAGTCCCTTGTGAACCTCTGCTACTTGTAGTGGTTCTGCCACAGCAGTAAAGAAGAACAGAAACAACAACAAAAAAGGATAATTAATTAATATGTGGCTAGGAGGTGGAATAGTTTAAATTTATGAGTGTTCATATGCTGAGACTTCCTCAGATCTCACTGAAAATGATACCACATCAGAACTAATATGGATGGAAAAAATGAAGCAAGATGACTCAAGAGTCAGGGCCCAGTTACCACTATCTGATGAGAATACAGCTCAAATGTTGAACCTTCTGTGGCTGTAATTGTGAATAATTGAGATGATTCATGGAAAAGGATGCCTCCAATATCAGAATAATGCAGCTTTAGAAGGTTGTTTTGAGTGTGGGGTTTTGGTGGTTTGGGGTTTTTTTTGTGTGTGTGTGTTTTTTTCTTTGTTGTTGTTTTTGTGGTTTTTTTGTTTGTTTTTGTTGTTGTTGTTGTTTTGGTTTAGTTCTATTTTTTTAATACAGACTTAATACAATGTAACATCTCCCTAGACTCATTGGGAAAAAACTGTTATTACCCTGCCTAGAAGAAAAAGTCAATCTCACAGCTGAGCAGGAATAGGTGACATTTAGATCCAGGTAATATGAGGACATACAATGCATAAATGGAGCTAATTTAGATATGCAGCAGCGTATGGAAGTTTAGAGTTTTGCACAGTAATATTCATTAAAAATGAAGCCCTGCTCAAATGTCAAGTATTGTTTGGGAACAAGTAAGGTAGCAATGAAAAGAACAAATAAAACCAGACAAACTTTAAGATTAATTACTTAAGCAGGTGTTCAGGCTAGAGAAAGTCACAAAGAAATTTCTTCTGTGAAAAAAGGCATAGAATCATAGAATTGTCAGAGCTGGAAGGGACCTGCCGCGGGCAGGGACACCTCACACTAGATCAGATTGCTCAGAGCCCCATCCAGCCTGGCCTTAAAAACTTCCAGGGATGGGGCTTCTACCACCTCCCTGGGCAAACTGTAGGAAACGTTAACTGCCTGGGTTGCTACATTCATGTTTCTTTAGTCTTTGTTTTCCATTCATTCTAGTAAATGAGGTAATTTGTAGTAAATCAAAGAAAAAAAGAACTGTGTAAAAGAATACCCCCAAAAAGAAAATGTGCAGTATTTCAAGATTATTTGGGGATTTATACTAAGATTATAGAATCATAGAA
>WBNM01034070.1:19242-95331 GCA_013399055.1 Ramphastos sulfuratus
CAGCCTGTCCAGGTCTCACTGAATGCCAGCACAGCCTTCTGCTGTGGCAGCCACTCCACCCAGCTTGGTGCAGACTTGCTGGCAGTGCCCTCACCCAGGTCATTGATGAATGTCCTGAACAGAACTGGTCCCAGCACTGACCTCTGTGGGACCCCCACCAGTCACAGCCTCCAAGTGGACTCATCCCATTGATCAAAACTGTTTTCTTCCCTTCAGCCAGTTCCCATGCACCTCACTCCCTGCTCACCCAGACCACACTCACAGGGCAAAAGCTTTTCCTTATGTTCCCATGGCACCTCCTCTGCTCCAGCTGGCACCCCTTGTCCTGTCTGAGAAGGGTCTGGCTCCATCCTCCTGACACATATTTATAAACATTAACGAGGCCCTCAAAATAATTTGTCTGTCCTCAAAACCTTTCAGCTCCTTACCCTCGTTTGAAGGTGCTTTGGGTCGGTGTTGGTGCCAGCTCTGCCATCGTCACCCACAGGCTCAGCAGGAGCTGCCTGTCATGTGTTCTGTACATGTGAACAGCTGTGCCAGCCTGTGCCCATGTCTGGGCTGAAGGTGCTCATACCATGGGGCACTGCAGTGAGCTGCTGTGGCAGTGGGGACCTCTCAGGCTCAGGCTGCCACCCGCTGACTTCAGGAGAAGTTAGATCTGTCCCTTAGGTGCAGACACACATACACAGCATCTCTGGAGAAGACATTAAAGTACCCGACTCAGAGCCAGTCCTCCCTTCCCAGATACTACTTAATAAAAGGGGGGTGGGGGGGGTGGGGGGCAAGTTAACCTTCTCAGCCTTTATTTACATTCTAAATTAAGTATCAGCTCTTTGAGTTTTGATGTTTTTTGTGTTTTTTTTTTAGTGAAATCTGTGAGGATCAGTTATTATCATAACAGAGATTATAATAAATCTACTTTGACCTCTAAATGTGGAGTTGGGACTACAATGCAAAATTTTCAGCTCAAGTGGGGAAAACTGTTACTGTATCCTTGGGGTAAACACATATCCAGCCCTAGACCTTAAAGGAGCTATGCAGCAAGTGCAGATAAGTAGATGGGCAGGTGCCCATTTCCGAAGGCATCTATCTCTACCCAAAGTGCATTTTCGGTGGATACAGAAATAGATGTTTGTGTGCAATTACACAAGAGTGCAATTACACAAGAATGCATTACACGAGAATGCATTGGCAGAAAGGAACAAAGGAGGGCGAAGATGGCAATTCGGAGCTTAATTACTACCATTAAGACAAAAAATCCTGCTTCAGGCACATCGGCTTTAAAGCTCGATGGAAGTGGCCTTTAGAAGGTGGAAGCAGCGAACAGCTATAAATAGAAGCTCTTCAGTGTGTGATACAAAGCTGTGATGTGACACAAAGGCTGGGATAAAACCTCCCTGTGAAAGCACCTGACAGCACAAGAGAAGGGCCAGATCACCTCAGTGAGTGCTGAGAGCCCCTAAACCCGACAGGATCTCTCACTGATGCCCAAGGTATTTCCTCCTCTGGCCTGGCAAGTTTGGAGTTGTGCCCAGGCAGCCTGCCCGATTTACCCCAGGACTCCAGTCAGCACCAAGAGGTGCAACACCACTCCCCTGCCTCTGCCTCTGTGGAGGAGTCAGGCACAAACCCTGTACAGCCTGAGGGCTGGTGACATCTGCCTGCCCAGTCCAGCCTTGTCTCCTCCTCTTTCACAGGCAGGAGCTGAAAGGGAAGGATGCTCCGCCGAGGCTCCCTCCATGGCTCTTCATCCTTTCAGCATCTTTCCTAGTCCTCAAGCTGACCTTCTCTAGTCCCTGTTACGTGAACAGCTGTGGCTGGGCAGAGGCAGGGTTAGTGCTTGTTGGTGGATACAGCCTGGGGACAAAGCTAAGGCTTCAGCTGGGCACATGCAGTGGCCTGCAAGTGGCTCTGCTGCATTTGAGTGTCAGACATCACCTCGCAGTGTTTCGGTAATGCTTTTTCCATCCGGTCCTCCAGGGAAGGGTAGAGAGTCCCAGGAGTGGACCCCAGCATATGATCAATTTTTCTTTCTAGCATCCCATAGTTTTGTTATCTCACTCTATTTAAGCTGGCAGCAAAGCTCTTTTCCTTTCTTCCCTCTCTTCCTCTGTCTCCTCCTCTGGAGACTTTCAAGACCCGTCCTGTGTGACCTGCACTGGCAGGGGAGTTGGACTTGATGATCTCTGGAGGTGCCTTCCCTAACATCTTGTGATCCTGCGATCTCCCAGGGAGGCACAGAAGCTCTCTTATCTCTGTGATCCCTCGGGAGCTCGCCGTTGCTAGCAATGAAAACTCAGACCATCTTTAAGCAGCCTACTCACACGTTTATTTTACCGTGCCTGCTCCCAGGGAAACCGCTTTGATACCGCTGCCCTTAACTACCCCTGCAAAGAATTACTAAGGAATGAGTTGCAGCCGTCACTAACTTTGACGAAGCAGCAAACGCAGCGCTCGAACTGAAGCCCAGCGCCTGCCTTGGCACAAACGAGAACCAGAGGCTTTCGTCGGCAAGGCAAAGCTCCCAGCGCCGCCACACCTGCGAGCCATCCAGCTGCTGTTTAACCAGAGCCGGCTGCTGTTGCTTCTTCCTCAGCTAAGCGACAGAGCGCTTAGGAGAAGTCATGTGAAAGGGGCTCACGTTAGACAGAGACTGTCATTAATGCCACGGCTCCGAGAGAAGCGAGATTTCTTTTGTGTTCATTCATAACTGCTTCCTGTCTTACACCTACACAAAACCCCTGACTGTAATGACAGCAGCACGGCGCAGAGTTCAGTCAGAAGGGAGCACTGATTTGTGTATAAATCAGAAGTCATCTCCCCCTGGCTGTATTTACAGGGAAAAAAGGGGGGAAAAAGGCTTAAAGGGGAGCTTATGGCAGAGAACCTCAGTCACAGCTGATACCACCAAAAGAGCACAATGTGGTCACTGAAATTTGTCTGCCACAGGATTTCTCAAATTAACCAAGCTTTGATTTACAATCAATTTTTGAGGGGGAAGGGAATATTCTCTTACTCTAGTAGATTTTAAGGGCACCATTTCAGTTATATGCACGTGAATTCTTGCCATGCTCTCCTGTACTGCACCTGGCTGCCAGCAGAGCCTGTTGCCCAGAAGAATCATAGAATGGTAAGGTTGGAAGGGACCTCAAGGATCATCCAGTTCCAACCCCCTGCCATAGGCAGGGACACCTCCCACTAGTACAGGTCACTCAAGGCCTCATCCAACCTGGCCTCGAACACCTCCAGGGAGGGAGCAGCCACAACCTCCCTGGGCAACCTGTGCCTACCCTCACTGCAAACAACTTCCTCCTAACATCCAGTTTCAGTCTCCCCTCTGCCAGTTCAAACCCACTGCCCCTTGTCCTGTCATTACAAGACCTTGTCAACAGTCCCTCCCCAGCCTTCCTGTAGCCCCCTTCAGATCCTGGAAGGCTACTCTAAGGTCTCCTGGAAGCCTTCTCTTCTCCAGGCTGCAGAGCCCCAACTCTCTCAGGCACAAGCTGAGTCACAGAGTGTGAACAGAGAAGAGGATCTGATGGTTAGGAGGGCAATTTTAAAACTATGATAATTATCAACAATTAGCCATTCTCCCCTTTCTGGTTGCTGGAGAGAAAAGCAATGCAAGGGAGGATGCTTGCTGGCTGATGGCTATGCCCATGCTGGAGCAGATCGCTTCTGCAGCTAATCTGTGGGCCAGACCAAAAGCCCTGAAAGATACATGAATTTCATGGGCTGGGGTCTAGCTGGGGAGGGCCCATGTGCAGCACACTGCCTGCAGAAGAGCAGCAGACTGGCTTTTTGGAGCTGAACAAAGCTATTTTCAGCTGGATCTGCCCCTCGAGAGATCCCTCCCACACATCAGTCTTTATTACAGGTCGCTCTGTTCTGCGCTCCCCTGTCAGTAAATGGCATCTCCACTGCAGGTGCTAACCTTGCTCCAGGGAAAAGGGGAGTGTGCTCCTCCTTCCCCACCACCCAGCCTTCCTTCAGGTAGCTTGCTCACCTAGATAATCCTCTGCAGTTAGTCTGCAGGGAGCCTTCAGGATGGAAAGCCTGAACAGAGACATTTCTATAGCTTCCTCGTTAGAGCTGCAAGAAGAGGTTCAGGTAGGATGCAGAACTGCAAGGTCTTGCACAGGTGTTGTGCTGGTGGTCACTTGCACACTGGGTAGAGAACTCGAATGTGGCAGAGGCATATGTTGTTAGGAAAGCCACTGCACAGCTGGGGTTTCCTGAGGGAAGTGCAAGAGGGTAAGAGTGCATGAAGCCAGCAGAGCTGCCACTACCTCATGAGGTCCAACAACATCCATAAACCCCTCCCTCTGCACCATCTTTAGCTATACTGCAACAAAATGTGCTGCATTCAGAGAGGCCTGGACATGCTGGGTGGGAGAAATTGAGTGAAGTACAAGTGTAGAGCCTTGCAGCTGGGAAAGAACAGTCTCATGGGCCAGTATGGGCTGGCAGCTGATCTGTTGGAGACCAGCACAGGGGAAAGTGACCTGGTGGTCCTGGCAGACAGAAGAATGACCATGAGCCAGCAATGTGCCTTTGTGGATAAGAAGGCCAGTGCCATCCTGGGGTGGATTAGAAGGGCCGTGGTTAGTAGGTCAAGAGAGGTTCTCCTTCCCCTCTACTCTGCCCTGCTGAAGCTGCATCTGGAGTACTGTGTCCAGTTCTGGGTCCCTCAGTTCAAGAAGGACCTCAAGGAACTGCTTAACAGAGTCGTGCACAGAGGCACAAAGACACTGAAGGGAGTGGAACATCTCCCTGATGAGGAAGGCCTGAGGGAGCTGGGGCTGTGGCTTGGAGGAGCCTGAGGGGGGAACCTCAGGGATATTTATAAAGATGCAAAGGGCAGTGTCTGGAGGACAGAGCCAGGCTCTGCTCAGTGATGTCCAGTGACAGCACAAGGGGCAGCAGGTGCAAGGTGGAGCAAAGGAGGTTCCACGCAAACATAAGTTAAAAAACTTTTTCATTGTGACAGCGACAGAGCCCTGGAGAAGGCTTCCCAGAGAGGTTGTGGAGTCTCCTTCTCTGGAGACTTTCCAAACCCACCTGGATGTGTTCCTGTGTGACCTACCCTAGGGGATGCTGCTCTGGCAGGGGGGGTTGGACTGGATGATATTTCAATGTTCCTTCCAACCCCTAACATTCTGTGACTCTGTGAAAATGAGACCACAATGGTAGAGCTGCAAAACATCCATCTCTGAGTACTCAGCTCAGATTCACTGTTTTGGGAGGTCTGTGGTGTCCTGGCTTTGCCTGGGCCTGTTAGCTATTGTAAGCCGAGATGAACTGATCAGAACTGGTCACTGCATTAATATTATTTATCACCCCCTGAAGATCTCTTCCTAGTGAGCCACCTAAAAAACTAATATTAAAATTGATTTTGTGAAGCATTTCCAGGTGCTGTCATAAATTAATACTAACAGTGAGGCCACAACAGAGAGGGAATAAAACCTGAGCAATTCTGGCATGCCTTTATTTTTGAGAGGGAGCCTGTTTGAGGAAACAAAGTCATTGCAGAGTGCAACTTACTTGTATTAAGTCACACCATGATCTCCCCTGCCACTGACTAGTGTTTGCTAGATTAAAAACACTGCTAGGAAAAGAGTAACTAATCAATCAGACTGGCTCATTGCCAATGACTTCCCTTGATCAGTTGTGTGTTTCAGGTCTGTTTTCATAGAGACAGCCAAGTGAAGAGTAGAAGTGCCTGTAGTGGAAGGACAAGAGTAGTGCTTTAAGAAATCACAGTAAAGACTGCACATTTTTTTTTTCATGGCTCCAACTAATGTGAGTCAGAAATTAAAAGAAAAAAAAAAAAAGGTGTGTTTTCCAAATGCCAAGGGAAGGTGGTGAATAAGGAGAGCTGCCAAAGCACCCCCCACGGGCAGAGATACACCCACACATACACCAGCTCTTCTGCTTGCCACACACCAGCCTCCATAGATAACAAAAAGAATCACCATCAAGTGCCCTAAGTCTTCTTAAGGCTTAGGAAGCTACTTTGCATTAAGCATTTGTGTGACTGAGCTTGCAGAAGAGGCACAAAGCTGTCCTTGTGCCCGAGGAATGGCTACAACCAGGTAAGGAGGGATTAAAGCTATGAACAAGCCTCATGGGACTTTCCATAAAGCTTTGTGGAGCTTGAAGCATGGCCAGCAGGGCAAGGGAGGGGATTCTGCCCCTTTGCTCTGCTCTCCTCAGACTCCACCTGCAGTCCTGTGTGCAGTTCTGGAGCCCCCAGCACAGGAAGGACATGGAAGTGTCAGAGCAGGTCCAGAAGAAGCCATCAAGATGCTGAGAGAGCTGCAGCAGCTCTGCTGTGAGGACAGGCTGAGAGAGTTGGGGCTCTGNAGTAAAACTCCTGCCAGACCCTCAGAGATCTTAATGGTGTATTCCTCTGCCCAGCTCCACAGAGGGAGTCCGCAGGCTCAAGGTAGGAGGAAATGCTCACAGGTAACCTAGGAGATGAATTTGGCAGCTCAAAATGGGATCCTGAGCAGATGCTGTGCAGCTACCTGAGAAGATGCTGCAAGGCAAGGGAGGCTTTCTGTTGCTTTCTCAGACGTAGCACCCCAAGAGCCACTGAACCACAATGACAACCCTTTCCTGAGGATGAACATGTCTTGTGCAACTTGGGGGGCTGCAGCTTTGTAAAGAGAGAGAGCATTAGCAGTCTTGTTGAACCCAGGGTGATCTAGAGGATGTTAGGAAGACAAAAGAGAGGACAAACCAGCAATGCTTCAGCAATGTTTCTAACACAGAGCTTCTATGATATGGTTTGTTAATAAAGTAACATCTACTGAAATTAAATGAATGATCAAACAGCTCATAAGAAGTGCTGCCTCAGAAAGCAATGTCAACAGCTAGAGAAACTGCAAGGTTTTGGCCTTGGGGCTACAACAAAGAGAGACCCTGGGGACAACACTGCCTCCCATTAAGTCTTGTGAAGCAAGAGTGCAGGGCAGATGGGGCTGGGAAGGTGATGAGGCAAGGCAGAGACCAAGCAAGAAAATCATTTGATTATGCCGAGTGAAAGGCATAAAGACAGTCCTCTGGTGGAGACAGGCACAGAGACATGAGTCACTTCAGAACAGAGGATTGCTCCCCACTGAGTCCAGGGGGGTTTAGACAGCAAGATTCCAACTCAGCCACTAGCATCTGTGTATGTGGACTCATCTATCAGCTTGAGGAGCTGCACCCTGGCTGCTCACAGCATGGCAGCCTGCAGTGCAAGATGACCCTTCTTCTGCATGCAGAATCAGTTCATCCCCGTCTGCTGGTGTGCCTTCATTTCTGGTTGTCCCCTGGTCTATTGGTTTGAGTTTAAGCTTCCCAGGGGACTCAAAAAATATATATCTAACAGAAACCAATACAATAATAGTAGGATGCCTTCCCCTCTCCTACCCATTTTGGAAAGGAAGAAAGAAAGGAGGAGAGAGAAGGGATAAAACCATCCAAAGAACAATCTGGTTATGATTTGGAAGGTAAAAGAAAAGCTTTAACAACAAATAAAAGATACGTAAGGTAGGGGAGTTACAAATAGGTATAGAGAAGGGAAAACAAGATACAAAATATATATACAACCAGATGGATGGCAGTGGATGGAAGAGATGCCCACTGTGTGGTAGAGACTGGCCATGTGGTGAGACAGGAGAACAGGAACAAAGAGTGGTGTCAAGCAGGCAGGCCACGAGAGAGAGTGAGAAACAGGAAGCTTCTCTGTTTATATAGGGGGTCCAGACAGGCAGTGGGAGTGGGCTAAACACTACACCTGGGGTCAAGCAGACCTGGAGTCAAGTTCTGACAACTGCCCCTGCCCAAGAGGTTTAACTCTTTACACCTGGAAAGAGACTAACAGCCAGGCAGATTTGCCTCCTGGCATGGATGCTCACAGGGCATCCATGTTCCATCTCTTGCCCAGTTTGCCTCCTGGCATGGATGCTCACAGGGCATCCATGTTCCATCTCTTGCCCAGTTTGCCTCCTGGCATGGATGCTCACAGGGCATCCATGTTCTATCTCTTGCCCAGTTTGCCTCCTGGCATGGATCCTCACAAGGCATCCATGTTCCATCTCTTGCCCAGTTTGCCTCCTGGCATGGATGCTCACAGGGCATCCATGTTCCATCTCTTGCTTAGTTTGCCTCCTGGTATGGATGCTCACAAGGCATCCATGTTCCATCTCTTGCCCAGTTTGCCTCCTGGCATGGATGCTCACAGGGCATCCATGTTCCATCTCTTGCCTAGTTTGCCTCCTGGCATGGATGCTCACAAGGCATCCATGTTCCATCTCTTACCCAATTTGCCTCCTGGCACATATGCTCACAAGACGTTCATGTTCCATCCTGCCAGTCAGGAGTCAACTGGTGAAAGAGATCACAGCTGAGAAGTTCAGGGATAAAGAGAAATGCCAGCAGCTGAAAGAGGTGCAGTAGGTTTTCCAGACAGACCAACATATTCCATCAGTTGATGACGCTCATCTGAGCAGACAGGCTCATGAGTCTGACCACCAAGCATGGTCTGTAGTGAACATCAGGAAGGAGAAGCACCAAGGATTCACATCTGTAAAGCTCAGGACAGCACAGAGTGGACTGCTTAGCATTGCTCTCACCTAACCATGAGCATCTCTTCACCCCATGTTGTTACAAGGACAATGGAAGCCTCAGTGGCTGCAATGTAGGCTACTGGTACAGCTGAACAGGTCATGGAACAGAGCTGGCTTGAGTCCCACTGGCCAGGGCCATTAAACCACCACAACATCCCAGTGCTGCCATGTATGCACACAGGCACTCCAGTGGGTGCCTCTGAGATCAGTTAGCCTTTCAGTGTGCATTCCTCAGCTGGTGACCCCACACCAGCACTGAGGTGGCTCCAGTTTGTCCATCTGCCTAAACCCACCAGCTGAGAGAAGGCTCTTGGCCAGGAGAGTGCAGCTTTATTTTTTGTGCACTCATCCTTTTGCTAAAGTTCCTGCCTTCCTTAAAAGGCTTTGGAGTTTGAGCCATCATATTAACTAATTAGCTGATATCTGTGGCCCAGTTTGAAGTAATTATGGTAGCATCACCTTCATTCTCATGACTTAGAGTTTATCCCGAGTACAGGCTACATAAAACTCAAAAGTCCGCCAAAGATTAACTGGGTCACAAGTGATCCCTGCATAATCAATTTCTGCTCAGATGCTTACTGGATTACACATGGATGCTCCATCACTAATTCAGTCATTTCATCTCCATGGCGTAAGTGTCCTGACATAAGGACAGCTCAGATTCCTCAGATGCATCCATTTGTTCACAGGGGAGTTCTCTGGCTACAGCCTCCCTCCATGACTCTCCTGCAGCACAGGACAGTTGAAGTCTCTCCATTTCCCAGTGAGGCAGCTTTGTGACAAGGAAAACTGGGGGGAAAAAAGGCAAAGCTGATGTTCTTTTTGTTTCTCCTGCAGAATCCAGCAATGGAAGTCACTATGCAGTAAGTTGCCGGAGCGCTGGGGCACAGAAATAGTGTTGCATTGGTCCTCCTCTCCACAAGGTTCCTTTGCACATGAGATCAATGTGTGGTGCTAATTGTGTCCAGACAGACAACCAGTAACAGCACCCACAGGAACCTTACTACGGGGTGAGGAGACGAGGGTGGATGAAACAACCACCACAACCCTGCTCCAAAGAAAGCAGCCCAGCCTGGGAACCTGGGCGAGACACTAGACATGTCAAAAAAGAAGTTCCTCTCTCTCTCTGTCTCTGCAGTCTGCCACTCTCAGTCCCACATCACTAAGGTCCAGCCTTCTCCTGCTGGCCTCACCACGACCTCTCCTGTGGAAGCTCTCCACTGATACACTCATTCAGCATCTGACTACCCTGTCATGAGCTATCTGAAGTGCAGTGGCACGGACAGGTTAGTCTCCCTCTTCGGGGGATCTTGGTTCAGAGGAGCCCTCATTCCTTTACCATCCCTTACAGCTCTGGTCGTGGAGATCTGAGTCTCCCGGCAGCATTGGCCACTGACTCCCCACAGCATCCCCACAGGCACAGTTCCAGCCAGAGGGGTTCAAAACAGAGATGGGGCAGAGCAGGGAATCGGCTCTCGGGCTCCTGGCAGTCTGCAGGGAGCTTGGACCACAGGAGGAGGGCAGCAATCAGAAGAGCCCTTGTAGACAAGATCAGCAATCCAGAGACACCCAGGGAGTGGGGGCTGCATGCAGGAGGGGATATGGAGAAAGGATATGGATGGCTTTTGTGAGACTCTTCTTGTGCCCACTGCTACCCAACACACGTGAGGCTGTGAGGATGCTCTGCCATTTAACCACTCCCACTACATAAAGTGTGTTTGAAATGTCCTTGAACTGAAAACTATCCTTTGAATGTTGCCTGGGGGTAGCTCTCTGGTTTGATTTGCAACACCAATCTGCTATCAAGACAAGGAAAACAAATAAATGAAACCTTACAGCTAAGCAGGTAAGAGCTCCTGCAGCCCCTTATTGCAGTGGGGAAGGCTAGGTCAGAGACACGGTCGTAGGCCCAGCAGGATGCTCCAGATGGAGCAGCTCTCCCTCTCCATGCTGCAGGGCAGGGCTTGTGCCCAGCAGTGACAGTGTCCCACTCAGGAGAGAGGCACATCTTGGCCTCCTGACCTGCAAGGGGTGAGCCTCCGGGGCAGCCAGGTTTGGGCGTTCAAACATGTGCAGAGGAGCACAAAGAACTCCTTTATTCCACTGCAATTGCAACATTAGATTTCAGTTTTATTCCCAAACATGAGCTGGGCTCTCAGACACAGACAGGCTTTTTAGTCAGCCCTGGCAAAGATGAAAAGCCTGAGAAAGAGAGGCAGTGTCTGTTGAAGGACTCATTTACATGAAATAATTCTCGTGAAGGAGAGAAACAGCAAGGGAGCGATTTTTTAATTATAAAGAAATGATTGCAGTCTGGAGGAGTACATAGAGCTCCAGCTTTGGTCCCTGTAAGGTACCTATTTGCAGTAAAACCCAAACAGTAGATCTGAGGGGTAAGAATTATCTGCTTGCTATTATTTTCCAAACAGAGTATTGTATGAGAAGGAGCAGAGGGAAACACTTTCGCCCTCCCCAAAGGCTGCTGCCTCCATGATGTGTCCTCTGCACAGCAGGACAGAAAATCAGTCTCACAAGCACAAGAGCTGATGCAGAAACATGTTCTGTAAGAGGTTAGGGATGCCTCTGTCCCTGAGCCCACGTGCATGGGGGAGAGTCACAGCCTCACCCGACAGGCATGTCTACCACACAGCCTGCTGGTGCAGCCTGCTGCGTGCTTTCACTGTGTCTTCTGATCCTGCTCCTTACAGGCTTCCTTCTGGGTACCTACTGTTTGCCTTGTCCACATCCCAACAGCCCACTCAGCTCTGCCTCTGCTTTCACCCTTTTGGCTGGCAGTTTGACCTCAAGTACTAGTAACTCCCCTGTAGAATTGTAAAAGTGATGTTGGAGACATTCAGGAAAGGATTTGCCAAGTGGTGCCATCAAAAAGACATGCAGGATACACAGGGCCGGGGGGGCCACATCTGCACCTCTGCTATGAGATGGCTTCATTTTTTTTTCTACAGCCACTCCTTGAAGGCTGTGAGCTTTTCTCCCTTCAGCATGGGCTTCCCTCAGAGCACAAGTTTAAATGCATACATGGATGAGCACAGCAGCAGCGATGCCCTAAATGTATCCAAGTAGCTGATAATAGCAGCGAGTGAGACATCCTACACAGAGCCACACACAGACCAATATGATCCAAGCAATGTGCATTTATTGAATATGACCTTATATACTTTTAACAGACTATAAGGGTTAATTCATTGTTATCCAATTGGTCCAAATCATTAAGGCATGAACTCTGTGGCATTAAGCAGTTGGCTAAAATCGTTAAGGGACAAGCTGTTGGCAATAGGCAAGTCGTTAAGGGGTGAGCTGTGAGGGCACTAAGCCATTGGCACATCATTATCTGCTCAGATGCTTCTCCAGAGTCCTTGTTTTGGTTTGATCTCCTGTTGTTGTTCAGTTCTTCTGTGGGCTGCTGTAGTTGGTGTCCTTGCCCCCCAGATGACCCTCATATAGGCTGTGAAACTTCAGCTTACAATTAGCAGTTAGCACAGGTTGGATTGCTCACATGTCCAGCTAATACAAAGTGTTTCCCTACAGCTGATAACCATAAAATGCTGACATGCCTTGAGTCTTTTAACCTGACTGCACACATGAATGGGCTTGTTTCTTTCACCCTTCCTTTAACACTTTGTTCCTTCAGCTGCCTCAGAACTCTCTGCAGAGCGAAAGAGCGACTCAGAAACTCACCTACACACTGGTGCAGCTAAACGCACCACCAAACCCAGAACGTGGGAGTGCTGCCACCCCACTTCCTCTGTGCAGAAAGCACAGACACTGCTGGCCTTCAGGATGGCTCTGGGGCAGGAGTCCCCTTCCCACTCGGACACACACACAAACAAAGATTCTCCCNAATCTGAGATAAAGGAAGAAATGAACTGCTGCCAGCTAGTCTTCCAGTATCTGAAGGGGGCCTACAGAAAGGCTGGGGAGGGATTATTGGCAAGGTCTTGCAATGACAGGACAAGGGGCAATGGGTTTAAACTGGAAGAGGGGAGATTGAAACTGGATGTTAGGAGGAAGTTGTTTGCAGTGAGGGTGGTGAGACACTGGCACAGGTTGCCCAGGGAGGTTGTGGCTGCTCCCTCCCTGGAGGTGTTCAAGGCCAGGTTGGAGGAGGCCTTGAGTGACCTGTACTAGTGGGAGGTGTCCCTGCCTATGGCAGGGGGTTGGAACTAGATGATCTTTGAGGTCCCTTCCAACCTTACCATTCTATGATTCTGTGATTCTATGAGATCATCTTCTGAGTAAACCCCAGGCAGAGATTTGAAACCTCTGGGATGGGAGCACACAGCTCTACTGGCAGGGCGGACCCAGCTCGCACCACCAGATGCAGGTGAGCAGCTTTGCACTCAGGGGCTGGCTGCTAGTGAGCCTCATTCAGTCCCTGTTGGACCCCTGAAGTGAATTCAGTGCTCGTTGTGGGAGGCCATGCTCAAATCAAGCCCAGCTGACAGACAGTGAGCAGCAGCAGACTTTGCTCAGGAACAAGCCGTGTGCTGTTGCAGTGGATGCTTGTTGAGCCTCATGCCTGATGCAGATGAGTGTGAGACAACATTTTCCTAATAGCCTATGGCACTTTTCCTGCATGGAGCCCATGGCATTCTGATGAGTAATGCCCATTCTTATCAACGTGCCATGTGATTCATGCCCAGAAGCCCTGCAGCCATCAGCAGGGTCCAAACACCAGCCGGCGCCACCACACCCACCCTCTCGTGCTCAGCAGCTATCCTTAATGGATAGAAACATAAACTCACTCCCCTGACAGCAACAGCAGCAATGCTTGTCCTGTTTCCACAGCCATAGCTGGGACAGGAGTCCTAGACAAGAGGCTTTTAGGGTACAAACATCTTCCCAGGGTGCTGGCAGCCCAGCCACATGTCCAGAGCGGCACTGAGTGGCCCCTCACAGCTGCCCCAGCACCAGGCTTGTATCCTCACAAAACAGCTGCTGCTGGCACCAGCACAGAATCCTGGAGGGCATCTGTCACGGTTTGAGGGGTTTCAAGTTATCCCAGACTTCCTAGAAAAAACTAAAAAGACCTGAATCAGAATTCCCTTAGTCTGGAGATAAGTCAGCTCTTCCACATTGCCAGGATGGCCAGGCACGTGGCACAGACACTGCTGCAGGGAGAGGAATCAGAGACAAGAAGCATATGGAGAAAGGGAGAACAACTGGAAGGGTGAAAACCATCTCCACCAGTATTATGCTTTCACTGTTTTGGTAAGCTACCACTAGACCCAGGTGGCCTCATGTGAAATGAGTCCTCACAGAAGGCAGTGGGATACTCACAGCAGCCTGCATCCCACAGCACGAGAGGGAAGAAAGTAGCTAGAGGCAAGTCAAAGCTCCCAGCCTCCTCTGCTCAGCCGGGCAGGGCCATGCCTGCGGGGCCGTGAGGATGGTGCGCAGTGGCGCTGTGCAGGCAGAGTGTGCAGCAGCAATGGAGTGTTTCCGTCACACACGGAACAGTTCACATCCAAACAGCTGTTTCTTTTCTTATTCATTTCTCTGGCCGTTTGCCCCAGTTTGGGGCCACGAGCATAGCTGGGACTGGGGGGTAGGAATAACTCTTGCCCCTTTTGGCAGTAAGAATGAGGAGACTGCACACTGGTTGGACCTCTGAAGAGGAATTCTGTTTACAAGATGATCTATACACACGGCAGTCAGGTAGAGTAAGTACAAAGCCCAATGGGCCCAAACTGCCCTTCTAGAACCCTCCACCCCTTCCACCCTCAGTCATGCTGAGGGTAGGCAGAAACTGCCCTCCCCAGCTGGGACCTACAAGGCCTCGGTGGCTGCTGTGACACAGCACAGCTCCCTGCCAGCTAGGAGCCATCTCCCCCACCAACCACGCAGGACACACACTGTTTCTGGAGAGGAGAAATGGGAGCAAGAAAGGCAGGGAAGAGAAGGGGAGAGATCGTCAAGCAGTGATACCGAAGACAGAATAGAATGACAATATGACAGTATGCTGGGAGGAGCGGGTCTGTCCCCCAGGACGGTTCTGTTAAGGGGCACCTGGAATCCCTGGAACACCCACACCAGTCGTTCTCGTGCACCTCCTGCATGCACACCTACACAGCGCCCAAAACCTCGGAATTACAGAAGTTGTTTCCTAAACCCCCACATTTTTTTCTTCCCTCAATCCTAGCCTTTTCTTTTCCTGTCTCCTCCTCAGTCTTATGTCCTCATAATAAAATCCATAAGGTGGAACATAAGACACATCATATTCTCTATCTAAATAGGTGGAGAGCTGTGCAGACCCTGCCACAGCCCAGCCAGGCTTTTGGAGCAGAGGACAGCAGTGCAGTGCAGGTTACCCCTGTCATCTCCTGCTCAGCAATTGCTCTTTCTTACTTGGAAGAAGTCAGTAGGTAAAAGGGATTTCAGAGTCTGCAGACAGTCTCCCCACTCAGATACTGCTCTCCTTTATGAACCGTCTCCGAAGTTGGGGAGATGAGGTACATAGTCCTAGCACTGCACATAAAAGGTACAAAAGGCCTTTTCTTTTGAAGTTAATAGCAGGAGACTGAATTCATCTCATCTTTTTGTGCGAGAGAATAGTTTCATTGTTCTGCCCACATACTTCACTTGCTGCACTGACATCTGTACTGCTGAAGCGGAAGAGGAAAGGGAAGCGGATGAGAGAAATGAGCAAAATGAAATATTTGGGATAGGGATTTTGGAGAACACTGTAGGACAGTGTCTGAGTGAACTGCTGTGATCTACGCAGCAGCCCAGACAACCAAACACTGCAGGAGACAGTCCATTCTAGCCTGGATAAACACTCCGCCCTGCCTGCACACGCTGCCCTGCCTGCACACTCCGCTGCCCTGCCCGCACACCCTGCCCTGCCCACACACTCTGCCCTGCCCGCACACGCTGCCCTGCCCGCACATTCTGCCCTGCCCGCACACTCTGCCCTGCCAGCACACTCTGCCCTGCCAGCACATGCTGCCCTGCCCGCACACTCTGCCCTGCCTGCACACACTGCCCTGCCTGCACACACTGCCCTGCCCACACACTGACCTCTGGCATGCACCACCCTTCCTTAGCCTAAGGTGCTTGGAAGGTCGTTCCCTGCAAGCTCTTTGAGTGCAGACACAGTGCCCATGGGGGCTCAGGGAGTTGGTTGTACTGAACATGCTGTTTCCCACAGAAGGTTAACTCTTTCAACTCCAATTTCCCTCCCAGCTTTATATACTCCCTGGCACTCACAACAGAATCATAGAATCATAGAATGGTAAGGTTGGAAGGGACCTCAAGGATCATCTAGTTCCAACCCCCTGCCGTAGGCAGGGACACCTCCCACTAGTACAGGTCACTCAAGGCCATCATCCTGTGGATGATGCCAAGCGAAGAAGTTTTATCCGTATCTCCCGTCCAGGCAGGGTGGCTGCCCCACAGCCTTACGAGGTAGGGATTGACATGGGGTGAGGAGAGTCTCTATATACCACTCCTGCCAGAGAGGACCAGCATGTGCCCAGCACCAACACATCCAAGCGTGTCACTGGAGGTGAGGCCCTGCCACTGAGAGCACCCTGTGCCCAAAGGGACAACCTCTGCAGAACACAGCTGTCCAGAGGGCCAGCAGACACTGACTTGGTGGCTCTGCCCCTGCCACCAGGAGCTGACATTTGCCACAAAGAGGCAGAGGAGGCAGCTGAACTGCAATGTCAAATAAAATACCCTGCTTTGCAGAATCCTGATGGTGGAGACAGCAGCCCTTGCTTTGCTTCCCTGTGCCAGGGAGCTTGCTGAACCAGCAAGACTAAGGACCTAGCACAGCACTTCAGAAGAATCTGGCTCAGTGCAAGGCTCAGCCTCCCCACCCCATGCCCCCGGTTTTGCCAGCATTCCTCAGCACTGTTGCACCTTGTCAGACGTACTCTGTGTGTAACCTGAGGGACAAGTTAACTGGCATGCAGGTCCTGGTGTAGCCCAGTTGTCTACTCTGTCCCTCCTCACAGACAGAGGGTCCTCTGGGAGTCCCTAGGGGAAAGCACACTTTGTCTTCTGGGAGCAGAATAGCTCTCTTGTAATATCCTCGTCAGCTGTGATGCCTTTAGCTCATGCATCCTGACAACAGATTCTGGCCACTGGTGCATTGTTTTCGTATGCTAAGCCTTTTTTTCCTCTCCTTCCTCCTCAGATACCTTATCCTCTGTGTTTAAATGAGAGACACAGCTGCCTCTGCCAGCCAGAGTTCACGTCATGAAAGCCACCAAGATTTACACAACAGGTGTCCTACCAACCCACTGGACTAACGTCTTCTCTGTGCAGTAAAACAATATACTGGGGTGGAGTGAAAAAGAAATCAAATTAGAAGATGAAGAAAACATTTGCTGGCTGGAGAGAAGACTTGGCATAACTTCAGCCCAAGAGCTGAATCCTTATTTTTCTCTTACAGGAAATCTAAAGATCTTCCATAGAGGTAATCAGGCAAAGAATTCAGGCACAGAGAGTGGCTGTGGATGGGACAGTACCCAGCTGGTGTCCAGTGACCAGCAGTGACCCCAGGGATCAGTACTGGGCCCTGTTCTATTCAAGATCTTTACTGATGACTTGGGTTAGGGCATGGAGTCTGCCCTTAGTAAACCGGCAGATGGCACCAAGCTGGGGGCAGTGTGGATCTGCAGAAAGGTAGGGAGACACTTCAGAGAGCCCTGGCCAGGCTGGGCCCGTGGCTGAGGCCAACAGGATGAGGTTTAACAAGGCCAAGAGCAGGGTTCTACACTTTGGCCACAATAACCCCATGCAGAACTACAGACTTGGGGTGAGTGGCTGGAGAGCAGCCTGGCAGAGAGGGACCTGGCAGTACTGAGTAACAGCCAGCTGGAAATCAGCCAGCATTGTGCCCAGCTGGCANTCCAGCCTGGCTGATTCTATGATTCTAAGAATTTTTTAGGTACAGTCACTTTACACTACTGACCTGGGGCTATCGAGCAGGAAACTGGAGAGTTGTTAAGAAACTGGGCATGGTCCAAGCTGGAAGAGCATTGTACAACCTCAAAATTATCTTCTCCCCTTTCTCAGCCATTGCCGACTGGCTCAGCAAGGTAAGCCCAGTGCCTTCCAGAAGGCACAACAGGAGCAGAATCTGCGGGAGTTACTGTGTCCCTGACCTGATAAGCTCCAGAGAAATCAAAACAAAGGTCTCCAGCCGAGCACTGACTGTGAGCATTTCAAGCTCTGTCAAAACACCCACGTCACACTGGAGCTGTCCCTGTGAGTTACTGCTAGCTGTCCTGAGGACACTGAGGGTGTGTGAGACAGCCTGAAAGTCTTCAACCGAGTGCAGGGATTCTGTTCGTTAGTACTCTGCCACAGACCTCCAAATCCCTGCGGATGAGCCCAGGAGCTTGAAGCATATACAACTGCTGCTGTGATTTGAGTTGCCTCCTTGCTAACGGTGATGCAGCCATCAGCACTGAAAGCATCCAGCACGGAACACTGCCACTGCTCAGACAGCCTTTGTCTTTCATCAGTGACCAAAGATGGCTACGAACTGCTCCAGAGGGAACGATCTGTGGCCTTCAGGTGCGTGAGGTGCTGAGCCAGGTATTTGGAACCGAGGAAGTGTCAGTCGCCGTGAGGCCGCGGGTGGGTAGCTCTTCCTGTGCTTTCTGTTCTGAAGGGAAGTCTCTCCCTGCTGCACAGGCAGCCTCTGCTCACAACCGCGGGCAGGATCGCACCGATGCCACAGGTCAGGCAGCCAGAGCCTGCCAGCAGCCAGGCTGACAGCCTCGGCATGCTCTGTCAGCGAGCACTGTCCCTGCACAGAAGTTGCTCCTGCTCGGAGCCCAGCAAAGCGCTGCTGCATGAGGAAGCCATAATGCACAAGCACAACTCCTTCTCGAGCACCTCCCGGCATCACCTGCTGCCAAGGGAGGAGGCATCTCCAGGCAGCCTCAGCCAGCAGCATCCCATTGGTAGCAATGCAGACTCTCTGCTTCTGGGGTCCTCCCGCAGGCCAGCAGCCTTCCAGTCGCTGTAAATGGAGATGCTTTGGTCAAACAGAAGTTTTTCCTACAGGGAATGGTCTGCACAATGCAAGGTCAGCCAGGGGCACGTTTTGCCGGTGGCAGAGCACAGTCCAGTCTGTCACTGCCTCTGTCACGGAGAGAGGGCTGCCAGTTTGCCCCGTGCACAGCACGCTGGGAAGCAGCCTTGGCAGGTGGTCTGTACCTCCCAGCCCTCCTGTGCCCCAGAGCAAGCCCTCCCCGTGCCCGTTGCCCAGGGCCGCGCCGCGTCTCAGCGCCCTGCGACTCCTCTCTCGTTCCATCAGATTCCCTGTCTGCTGCTGAGAGTTACCGCTGCACGGCCGCTGCTCACGGCGCTGGCACCAAAGGCCAAGCAGAAAGCCCTGCGTGGCGCCAGGACAACGCTCCGATGGACGCCTCGGCAGGGCAGCAGCTGGGGAGATCATCTGGAAGGGCTCGCCCGGGAGCCGCCGCAGCTGACACGCTCCGCTTCTACTTTTAGCCCCTCTGCTTCTACCCTCTCTGTGGACAAGCAGGGAGAGGCACGGCTGCGGCTTCAGCAGCAGCACTCCTGCACTGGGGTGGGGATGGGATGGGCACAATTCCCGTGCAGATGTCCAGCAGCCGAGCGGAACCAGGCATCCGCAGCATGGGCAGTGCAGGGAACCCTCTGGCTCCGCGCTGACACGCGCGGGCACACCCTGCCGAGCGCCTGAGGAAGCCCAGCACAGCGCTCTCCACCTGTCCCGTTGCTGCCGGCCACACACATCAGGTTGAAGGGGCATGCTGGAAACCTCAGAGGAGTCTAACGCACCACTGCCGCTCCTGACAGTCCTAATGGCAACAAAGGAGAGTAGGTGATAGCGAGGGCAGAAAAAAATAAATCGCTGTGCTTTGGAGGAAGTTGTGAACATTTCAGAGTTTGCAGCTGGGCAGCTCTTCTGGAAAACATTTCAACACACAGGGAATGAAATGTTTTTTTCCTGAAAGGCTGCACTAAAAGTGGATCTCTTGAGTGAGAGGATGCATCCTTCCAGTGGTAATTTGGGGGATGCTATTTCAAAAGCATTGATGTGGGTCACGTACAACCTCTCTTAACTCCTCAGTGACCTCAGTGTTTGTGCCCTGCCCCACGGTGATGAGCCTATTCCGCGTTCTGGCAGCTTGGAACAGCACTACCACATTGTCTCCTTGATGTTAGGACATACACAAAGCCCTGCAGCAGCATCACTTCTGCACCAATACAGAATTCTCACTCCAACAGACAATCTGTCCAGCCTCCACTGCTCTGTTTTATTGGGTTACTCTGGAACACCTTTCCCCTTCCACAGCCAGCAGGCATTTCAAACAGAAGCCGATCTTGCTGCCAAAGGAAGGTATGCAAGGCTGTTTGATACTTTACTCATCACCCAGGCAGCCAAATACACAAGTCCTCACTGCACTTCCAGGAAAAGCAGGGTGCCTACAGGACCTACAGTTTTCAGTGAATGAAGGTGTTTGTGATCAGTGGTGTGAGATGATGATGGTAAGTTGGCTGTGCAGCCAAAGGGTCACTCGGGACCTGAAGGTCTTTCACTTGGAGGTTGTTGCCGCTCCAGGCTACTCTTCCATGACTCACTCCACAAACCAATTTCATTGCCACAGCCAGGAGGAAATGATTCATAAATACTGACCTTTCCCCTTGCCACCCCTGCAAAATGAGGTCTGTGTATAAGCACTGAGAGCTGGAGCCATGGGAATTACAACCAGATAAACCATCCTCTGACAACAACATCACGCAAACACTTCTCCACCCATGCTAGCAGTGGAGATGTGAGCTGTGAGTTGGGCACAGGCACAGGAGAACCCACCTGGGACAAACCAGGGCAACTAGACAAGGAGAAGGTGAGTCAGACCGGGGGAGGCCAAGAGGGAAGGGTAAGAGATAGATGAAATCCCTTGGTCCCCTCTTTGTAGATACCCTGAACTCAATGACACACTTTGACTTAAAACAAAGACCATCCTTCATGCTATGCCAGCCTGTGGGGTTCACAATGACAGATCAGCAGTCATTAAAGAGCAATATTGCTTAGGTATTAATTGGCACATCCTCACCACAGCAGATGTCCAGCCCTGGGTGACCTGCCTGCTGTCAACACGCTGCACAGACACAGGGTGATGAGGGGCCGTGACCCAAAGCGTTCCCAGTCCTGTTCCCAGGCGTGGGTGCAGCAGATGGGAGACAAGTGTAAGGCACACATTCCTCTTTGTCTCTCTTGTGAACCACCCTCTCAACCTAGGAGGTCCTTACTGCTTCCAGGCAGACCTCTCATCAAAACTTCCAAGTCTAAACATCCAAGAACTGATTTCAGTCTGAACACAAACACAGCCAAAATGAACCAAGTTTTCCATTTCTTCCTCACACCCAGGGGAGCCTGAGCCCTGCCCAGCAGAGCAGCATTCCCAGGGTGTGCAGCATGCCTCACACAGTTATAACTGGGAATGGCTAGCCAAGCTTGCAGGAATGTCAGCCTGACCTGGCAAGGAGACTTGCTCCTTAGTTTTAAGCTCATACTGCTACAACGAGGTGCCCCAGAGGAAGATGGTAACAGCAAATGGTTCGCTCTGCCTCAGTGAGAGCTGCTCCTCAGGACCGGGTGTCTAGCTACAAGTACCAGGTACAATGGACCCTTCACTGACAGATGCAGTGAGTGAGGATGCAGGTGTAGCAGCCAACATGTGCTTGCAGGGAAAGCATCGAGCTTCTGAAGGGGCAGTTTTCTTGAGGCTGAAGCACCAAGGCCAGATCCAGCTCCAGCACACAGCTGTGGGTAGCCTGTGCAGGGTGGACAGCTGGCTTCCAGCATGGCAGGCTGCCATGGGTACTGCCATCCTGGAGTCTGGGGCAGCAGCCCCCAGTACAGCATCACCCTGGCATGCTCCCAGGCAGCTAGCTCCCCAGCTGACCAGCCCCACAGCCATCAAGGGCAGGGTGTGCAGGACCATGGAGAAACCTCACAGCATGCAAAGGCAGATGAAGAATTCCTCCTGCTCCAGCAGCCCACGATGGATTTAGACTGTCGCTTGTTTCCCCCAGCATCGGCAGCATCTTTGCAAGGGAGAAGTTGGCTCTGAAACCACCCTAAATGTGGGGTGTGTGGAGTGCTCACTGCCCCAATACCCGGCAAAACACCTCCAGGTCAACTGTGTGGCTATGGTGCCACCTCCTCTATGGAGTGGCTCCTGGGGAAGCAGCTGCCCTGCACAGCTCTCCTCACAGGCTGCGTGGGACAGGGCTCAGGGCTTGCAGGCAGCCTTGAGGACATGACCCTTGTAGGAGAAGCTGGGTGAGAAGAGAGAAGACAGCTTGGTAAGTCTTTACACTGCAGATAGAAAAGGCTTATTAGGCAGCTGCAGGCAAGCAGGCAGAGCTACCAGGATGAGCCAGGCTCTGCAGTTTAAGAGCAGCTCTGGGGAGCCAGCAATGGAGAGAAGCATCTCAGCCACTTCGTGCTACACAGTGCCTGCTGCTGCCAGCACTACACAGCTTTACCTTCCCCTTCACTCTCTGCAAGAAGCAATGCTCCTGACTACAGCATCCCAACAGCAGAACAGCACCATCCATCTCTGCTTGGTGAGGGAGGCCAGCAGGACTGGACCTGGAGTACCAGCAACCTCAGAGGCCCAAACGGGGACAAATGGGCCCCTTTGGGCACAGCATGAGGGGCAAGCATGAGTGGCAGCCCCTGAGAGGTTGATGTAGGCAGCCCTGGGGTTCACTTCTGCATGCATGCTGCTGCAAGAGGTAGCTTTGCAATGGAAAAGCAAACACTCTGGAACAGGAGTGCAGCTATGCTGCAGGCAGAAGGCTGGGAGGACAATGCCCATCCTTGAGGCAAATTTGGAGCAGGTGCTGGCACAGGTTTCGCTTGAGCAGGAGCAGCCTGGGTCTGTTGTTGCAGACTGCCCATTGCCCTCGCTATGTGCCCTCTCCTAGGCTGCCACCTGATGCTGCCACTCTTGTTTTTCTCCAATTTTGTTATCCGTAGCAGGAGAAATGACCCCTACGAGTCTGCCGTTCTGGGATTGTTGTTGAGAAGCAGCCATCGGCAGAGTCCTCCTGCAGAGGAACACAAGCGATGAGAACAATGACAGGACTTAATCGTTAACCAGCAGCTCCCACTTTGTCACCACTGAGCAGCTGTGAATTCCTGAAGACAGTCAGGCAGGTGGAATTGTGCTGAAATGTCTGCTGCAGCCCAGGCCCAGGGCCAGTGTCTCTCCTAGCGTAAGCAAGGGCTGTGTCAGACACCCTCGCTCCTCAGCATCTGTACCAGCTGTGATGGTTTGGGAGTTCCCTGGTCCCCCACACTTTGTAAAATCCCCCAGACTAGACTCAGCCAGCTGGAAGTTAAGGACTGAAGCTCTATTTACAGCTTAGCACAAGGTACAAGCAGAGATATACACAACAGACAGGAATAGTTACAGACAGATACAAGTTAAAGGCAATACAGAAACACAATCCCCCTCCCAGAAATCAGAGTCCCCAGGAGGGGCTCCCAACCACCCTTCCACCTTCTCCCCACCCCTCTGCCTTACCCCAGGGTCTGGCTTACATGCAAGGAGAGTTTGGAGGATGGGCAAGGGGAGTTAGAAGCAGAGTGGTTAGTTAGGTTAGCAGAGAGGTCAGCAGACAAAACCCACAGCTAGAGAGAGACCAAGACGCTCTTGTCTTATCTATGTTTGTGTCCTTGTTCTTATCCATCTCAGCAAGCCTATGAGTGAAACAGACATCATCAGTGTCTGCTTTTCACAGCCTAGAATATAATTTTTTTTCATTAAAATATTCCAATTAGCCTCAAACCAGTACACCAGTTAACAAGAGTTTCTCCTGGCATGGCCAGGGCCTGAGGGGCAGCCAGCACACTGCCAGAGGATGAGCACCTATACAGATGGTATTGTACCTATTTCATGCCTGTCTCTCCTCCTCCCAGTAATCGAGGGGCTAGAACAAATTATGACAAAGCCCCAATAAATGATTTTTAGATATCTTTTTCACGCTGAGGCTTGAATAGAAGCCCAGCCTTCTCATTTTGATGCCATACTTTCTGAAGGGACAAATCCTCCACTGAGGTCAGTGACATTTTCTCCTGGATTGCAGTGGTGCTGTCATTGCATCTTCGCTCTCTCTTTTCTTGAATGCCCCATTCACTTTAGTTGTTCCTTCTAAATAGAGATGTAGTCAGTGCTGTCAGCACAGCAAGGGCAGCTGCACCAGAAGCACTTCAGGTGGGAGGGCTCCTCACAAGGTAGGCAGCATTCCACCGAGGAAAGCCAGGCCTGGTCTTTGCTGAAGCTTCCACCAGCACGCTTCGAAGTCTGTTAGAAAGCATTCCTCAGTCATGGGTAAGGTATCTGATGAGGAGACCAGGGAAGGGCAGGGTGAGGCCCTGGTGCCCTGTACCCTCAAGAGCTGTCTGTGGAGCTGCTGCTTTCTTGCCAGGTTTCTTGAGCCCTTCCATCAATGTGCCGCTCCCAGCATGGGATCAAGGTGCTCCGTGTGCCGCCAGGCAATAGCCAGGCTGCGGGGCACGTCGGAAGGCATGGCCTGCCCTGGCCTCTGGGGCAGCCTGCACACGTAGGAGAGCCAACTGGCAAGGAGGCCACACAGCTAACCAGAGGAAGGGGAACTGTACAGCCTCCTCCACTGCTGCCTTTCCATCAACCTGCATAACAACTGGCAGCACCAAACCCAGCCTCTGAAGAACACCTTGCAGGGAGCCAGAGGACCACAGAGAAGGAATCTGGGCTATTTCTGGGCTCTTTCTTGACGTCTCCATCATCAATTCACCTCCTTTATGGGCACCTGGGCTCTGGTACCTGTGGAGAGCCCTCAGTGCCCCACCACCCCCATGACCTGCCCTGCATACTTCTGTGCACACCTCTGTGCACACAGAGGTGCAGGCTCTAATTTCAAAAGCAGAGCAAGCTCCAGAGCTTTGCCCTCCTCACACATGGACCACTGTGCTAACAAGCATTCCCCATGTACTGAGCTGCGAGATGTAAGAATATGGCAGCATCTCAAGGGTGAGCAGCTGTGGAACATCTCTGGCTGCTCAAAAGAGTAATGTTTTCCTCATTCCTGCCACTTCACTTGGCACACGTCTGTGAACAGGAGGGTTTGGACACCCTGAGTAGGTGACACATGAATGCAGGGGCTGGAGATCTCTTTGAAGCTGCCGACAAGAACAAAGTTTCTTGGAGGAGGGAGGGGAGTGCACAAAAAATGAGCTTTCATCTTCCAAAAGCAATTAAAGGATGTGAAGGGAGAACACAATGACAGGGTTCAGAAAAACTGAGGACTTTCATGGGTCAGGAGTGGGCAGCAATTAAAACAGCTGACTGCAGCCCAGAGCTATTTAGCCTACTGCCAGCGCAGCGTCTAGAGCAAGTGTGTTTAATAGACCCACAGCAGCCAGTTGTAGATAACAGCTTTACAGTGCCAAGAAGTCAACATCTGGGAGCTGAAAACAGCTGTACCCTGGTGCCTTTGTGCCACAGGGGTGTGACTCAGGAGGATGCCTGTGCTAGCCCTGCCAGCTCTAGAGAAAGCCATGCCTTTAGGAGTCAGGTGCTGTGTAAGAACCACACTGAATGCAATCCTCCATCAAGTGGAAATTCTTCAGGTTATCTTTCTTTCTTTTTTTTTTTTTTTTCCTGAGTGGTAGACACAAATCTTGCCACCTTGAGCCTGTCATCCAGCTTAAATAAAGAGTACAAGGTGCAGGACTGGAAGACCTGTCAAGAGTATCACATAAATAAACTGCTTTTAGATTCATCCTTGCTTTCAGCGCACCTTAACTTCTGCCTGCAGCAGAAAGAAGGCAATGACAGCAGCACAGGCAGAGCAGATTTCACCTTTAATCAGTGCCGTGCAGGAAGCAGTGCCAGCAGCTGTGAGAAGGGAAGCACAAAGCCATCTCCTTAATGTCTGCAAATGCTTTCAAACATTTGCTGTGAAGGTCTGGCAATACAAAAAAGCCACCCCTGAAGGGTATCAGTGCAGGACTGCCCTTAGAGAGATCTGCCTACTAAGTATCCTTGGGCCAGTCTGGGCCAGGCTGTGATAGCTGAATGAAGAGCAAGCCTCAGCTGTGACAGGAGCTCCGTTTTACAAGGGCAGACCTCACAGACGATGGCTGCATACAGACTGAGCAGAGGACACTTCGGTGGCTGCCCAAGGGCTGCCCCTGTCTTTACAAGGCACCAGCCTCACCAGTGAGGCACACAAAAGGGAAGGTGGAGCAGCTGCCAGCATCGTGGTTTGCAAACCTCTCCCACTCAATGCTACATGCTGAGCTCACAGATGAGGAAAGGAAGAGATGGAGAAAGACTAAGCACATCCAGAGCTCAGCAAAACTGAATGATTCCTCCTGAATTCAGATTGATTTAAGGTTTTGACTTCATTTTGAGGGAACACTTGAAAAAAAAAATTCTTTAAGTGAATGCTCTGAAATGTAAGCATTGAATTTGCTCAGATGCAGTTAAATTAGGGAAATGATCTCTGTAGCCATGCCAGCTTTGCAGATACAAATAAACCCTTTCCTTTTCTGCAAGCTTTGCACTGTGCTAGAGCCCTGCCGTTGCCCACAACAACAATTAAGCACCACACCAGGGCTACCTGCGTAAGCACTTACCCTTGCTCACTGAGCTTCAGCAGCAAAATGAACTGCTGCAGATTTCCAGCTAACAGGACAAATACCAAGCTGTTTAGAATTACCTTAAGGGAAAAACATAATACTTTTTGGTAGGCAGCTCTGTGGCTGAAACTTGCAGAACTAGGGAAAGCCTAGGAAGAATAAAAGACCTAAATCCTGAGAGTAAAGGTGCCAAACACAGGTGCTACAACTCCATCTCTGGGCTGGCTTGCAGGGCACCAGCTACAGGGACCTCTATTCTCAAGACACAACGACAGAGCTTATCTCACATGTTTGTCTCAGAGCACCTTCTGCCCAGCCCCAGCAGTTCAAGACAAGAGAGCAAAGCTGCCTCTGAAATTATTAACAGCAGAATTATAAGGCTGAAGCTGCTTTGGAGACCTCTGTTAAGCTTTCTGGGGAAGCCCTTGTTCAGCTGCTCCTTTGTCCATGCTAGCACTTGAACAACCGTGGTAAGGAAGAGCAGCACTGGTGAAGCCACCAGCTGCTGTGGAGGCAGCAGCATGGCAAGTCCCTGGAAGTCTGGAGAACACCGTCAAGATGGTTTACAACAAGGTACATTCCTCCTCCGCGTGCAGACAGGCCTAGGGAGCAGGAGGTGCTCAGAAAGGCTTCTCTGATCAGGTGTAGCCAGCACTAACAGGATGGACGCAAGCCCTGAGGCACTTCTTGCCCAGTGGAGCCCCTCCTCAGCTCTGTCCCAGATGAGTAAGGACAGTGGGCAGGATGGCAGGGAGATGATTGCCTCACTGCTGTTGCACAACAGAGAAGTCTGCGGGCCATGACTGCAAGCTTCTTAAACCCTCAGGAAAACACCACACAGGAGCGATTTCCAAATCGTCTGGGAGTGCTCATAGCAGCTTCCTTGGGGCAGCAGCAGCCGAGTGCTCCTCTGCAGCTGCTGCTCTCAAGCCTCCCTCGGCTGGCTCTTAAAGGCAGCAGCGCACCCACAGATTAGCTGCAGAAGCAATCCACTGCAGCCTGGGCATACCCAGCAGCCAGCAAGCATCCTCCCTTGCATTGCTTTTCTCCAGCAACCAGAAAGGAGAGAATGGCTAATTGTTGATAATTATCATANTTAGGCTCTGCAGCCTCGGTGGTCTGACTCCACCGCTGCTCAGAAAGGTGCTGGCTGATCACCGCTCTCCGTGGCTCTGAAAGGACATTAGCCTATGTTCGAGGTCCTTCCCCCACCCAACAGCCTCTTCCCAGGCCAGCTGAGCGCCCCGGTGAGGAATGCTGACAATCTGCTGCCCGAGAGCGGAGCTGTCAGCATCACTTCCCTGCCGCTGAGCCCTCCGTCATCACTTGTGCGAAGGACGAGCAGGCAGCCCGATGCCTTGTGACAAGAGTTGTGACTCTGTTTAGGAGACAAGCACTGGGAATGAGGACCAGGGAAAAGTGGCTTAGTGGAACAGGAAATATCAGCAAGCCACGATAAAAATGATAAAAGTGGCCAGGACACGTCCAGCTCAGCTGGAGGCACTGCTCTGACTGGCTACGAGTGGTGACAGCCCCCAAAGAAGCCAATAAAGAAGCAGCTCTTCCACTTCAAGGCTGATGTTTGAAAGAATGGAGTCGTTTTTCTCCGTGTTCCTCTGCGCGCAAGAAAAGCCCCTGAGGGAGGTCATCTGAGTGGTGCAGTAAGTGCTGGCACAGGAAAGGGCACGGAGGAATTTTCAGCTGCACAGGCAGTGGAAGGGGCTGTTGTGAAAGCCCCCAGAGACAGACTCACACAGCTCCATCACCCTCTGGCAGCAGTGGGATCAGCTGCTTGTGTATGAGCTGCTATAGCTTTGTGCATCAGTTTTTTGCAGGTTTTTTTTTTTTCTAGTAGAAAAACGTGATTAGGGTAAGTGCTGCTGGCTAAAGGGATTTCTCTTCAGACTCCTTATTTCTGAGTGCAATGGTCAAGGGATGTCAGAATGGTAGAGAGACGAAAATTACTACCCTCTTTTTTTTTTCTTCTTTTATTTTTTTTTTTCTTTTTCCCTTTATGTGTTTAGTTAAGGCAGTAAGCAGGCTGGAAAAGCTGCCTTAACACTGGTTTTGTATCTATATAGGCCCTTCAAGTTATTACGGGACTGATAACCTCTCTTTGTCCTTGTAATCTGCAGTAAATAGAAGAGCTTAATTGCTCCGGAAAGAGGAAACAATGCACAAAGCCCTTCTCTCCTAGAATGCTGTTTGGACAGTACCTAGCGCTGGGAATGACCAGAGGCTGCTTTAATAACCTGAAATCTTCCAAATACTCTGCTGAATGCCATGTGAAACTTCCCTGGTTTGTATTGCTCTTATCTCCACCGCAATGACTTAAGGCTGGTACTCACCTGGCACGGCAGTGACTCATTTGGGTTCCCATCCAAGGATCTGTGGCACGGGCAGGGAGCTTGTACACAGCACTCGTGGCTGGCTCTAGAGAAGGTCCCTGCCAAGCACAGCAAATGAAGCAGTCTCTGCTGCCAGAGGCAAGGACAGAGACCCTGCCTGGGGATGGAATGCTGCTCTTCATCTCCCACGGCACGACCTTGGGCAGGCAGCATGGGCTCTCCAGTCCCGAGTTTCCTCTTCTCCAGAACACAGATATGATATACAAGTGGGCTGAGAGCCTTGCAGAGAGCTGCTATCTGGTACAGGAGCTGTCGGCCGCGGGCCCAAAGCACACAGCATCATGCAGAGCTGTTCCCTCAAAGGACCCTGTCTCTGGCAGCCAAGCCAGGAACAGCCTGGATTTACCCTCCCAGGGAGTCACTGCTCTTACCACACACTGTGCTTTTACCGCTGCATACAGCAGGAGGTGCATCAGATCCTGAACGCTGAGCGACAAAACCCAACGGGACTGACAGTGAACGAAGTGCTCTCCTCCCAAACAGCACACGACCCAGCTCCTCTGCGAGCTCTAATGAAAACCCCATGCACAGCCATAAATATCAGAAATATTTACAACAGGCTGACAAGATCTTAAAAACAACAGCAGTGATTTCCTCATCTATCTGGAAGCCTTACAAAACGTGGGGCAGATCGGCTCACCGAAACGCTTCTGCTGACCACAGAGCTCTGTATGCTTCATGCTTAGTCACTCTTCCTTTACCAGCTTGGGTAATCTGGTAGGGCTGGTCACAAAGGCAAAGGTTATGGAGTCAATGCAAATATGTTTATCCAAAATCCACCGCTGCCATCGCACCATTTTACACAACGGGGAAATCCAACCCCCACCCAGAGAGCCGTTTTCCCCTGGACAGGCAGCTCGCATCGCTGAAGGCATTTGTCAGAAGGGCTTGTTCGAAACTGGCCAGTTGGTGGTGGCTGCAGCTAGTCTGGGCTGAGGGAAATGCCTCTGCTTTGTTATGTTTCTAAAAGCGTAAACAAACAAACAAGAAATCTCAACTACCCAAGCTCAGAGCCTCACCCCTGGCGTTTTCTTCCAGTCCCTTAGGAAAGCTTGTCGCTGCTACGAGCATCCCAGGGCGCTGGTGGAGAGAGAGCACAAGCTAGCGGCACAACTCCTTTCCCAGCACTTCCCGCAGGAGATGAGATGCTGCCCCTTTCCTTGCAAATTCGGCAGGTAGCACAAGTAACTGAGCCCCATCATAAGGTCTCAAGCAGTTCTTAGGTCCCTCAGGTGTCAGGAGACCCTGAGGGTCTTAGCAGGACCAAAGTCATCATCTTTTTGCAAGGCTGTGAGCAGCACGCAACAGCTGTGCCGCATCTCCACAGCCCTTACCCCAGAGGCTCCCCAGGGGGGCACAGGACACACATTGGCACAAACACCCCTGAGACTGCTTGGAACTTCGAACACTTGCTACAAAAGTACTTAGGTTAACAATCTTCACAACAGTTGGTTGAAAAGGCAGACAGAAGCATGCTAGTGAGGAAAGTCGTTTAGCTACTTGCTAGGAATTGCTGAGATGTTCCTGCCTAGAAACAGGCAAAGCAGTAAAGGCTTTGGTTTAGTTCTAATCTGGGTTCAACTGCTCCATTTCACCTGTGCTGTGGATTCAATGAAACTGCCAAGAAACAGCTCTAGATTTGTTTCAGAGAGGAAGGAAGACGTTTTGATTGGTCTCATTTCAGGCTTTGTTTTGTTTGGAAAACATATTCCATCTTCTTGCTCCTCTGTCCCTCTTTCCACTGGCCAGGGAGAACCACCAGAATGTCAGCACTGCCACAGCCACACCCCAGCAGAGCTCGAAGGGAAAGGCTCTGCTGCTGGGGCTCCATTCCTGGGCTTTCTAAACAACAAGAGACAAGCAGCCATAATGTTTACAGAGGGTCAAAATGTGGTTTAGCCTAGAAAAATTCCCATTCAATGGATTTTGAATCAGGTTCACATTTCACCTCGATACCTCACGTTTATTTCAGTTCCTGCATTCTTCTTATCCTACTCTGGATCAGAGAAAGCTTTGAGAAAACCCTACCAAGACAACATTCCCCCCTACAGAACAAGGCCTCTGTTTCTAGGTGCCTTTCACAGGTACCATGAACATGTGGAAAGCCTCATTTTATACCCTCTTTAGTGGCTTAAGCCCCTAAAGCAGAGTAACAACTCCCCTATGTACCTTTGTAAAGCTATCATCATCTGTGCAGACCAGAAACAGAACCAAGTTACTAAATTCTTGTTCCACTCTATTTATGCCCTTACAGAGCTACTTATTTATCACTACTATTAAAAGCTCCTAAGGGACATCTCCAAAAGCTGTAAGCAACAACAGGCCCTTGAACAAACACTAAATCTGGAGATGTTCAGCTGGCTTTTCAAAGTTGCTGAGCACCAGTGCTTGTGAGAAGTCAGCTTCCTAAGCCATCATTTGCCCATCAAATATGGAGTTTAGTGCCTACATTTTGGATATCTGCTAGTGGAAAGAGAAGTCTTACAGCAAGAGCCTTCTTACAGCAGTGAAGGCCAACACCACCAGTAAGTCCAGGCTAATGCACACTGTGCCACTCAAGTTAGTACACTTACAACTGATGACCTGCTGCACTACAGAGACACCTCAAGAGAGTTGGAGACACACCCCCCCCCCAAAGCAGCAGAAGCCATCACGCTTTTTTTCTTGTCACACTTCACCTCCTTTCTCACAAAGCCAGACCAGAGTGGGTCAGAGGATGGCAGAAGTGTTCTTTCTGCACTGCTTTCAGGTCACTTCAGACACATAAAAAAGAAGCAGCAACAAGGCACATTTAGTGCTTCATTTTTAGATGCCTAATGTCACAGAGTGAGGCATCATCAGTGAAGACTGTGCCCCAAGGGTCTGTTGTACGGGGACTGGGATGCCAGGCAGAGCGCTACTGCAGTGTGCAGGGCTTGGTGTGGGTGCTCACACATCACACACAGCAGCAAGCAAATCTGAGGACTCTGCCTCATCATTGTGCTATGTGTGAAAATTAGTTGGAGCATCCAGGTGGCTCTTCCTTGTGGAAGGTACCCACAGGGGTCCAAAGCGTTTCTCTTAGGCTCTCAGATTAAGACATTGAAGAAGCTTAGATCAGGCTTTGATCACAAGAGGTACCCCAGACAACCATTCCTCCAGCATGCCAAGAGCTCTTGCAACAGATACCTCTTTATTGGAAATGGAATGCATCTTGGAAAACAGGAAAGACAAATCACATCTCCCAGAGATCATTTCTGAGCCATATTTACACACGAGTCCTTGTGTGGATGACACATATTTCTCCTCACAACAGGATATGCCAGAAAACATTTGGTACAGCACTGCAGCTGTAACTCAGGAGCTGGCATCTGCATATCATGAACCTTAAAGAAGGAACTACTTCGGATGTCAGAGACAACATCCACTCGATCTACCTTTTCCCCAGCTTCTACACTTTCTCTGTTGCCACAGCTTGAATTTTCTTGCCTTTTAATCACTTTTTAAAACTTAAGACACACATTTTTTACTTTTTTCTGAACTGACTAGGCACAGTTTTGCTACCATGCACTTGCCCATGTGTATTTTACTGGCATTTGCTGTGGCTGACTCCACAGCTGCTGGCTTTTCCCTTCTCTTTTTCTGTAAGGAGGTGGTCAGCTTGGTTTCTTTACTTACAAAGCACCAGCAAGATGAAGCATGATCTGCTGCACTTTTTCATATCCATTGTTTACAAGGCAGTGACAGTATTTAACCAAGTTAGCTCCAATGGACACTCTGCAGTAGTAGAGTAGCAAGCCAAAAAAAAAAAAGAAAAAAAAGCCCAGAACTTCCGAATTTAGAACATCAAACAATTTCTTGGTCTAAAGTTATTATCAATCAAAATGAAACCCAAAACCTTCCTCTCCTCCCCCCCCAAAAAAAACCTAACTGAAACCAACCAACACCCCCAAACCTGATGGACTTCAAAGCATGAGAAAGTTGTCAGACTGTTCAGTCAGCCAATTTAGCCTTATTTACACTGACATGGTGTGAGCCACACAGCCCAACCATCCCCAGGGGACCTGAGCCAGTCTGGTCCCATTCAGCTTCCAGAAGCTAGTCAGAGGCCCAAGAAAGAGGCTTGATCTTACATGTACCCCACCAGCTAGGGCTGCAGGCTGAGGAACAGCTCAGGCTGGATTCTGCAACCATCTCGCAGGCTAAGAGTTTGACTGACATAAACATTTTTATAATGGTTACACAGCAGGCAATGGCAACCAGAAAAGTTTTGTTGCTGACCAAACTGAATGGTTTGAGAGCATCCCTGAAAACAACTTAAAACAAGAAATAAAAGCTGAAAGTGGGACAGTGACCTTGAAGAGGTGAAACAAAGCACAGCCAATTCAGAAGGCAAGCTGGCAATCTCACTGTCCACTCTGTCAGTAAAACTGCTGTGTTCCATTTTTAAAGTACAAGTACTTCGGCGAGAGCAGTCACAGGCTGTGGTGGCATTCAGGAACTTGCATCCACTGGGGACAGCAATATCTGGCTCTCCTAGAGCAGTGTGTGTGTCTGATCACGTCGGAACTCATTCTCATCAATTACACCTGTCCTTCAGTTGGCTAAAACAGATTTTAGTGGGTGAGATATCAGTGACACATCTGCGTATCCAAAAGGTGGATTAGTTAGTAAAGTGTAATTAATGACTCTAAACAGAGGAGAAAAATTACAAACTGCAGCCTACTTGCCAAGTCTTTGCCCTGCTAATCAGAGAATCCCCTTACAGCTCTAACATCCAAACGTTAGCAGAATGACAATGGCAGATGTACAGAGATGTGGAAATTGGTTATTAGGATTGCCAAGGCAGCAAATCTAACCCTCGAAGACGCAAGGCACCTTCCATTTCAATTAGTCTCAAAGTGATAACTTTGTTAGGACAGCTGCAATCTACCAACCTGAGCTCACCACACAGCCTTGTCAAGGGCCAGATTGGAAAGAAGTGCTCAGGAGTAACCACAGAGGCTTGAAGTGTGCACCATGACATGCTCTGCACATCTGGGTATGTGACCCCAGCACATGAGGGCAAGGAACCAAAGAGGAGGGCTAAAAGAGATCTCAACTCACTCCTCATGGGCCTCAGCTTATGCTTAGGCTGCAGAGGAAGGGACTGTCATGTGCAGCAGCCAATTCCCTCGAGTGTCACTTCAGTCTTCTGTTTTAAGCACTTACAGACACAGCTTGAACCAAGCATGCGAGGCTCTTATAGTCAAGCTTTGCCTCAGTCACACAAACAGTAAAGCCCTGGATGTGTGGCTTTGAAAGACTTTGTTTACATTCACGTAACTTGTAAAGGGCCCAAAAGCCATTTTCCCTCACCACACTAGTTAAAATAAATAGCTCCACGGCTGCAACTTTCTACCTCGAACCGGAAACAACGGTCCCTGCTGCTCCGCCCCACTTACAACCTGCCCTCTCCCTCTGAAGCGGTGCTGCAGCAGCACTGCAGTGTGGAACCACTGCCCTGTCCCGGGCAGCGCAGCGGCTTGCGCCCAGCTCCCTCCCCGGCACCGGGAAAACGGCTCCAGGCCGCTGTCGCCAGCAGCCACAGCCAAACTCCCACCGGCTGTTAGGAGGCACAGGCAGTCACATCAGCTGTGCGGTGAGCCCTGCGTTTTCCAGCTTCATGGCTTTGTCAGTGACTGTGGAGGTGAGGTCGCAGCCTCTCCGCATCTGACAGCGCTGAACACCAACGCTCATCTCCTTCACCTCAGCTACAGAGCAACTCGCAGCTTACGAAAACTGTGACCAAGAGAATCCCTTTGCACATTAAGACATACATAAACGGGATTTTAAACTAGGGGTTGCTTTAATATGAGCCGTTTAAGAACTACCATGACAATTCAGCATAGATGGAGAGCTCAGACTGCTTGCAAGCCAACCATGCAGAGACAGCCCTGAACTTGGACACTGAGAAGCATTTGCAGACCCTTCTCAGCCCCGGCACTGCAGCCTAGGAGTATCACACCAAAGAGCTGAGCAGAACCCAGCTGCCATCCTGGATCGCAAAAGAGGTCGGTCAGGACCCCCTCTGCTCATACATTCACCACAGGGGAGCTCATCTCAGAACAATGAGCAACGTGACTTTTCTGAACTGCCAAGGGTGGGTGAACTCTTCCTCCACACATCACATTTTAAAAGGAACACACTTACACCCCAGGCTGTAACTGTTAGTCTCATTAGGTTTCTTTATGCAGTATGGGCTCTAGACAAATTCCAAATCACACATCACATTTTCCATGTTAGTGTAACATAACAGATCTCAAGCAAAACCGAAAAACTCTTTTGTCAGATTGCACACGGCCGAACTACCCAGAACTTTTCAGTTCCTCTTGGGAGCAAACGTACACCTCGATTTTTCCTTTGCCTTTTTGAATACAGCCTACATTCAGAAGCGTCTCGCAAGAAGGCTTTGAGAAAAATAAACAAACAAACAAAACAAACAAAAAAACCCAAACCAACAAAACAAATTAAAAATCCAACCAACTCCAATAAATAAAATAAAATACATTAAAAGAGAGTTACAGTACATCATGTCTCCCAGAAGTCCCATCGCACCAGCGGATGCTTTCCAAGGTTCATAAATAAAAGATTTGAAATGCTTCTCGGCACCGAGGGTGGCAAAGCAGCAGCCGCAGCTGGCTGGGTTCGGGTTGTTGAGCAGCTCCTCTCCAGTCCACCCGCACCTCTGGCGCTTGCCCAGGTTCTCACCAACCGAAGTACGTCCGCCACGAAGGCGCTCAGTCCCGCTTCCCCGAAGCCCTCCGTTAACTCAACCTGCAATAAGACAGCACGGCGCAGGGCAGCCGGCGAGCCGAAGGAACGGCGCCCGGCGCCGATTCTCCCCGCGGGGAGCCGCGCTGCGGGGCCAGCTCCGGCCCGGGGAGCCCGAAGGGCGGCCGGAGGAGCGCGGCTGGGCCGCGGGGCTGGGGCGCGGAGCGGGAGCGGAGTCCCTACCTGCGCTAGGCGGAGTTGGAGGCGGCGCGGAGGCGCGGGCCGTGCGGCTGTTGCGCCAGGTGCTGCTGCTTCTGGCGGGTGGAGCGGACGGCCAGGATGGCCTGGCGGTTCTTGTACTGCACCATCTGCAGCGTGATCGCCGCGTTCCAGCCCTGCTCCTGCGCGCACCGAAAGTCGATCTCCTTCCCCTCGGCCATCACCACCGTGAAGTACACGTACTTGCCCTTCCGCTCCACGCAATCCACCGTCTTCATGTTAGAGAAGTGAAGCTCCTTTATCTTGGCCGCCGGTTCGGCCGGCAGCGGCGGCTGCTGCTGCGGCGGCGGCTGCTGCTTGGGAGGGATGAGGAGCAGCCCCTCCTCGGTGAGGATGCAGCGCTTCTTCTTCCAGAGCTGCAGGAGCCCGTCGCTCCTCTTCTCCAGCACGCCCTCCTTCACCGCCTTGCAGCCGCTCTCCAGCATCCTTCTCGCATGGGCCGACGGCCTCCGTCTGCAGGGGCTGGGGTCGGGGGGCAGCCGGCACCAACCGATGACTCTCCGCCCCGCGCCGGCTCCGAGGCGGAGGGCCGGGAGCGCCCCGGCCCGCAGGAAGCGGAGCGGCTGCCGCCCGTGCCGCGGCGTGGCGGGCAGCGGCGGGCGCGCTGCCGGTGCGGACGACTGTGTCGGCGGACTTCTCCCTCCCCTCGGCTTTTGAAGGTGCCTCTCCCGCCCCGGAGTGACACCCAGCGGAAAAGAGGGCTCCTCCCGCCGGCACCGGGGAAGCCCAGCGCCACGACGGCGCGGCCGCGCTGCCGAGCGGCGAGAAGCGCAGGCAGCTGCCACCCCGCCCGCCGCCGCCGCCGCCCGCGGGGCGCTCCCCCGGCCTAGCCTGGCCGCCCCTCCGCTCAGCACTGGGCAGCGCCGCCGCCCCCCGCCCCGCCTCCCAGGCAGAGCGCGGAACGGCTGCGGGGCTTCCCCGCTCCGTCTGCTAACGCAAGGACCACAGTAACGAGAGCGCTTCGGCTTTCGCCGCCGTGTTCCGGTAGCGTTCGGAATACATTTCGTCAGCCTTCTCTCGTGGAGAACGGCAGTCAAGGGCCCCTCTTCCGTGTGTTTTTGGTTCAAGTCCGGCAGAGCCAGCGCCAATTCCCAACAACGATCGTCACTCTACACCCACCCTAGCCCCTGCCAAAAGGAGGGATCCAAACCGCATCCCAAAAGGAATACTCAACATTCCCATGTGCCAATGTTCCGCAGTGAAGGAAACCCACCCCACAACAAACCATACTGGCAACGAACTAGGACCATTTTTCTTACTGTTCTGCTCTGCTACCAAACATTTGGTTATTATTAAAATCTCGGGGAATAATTCAAATTCACTGGAGTACAAAAGTGACCCAAGATTAATATTAAACTACGATCTAAGTCTTTTGATGTGTTAGATGTAAATCAAAACCCCACGGAGAATTTGGCTGCTGCTGAAAGTGTGTAAGTCTCACGCTATGTTTAAGAGCACTGGTTTCTAAACTATGTGTTTCACATGCCAATAAAGAAAACCCTCCTCACAAACTTAGCTGCTAGGAAGCAGGTCACGTTGTAGCACAGGGCAGTGGGAGAACATTAGAGGAAAAAAAATCACAATGATAGCTTTAATGGTGTTTTATATCAAATAACATTTTAGAAAGGATTTCCTCTTATAATCTCTCTCTTGAAGTTCAAAGTTAATTTTGATAAATTGTTGAGCGGTAAGCCATTAAGATAGTAACAGCAATTAAATTTATTTAGCTGCTCTACCTTTCCCTTTCCTGAGGTACCTGGAAGGCATTCAAAGTCAGTAACAAAGACCACAGGCTACCATGAACTGAACAAAAGGTTGGCATCTTAAACACACAGCTCTGGAGAACAAACTCTCTCCTTAGAGCTTTATGTGCTGCACCATACAGCTTGTTCTCACAGCCACCTCACATGGATTTTCACAGAGGTGCACAATCTCCAAGAGATATCAACACCACTTGAGAGTGTCTCAATCTACAGTTCACTGCCCTGTGAAGCTAAGCTTCCCAGCACAAGCACCTGCACTGGGAGCCACTGGTACACACAGGAGGTGCTTCACACATGGCTTTGGCGAGGTCAGGTTTGGCTTTTCACCTGATGGGTTCTGCCTTGTGGTCCTGCTTAAGTGAATCACATGAGCAGAAACTTGAGACTGTCAAACTAGAATATAGCCTGCTTAAAATGTGTTCCTCTATGCCAAATGGCTTAATTAAAATGCTGAGTTTATGCAAGGCCTAGGCCATAGGCCTAACCCCACAGACAACTAACTGCACTGTTTCAGTTGTTGCTCCATTGCTGGAAGCAGAACAGCTATCTGCTGCCAACTAAATGCACTAGCCAGCAGGATGGGAACTTGCCTTGGAACACTGCACTCTAACACTTAAAGACATTAAAATCTATAGATGTGTGTTAGTGTCAGTGGCTTTGCTTGTTCTCAGTACTAATACTGCGGTCTGATTAAAGGAAAAAGTGTGAAGACCACCACGGAAGGACAAAGGTTTTAATCAAATCTAAAGGAGAAAGGGACTAAATCCTAAAGTCATTCTACTGAAGTCTTTCATGGCATAAAATCCTCTGGAGTTTTAACCCAACTCTAAACACCAATGGACATCTTCTGCTCACTTTATTCCTGCAGAAACTCACCTGAGCATGTGCAAAACCTTGGTGCAAACTTGTCCTCTGTAAGCCAGCAAACACCAGCGGCCACTGGAACACTGCTACAGCGCTCAGCCGAAAGCAAGGAGACACAGACAGCTGCACAGTGCCAGAGCAGCAGAACTCCATTTACTTGTGCACAAGTTGCCAGTAAAGGGTAGCAGACTTCATTTCCCTAGACAGAAGTCACAACTGAACTCCTGAAAATGTTTTTACATTAGTATTTTGAAAGTCCACTTTGAAGGCAGTTCGGTGCCACTGCATTGCCCCATGGAGATGCTACTTTCCCTTAAACATATACTTGTATGTTCCATGTCTGTTACCTACCTGGAAGCTTCACCAGCTGGGCAGCTGCCACAGCCCTTCCTCCTCAAGTATTCTACTCGAGGTGCAGATGCCTCCTACTGTCAGACCTGAAATACTACAACCTGGAAAACCATAACCTGCTCCTCCAGTCTCTGCAGCTAAGATTCATTTATTCCTTACTGATTTTCCTCTTCTCCGTGTTCCAAGTTGATACTAGTAACAGAAACGTTTGGATGCTGAAGACACTGTCCTGCTCCATCATCCTCACTTGGACTCAAGTAGTGCAAATTTTGTATGTGTAACCTTAATTAAAGAGTAACTACATGAAGAAGTAGTCGTGTTCTAATCCCTGAAGCAAGATAAACATTGGGTTTGGGTAGACTAAAAAGTCCAGAATTTTACTAATGCTCTCCTGAGCAATGAATCTGCAGAGAGTGGCTCGACACCAGCTGTCAGCTATTCCTTCCCAAGGGATGCTAAGCCTGTCCTGAGTGACAACTCTTAAACACAGCCATTTCTCCTCTCACAGAGAAGAGGCTAAAACAGAAAAAGGCTTATGAGGGAAAACTAGGGGAAACATGAGCTGATCACTGCCAGACAGAAGGAAAACAAGGAGAAAAGTAGCTAAGGGTTGAGAAATACATGGCAGAGATGCATTGCAATATGCAATTAAAGCAACTAGACAGCAAGTGGTCACTGCTTAAGGAACTTTCCTGATCTTCACCACCTCCCATACATTCCACTGGGACCTACTGCAGACTGGAGCATCAAACATATCATCTGGAGCAGAGCTCCCCTTTTGCAGACCCCATCTCAGTACCTGTAGATACCCCATGGCACACCAAAGTCTGACCACAACTGTCTGACAGGCAGCCCCCAGCGCTTAGTATTCCCTACAACCCATGGCACTACCAAACCAAGAGACTGCAGGCACAAACTCTTGAACTCTTTGATACTGCAGCTGCTCCAGTTCGGCTTTTCCAGAGTCCACAGCACTTCAGAGAGTGCTGTCTGCCAAAATATTGAAAAACACTTACATGCTGCAGAGCAAAAGCAGCCTGTGAGAGGGTTTAAATGACCTGATGTTGTAGATTTGATCACGTCCTGCTGAGTCAAGTGTGCAGGGTCAGAACACTGCTGCTCATCAGCTGCAGCACAGGTAAGACTGGGCGGACACTTGCAACACTACAGAATCATAGAATGGTAAGATTGGAAGTGACCTCAAGAATCATCCAGTTCCNCGCAGCCTCACGTTGCGCTTTTCATCATCACAGAGCCCCAGGGCCTGTTCCTCAGGGCTGCCCTCAGCCATTCCCCACCCAGCCTGGAGTTGTGCTTGGCATTGTGCCTACCCAGGTGCAGGACCTTACACTTGGCCTTGCTGAATGTCATGAAGGTTGGCCTGGGCACACCTCTGCAGCCTGCCCAGGTCCCTCTGGATGGATCCCTGCCCTCTAGGAAGTCGACTGTGCCACACAGCTTGGTGCCATCTGCACACTTGCTGAGGCTGCCCTGATTCCTCTGTCCATGGCACTGACAAAGATGTTAAACAACACTGGTCCCAGCACTGACCCCTGAGGGATGCCACTTGTCACTTGTATGGTGAAGTAAAACCCAGAACAGGAGTGAAGCCCTCTCTGGAGCTGCACAAAGATAATTCTTGTCAGCTTAGCACACTGAGGTACCAGTGAGAACAGCAACAACCCTTCCGCCACATCCCGGCACGCCCTGTGCATCCCCTTCTGCCGCACGCCAAATGGGTCCCAACACAGGACAGCTTCTCCTCTGCCTGGTGTACTCCATCTGATCTGCTGCACTTGTTCTAAGTTTCCTACAAAAGCAGAGACACAGCCCAGATGTGGAACGCCACTAGTTCTGAGCAGAGGTCTAACACTGAGTATTTTGAGAGTTCCACATCTCCCCCCTTTGCTGTGGGCAAGCATCAGCTATTCAAAGCCACTGCTCCAAAACCACCACAGACTTGCAGGGAGTAAGTGCACCTCCAGAGCTAAGCAGTTAAGTCATGAAACCCAGCATGGGAGCAACTTTTCTGACTCATGAAGTCTTGGACTGGAGGATGCTAAATCTATAGAAGGGAGAAAGTGCTGTAGAGCTGAGTCTACCCAATCCAAAGGCGGTATAGCTCTAGCCCCAAGCCACTCCATTACAAGACTGTCCCTGTCACAGAGTTTTGTATCTTCACATCATTAAGCGTGCCAGCACAATCCTCCTCAACACAGGGAACATGAGAAGGAACTGTTGCATAGAGCCCTTTGCAAACAGACACACACAAACAGATGATCAGCTGAAGTTCCCTATCAATTTCTGGACCAAGTCTACAACAGACTTTTAAAACAGCTTAAGTGCCAGCTTGGAGACAGAGATCACCACATTTAGACAGACATCACTGGTTTCTCTATCTGCTGTGTTCCATGGCTTAGATAAAGACAGAATCTACTTTGTGGCTGGGGAAACATCAGTGTCAGGAAGGCAGCTTGGGCTCAGCAGGAGGAAGTGTTGCTACACCTAGCATTTAAATAGCCAAGGTAAGATTCCTAACTGCACCCAACATGACCCTTCCCCTGAAAGCAACTTGAGAAATCTTAGCTTAAATCTGGTCCACTGCTTTAAGGATATTGTAATTTTTTTTTAACCATGAACAAACTTCTATCAGACGGGAATTCTGTAGTGCTAATGTAATTCCACCTGTCATTGCTGGCAGTGCAGAATTAACCAGGAAGCATCCCTGTCCATCAAGCACAAGGCACTGAGCACCCTTCTCTCTCACCCAAAGCTTCAGTTTCGTTCTCCTGCCTTTCCTCACCAGCTCCCTGCTTTTACCATAAGAAGGTAGTTCTCCCTTCAGTACTGCACCCAAAACTGGTCAGAAGCCATCATTTACCCAGATTCTGAATTCTGGTGCAGTACAGCAACAACTGACCAAGAAATCCTATTCTGACGACCGTTGTAGCTTGAACTGGTGAACAAGGTAACCTCTCTTCCTCAAGCACTACTGACACAAACCCATGAGAAGTGAAAAGAATGAGTCACAATAGTCCAATCAAGGTTGAAAGTTTAATGTTCCTGTGACACGCTGCCTTTCGAACTGCTAAACAAGTGTCAGTGATCACAAAGCCACATTGAGCACCAAAACAGTTTTTATTTAACTGATGCCATGAGAACTGGCACCTCAGTCTGTAGGATCATAACCTTTCCTTTGCTGCAGTCTGGAGAGCATAAGAGGTTAGTTGAGAGAGAAGCTTACCAAAAATCCATTAAGAGAGATGTATTCATGGCTCTGGATCTTGCAGGCTGCAGGTTGAGTTTTGACATCTACCAACTCCCCTTTCAAAATATTGTATCCCATTGTGATAGGGAGAGATCAAGGAGAAAGCAATCTAACCAAGCCAAATTTCTGAAGAATAGTGGCCTTTGGAATACATGAGACAATTCTAGCAGTACTTTCTCTTCTTAAGATACAGTTTGCCAGATGCTGTTAATAGAAGTGGGCTAGATCTAAGTAAGGACTTCAATGTTCGAAAGCATAGACCCCAAAGCCCTGCATCAACGACTGCTCAAACTCATAATGTACCTCCAGTTGTGTCTCTGCCTGCCCCGAATTTCCAGTTAGGCTTAATACTGGGAGACATTCAGAAGAGACCCAAATGACACTTGAACACCTGGTAAGGTCAGTGCCTCAAAGGCTAAGCACGTTCTGCAGGATACATGTCATCACAAGAACACAACCACAGCTACCAGAGAATGTGACAGTAACTTTTCACCACACTATGATCTGTGGGTTACCAAAAACACTGAAGAGCACAGCTTCAACAGTACTGGTTCTATATACAGCTATATACAACATGAGCTCCTTCTCCCACATCCATGGATGTCTGGAGAGGATAAAGATGATGCCTGACAGGGATTCTGAAATTAAGCAGTATGGTACTTAAGGAATAAACAAAACAAACCACAAAGGAAACAAAACCAAACAAAACCCCACTGAAACCCAAACAAAACAAAACAAACAAAAAATAACCCAAAACACTTTAGAGCACATTAAACCTCCTTCCTCACAGCAGGGCTGAGTGCCCAGGACAGCACTTGGGATAACTCTCATTCTGCCTCATTACCTAACCCTCCAAGCAAGAGGCAGACTAGAGAATCCCTTCCATCAGCCCCATCCTCATGTGGCTGTTGCATCTTGCTTGCCCTTTTCTTTTCAAACCTTTATGGCTAAGTCAGTATATTAATGGCAAGAAAAAGACAAACCACAACCAAACATGAAACGATGAAGAAGCAGCTACTGCAGAAACAGCAACTAGACCCGTGGCTAGGTTGGACAACTTTTTCCAACCCTACAAGGACCTTCCTGTGTCCAAAAAACCCCACCAAGCCCACCACTATCTGGGTACTTGCTTAGATCAGAACTTCTATAGTGATGTGGAGGACAAGGCTGTGTGGGACACAGTAGCATCTTACTGTCTGGGAAAATTCAAATGGAAGACATCAGTTCAAGGCAAGTACATTCAAATCCACGTCTCAAGAGACCTCTAGTGCTGGGCTAGAGGCAAAGTTAGGATGAGAAGGATCTTCCATCTGTGTGTTTCAACTGGCAATGAACATCCAATATGGAAATAGTATGAACCAGAATGTGCAAACAAGTGTAGTGAAGAGTGTGAGGTGGGGAGAGAGGAATTCCTGGGTGTTGGTCTTCTCTTCTGCAGTGGCTTGACTTCGTGAGAACGAAGTGTCCCAGTACTCCCTCAGGCTGCTAGGCAGGTCGTTTGGGATAACCTAGCTCTTCTGTCTACACAGACTGCAAATCCAAGGCACGTTTCTTGGTTCCAGATTTAACACTAACAGCCAATGCCTTGGACAAGCAGGAGATACTGAAGTCCTTCATCAGATCTAGCCCCACCTCTAGGAACTCGTCTTGGGAAACCCACTCCAACACCTAGCTCAGGTTCACAAGGATGGCTTGCTTTTAAAATGCTGTGCCAGTTACTGTTTCTTTAGTAACTCTCAGCTTTTGTTTCTATTAAGTAGTGAACTGCAGCATGAAAGATACACCTTCCCAGTTTACACATGTAGGTAACACATTGTAATAAACCAAGACTAGCTTCTGAAAATACTAGGTTTTATTCACACCCCAGTGGTAAACAATAACCTCATAACTAGGATTCTCTTGTAGATCACTATGTCACAAAAATACAAACCCCATAGCATAAACAAGCCAACAGTCATGAATGTTTAATGTGGTCTCGCTGAAAAGTCAACAAGTTCTACTAGTCTGCTCAAGGAGTCAAACTCAAACTGCATCATCATCATCATCTCCTGGTTAGTACAGGTCACTGCCATCGCTAGAACAAAGTAATGAAGGCACAGCTAGTGCAAGCACACTTAAACCCGTTCCGACTACTGGGCTGAGAAATACTTTGGTTGGTTCTTCAACAAAGATTGGTTTAAACAAAGATTGGTCTCAGTTAACAGTTCTGATAATCTTCACAGCTGCAGTCTAATAGCTACATGACAAAGACTTCACAAGAACCAAACTATGTAGCAATGAATTAACATTCATGCTTTAAGGGATTTACTGCATTCTACATTACTGGCAGAAAATTAGACTCTTAAAATGCTAGGCAGATTGAACCTACATTTTAAACTGGTTCTTATGTGTTTGAGTTTATTTTTTTTAACAAATTGGTTACTTAATTCTACCAAGATACAAAACATAAGGCTGTAAGTAACTAATAGTTGTGTTTAGGCTATTACAGTGCAGGTAATCCTCAAGGCCACATACACACTGCTTCACTGCTGCTTGCATTCCGCTGGGTTTTGATCCTTCTGCTGAGAGAAAAAGGAAACATCAGTTTGCAGATACAAGTGCTTTAGAAGAACTATTAATATTTCTAAGCATACTCCATCAAGTTCCAGGACCGTTTTTTCATCTTTTCCCTTAAACAAGGGCCTAGTGTTATTAATGGCACTGTCCTTGGATGTAGCAGCTGACAGTGCATTTATTGTGCCTGTTAGTGCACAGGTCTATGTGCTGGTTTGAGGTTAATTGGAATATTTTAATGGAGAAAATTATATTATAGGCTGTGAAAGGAAAACAATNGAAGAACAAAAATCTATTCAGAACTAAGAGTGCTTGGGACACTCTGAAAGACACTACAAATGGGAAAAGCAGAGTTACAGGTAGTAACAAACCCCCTAACTCTGAAGGAGCAGCCAGGCCCTCTACACAGTTTAAGGCAAAGGCTTACTCCAAAAGCAACTACAGAGTAATGCAATGGAACACTAAATCATGTTTCATTCCCAACCCTCTGGAAACACCTGCAATAAATTCTAGTTCTGTTTTATTGAAACAGACAACCAACATCATCCTACACTAAAGTGGAAATTTAAGGAAAAGGCTTGGGGTGTGCGGGAGGGAGCAGGGCAGAGCTCTGCTGCAAGCTCTCCTCCACCCCCTTGGTCTGGATAGCTACTCTAGCACCAGGGAGCTTTCAAATTCAGCTACTTTTCAGCCTACGATCAGCTTAGAACTACTTATTCTTAAGTCTGTGGTACCACTGTTGTCTCTAGCTCACTGGAAGTTCACTCTAGACACACTGTCCTGCCCTTTCTCTTTAGCCTATAAAAGCCAACCTGAAATGGTGGAAATAAGCCCACATTGCACTTGTTTCATTTGCATTCCAAAACCTTCTTGAATAGAAAGCAATTTGCATAGACTAGAGCAGATTAAACATCACCAGCAGGTTGTACATTTTGATTAACAGTTCTATATCCTATGTCTTTCTAAGTTCCATGCTCAGAATAGTAACTCAACAGTACTTTGATTGTAGCTCAGACAATTCCTACTAAGGAATATGCTGCTCCTCCCTTGACACTGCAAGCACATTTTGCAACAGACATTATTTCATGCAGATTTCATTTTCAGGACTGGAACTTTCACCTGTCACTGCCAGATGCTTTCAGGTGGCCAAATGTGCCTTTCCCTCAGACAGGGAAAAGATAGGAGTTGAGTGGCTCCCAATCAATTTTCCAGCATATTGAACGTGTCTTGCAATTTGCTCTCCCCACAAAGTAGGAAAGCTGACAGTTGCTTTTGCCTCTTCACAGTTTAGTACTGGCTGTAGGTGCATTCCTGAACCTTGACTTCCTCTAGATATTCTTTACCCTGAAAAAGCACTCTGCTGGCAAAACCTGTGTCAGAGTCAGCTTGTGGCAAGTTCCTAAAATTGAATCTGGATTACTCACTCCTCTGCATGTTCTTACAATCCTTATGGAATATTTTCACCATTAGCAGCAGCTTAGTGCAAGTCAATTTCATAGAAAGCCAAGCCTGACTAACTTCAGCACTCAAAGCCAGAAGTCCCTATTACAAAATGGTTAATGGAGAAAACCTTTTTAAGCGTTGCTCTACCAATATTAGTCTGTCAGAAGTGGAACTGAAACAGCTTCAGCTAAGACATACTCACCATAGCAGCTAGTGATCAAATCAGTATTTAACCTACAGAAAATACTCAACGTGTGTATGCTTACAGAGACCTCAAACATTCTATTTGATTCCTTACTTTTGGGTCATAATCAGGATCATTTTCTTCATCTGCTTCTTCCTCCCCCTCCTGAAAGAAAACATTTGTTTACATTTCTCCAGCTTACCCACATTCAGTGTCCTAATGACACTTTCAAGTTACCACTTAAATACTCTGAAATTACCACTTACACTTAGGTGTATTTTGTTGCCCTCCACAAAGGACAATCTCTGGACATCAACTGCAACTTAACTGGTAAGGTACCTTAGAGTAATTTCTGTTTCATCTGGGTTTGGGGTTTCTTTTTGGCGCTTTTGCTGCGCTGCTTTGGTGGTTAGGTTTTTATTTTAGTATTCACCCTGGATGCAAATGATGATGGTGAACCTTGCATTCATATGTAACACTTAAACTTTGTATCCGGAGCATTCAAAAACTAAAAGGAGCTTACTCCAGGTAACAAATGATGAAAGGGAAACCATTTAAATCAAGGTCATCTGTCAGCTTACCTCATCATCTGCCTCTTCACCTTCTTCATCATACTAGGAGAAAAAACAAATAGGTTTCAGTGTCATCAATACAGCCACATATAGCTCAGGTAGGCATCAGAGACAACATTTTGTTGTGTTCTAAGAGAACTTCTCACGCCTGATAGATTCAGAAGTGCTTTATGCACTAGCTTGAGCAATGCCCAGTCCCATAAACTGTGCTCTGGCAGAGAAAGCAGTCTGAAGCTCCTTATGTGCAGCACTGCAAGAGTTTATTAGAGTGTGCTAACAATTCTGGCCAGTAGAGTGTCTCAAAGCCTAAGACAATCCACAGTCACTCACTTCCCTCTTCCACCTCCCCCAGCAAAGGCTTTTTAGACTAAAGCTTACCATTTCACATGCTAAAATGATTGAAGCCAGGGCTGATTGTGACCAAATCAATCCGTCAAACCATCCTTGTTTGCACAGAGGCAGAAGAAAGAAAATATTTCACCCACATAAAGCAAAGCTTCCGGGGCTTTGTGGTTCATTTTTCAAGCTTAGAACCTTTAAAAGCATTTAATTCATGCTTTGGCATGCTTTGAATGCTTTTGGCACTTTAAGATCCCTGCTGAAAGGATCAAGTTTGCATCTCCAGGAACTTGGTAGCCCAGTATTACTGTCAGCACAAACAGGCTGAGCAGCTAAACAGACTAATCTGCTCTCTGGCAGCTCATCATAGTTCCATCAAAGTACTGGGTGCACCACCCTAGAGGAATGCCTTATACACAAAATTCTACTCAGCTTCTGAACAATCAGCATCCACCATTACTTTTACCACAGAACTCTGAAGTCACCATTTCAAGGCTTAACTACTTTTATGCTGCTCTCTGCTGAGTAATGGAGGAAGATCAGCTGAAATTATGTTGACACATTCATTCCATTTGAAGGACATCATCACTGTAAGTGAGAAGCTACCCAAAGCAGCATTACTTCTGCATACTCACATCATCATCATCATCTTCGATGGCTTCTCCTGTGAAGTACAGCACCGACCGGGGCACTATGCGCTCACGCAAGAAGTGACCTATTTCAAAGTCTGCAGCAAGGATTGCCTCAGAATCATCATCCTGCACAAAACAACATTACTTCCTAAACCACACACTGAGAACAACTTCTGACACACATAAACTGCACAGGCCTCCTTCGTGGCCAGATTTAGACAAATGCCAGCGATGGCTTCTGTTCAGGACTTGCTTTGTAGACTGGAACCTCTCTGAACAGCCTACCTGCACTGGGTTGGTTTTGTTCAGCAGGCACAATTATACAAAGCTCTGCAGTTTTACTCTGTCCCCTGCCTCAACTTGCTTTTGTTCCAAGTAGGAAAGCCATTTAGTATCTCCCAGACTTCCAGTCCCTATGCACAGCACTCTTAAGAACTAAGCAGTAGCCAGATGAGCCTAGATAAAGATTTTGCAAGCTCCCTCCAGTTCCTTCAGTGCATCTCTCCCACGCTGCCCATTAGACAAGCCATTGTAAAGCACCTGAGCACCTACAAGCACTGTGATCCAATCCCAGGTTTTCACTCCTTGTGTTTACACACCACACCTTCTGCTGTCTCCCACCTGAGAAGCTCTCTTCAGTTCAAAAGACTTCCTTGTTTTAACATTATGAACATACAAATCTGGGCATCCATGCCAACTGGAATTCTAACAGTATGCTTCAGGCTTTCATCACATTTCTCACTGAAGCTGCATAACATACTCAGTACTATTTCAGTGGCTTTAGTAGTTTTTCTCCTTACAAAAACATGGCTTACTGCCAGAGTTTTCTAACAGTGAGCACACCAGAAGAGTGGGCTCTGGCAGTTTTCTATACTTGCTTATTACTGTCTCCAAGAGTTCCTAGCTTGGCAATTTTCAACAGCATAAATTACAAACCAAAGAGATGCAGCCATTATAGAAGATCACCCAAACAGCACCCAAAGGGAGAGACTTAAACACCACCCATCAGACCAAAGGCCAATAATAAAGATCACTACATTTGTACAACTGAACAATTCACAAGGCGCCTTTCAGGAGAGATAAGTTGTTAATTTACTAAGCTGAACTCCACCATCCAAGTCAACAAACACTCCTTCCAATAAATAAAACTCAAGTACATTATATTAAATACAGAAATAGCTAAAGCAGAAGCTTTTTAACAAGCTCCCAATGTCAACACACACACTGTACATAAGGCAGGGATTCTGCTGGTGTTCCTCCTCCACACCTCCATATTTTAAGTAAGCCAGCTTACCAGGTCTCCACTTTCAGGAACTGTAGAAAAAAGAAGAAACAACAAGTGAGCTAAGCACAGGCTGCATCTGAAGTGAATGCAGATCAACTAATGTTCAGTTTACCTTCAGGAGGACTAAAGAAGTTGAAGAAAGAGTCGTTTGTAACGGTTTTTGTCACTGTTCTAACTGTTCCACGACCCTTATGTTTCTGCTTCTTCTTAATGGTTTTCAAAGTAACGTTCTTTCCTTTGTTCCAGTCTATTTGGCAACTGAAGAGGAAGAAAAAAGCAAACAGCTGCAAGCTTAACCCTGACTGTGCAGTAATAGGCTTGAAACGAGTTATCACTCAGGAAAACATCCAGAACATTAAAGACACATTAAGAAGGAACAACTAACAGGCCATGATGCATAGAGCTCTGATGTAGCCATAGGGATAACATGTAAAAGCTGGGTTTCTCTCCTCCTCCTGTTCACAAGAGAAGGAATGCCTACAGAAATTCTTTAGAGTGAGAAGTAAGAGCTAATTCAGAGCAAAAGACATCACTGCCAAAGGACTGTGGCAGCTCTTAAAACCAGCAGAAATTTGGATTTAGATGGATTGATTCCCATTCCTGTTCTCCTTTTCTCAAACAGATCAACTGCAAGACACTCAGTTCAACAGTTAGAACTTGGTTCAACTCAACCAACTGTACTGCACTATAGAAACTAAAACTTCAGTAGTTTCCAAAATGCTGCATGTCAGAAATATGAAGAGTGTAAGTGATCAAAGTTTGAAAAACTATCACGAGCTACACAAAGACAGCATCATCCACCTTTCAGTTCAGCTTTAGTGATGGCAGAACAGGATTTCCAAACAAATACCAATCCATTTTTTAAAATTTATGTGCATTTACATTACACATACTGACAAATTATAACATAAAATACAGGTTTATATATTGTATGGAGTTACTGAAAAGAACTAAAACACCAAGTTGAACCCAGCTCTTTAGGAGCTGTTAGGTAGTAATATCTAATTTGCAGTATTAATGACACTCACCCTGTACAACCCATGATTTCTGGTCCATCAAAGGAGAAGGGGTCAGAATCGTCTGGCTCTGACCTCATTCTGTATGTCTTTGTCAGAACTTCATTTGTGAAGTAGTCATTTGGTTCAAAATGAAATTCTAATGTGAAGCTCTTAAAAAGAATGGCAGAATGGCAACTTCAGTAGTTTGGCAACACACACCCTGAACTTCTCAACAGTTAAAATCCCACCTCCACCCTAAATCTACCCCTTCCAATGAAGACAGGGTGCACATACATAACATTCTAGAATTTGTTGCCCACATTGTATGAAAACATCTTCACATGTTTTCATTTACTATGCTGATCTTATGCACACGGTGAGCATGCTACCCGCAGCAGCAGCAAATCTCCCAGTGCACAGCTCTATGCTAAGGTACAGAGAGAGCTTGTCTATTTAAAACATTAAAACTGAGCAAGCTGTCTGATTTCTGGTAAGGGAATTATAAACAACTGTAACAGTTATGCAAAAAAGTACCTGAAGGTATCAAAAAGTGAAACTTAATTCACCAGATGTTTAGGCCCAGAATTTGAATGTTACATTAAGTACAAATTCATCTATCTGTACTGGTTATTTTAGGTGACAAGCAGCACATTTCTTATGATTGCCATTATATAACTGAGTACCACAGAACAAGTTACTAATATACAAGTAAGTCTGAAGACAACACAGAAATAATCTTGTTTAACAGTTTAAACCAACCATAGGCTGTCCAACTTCTGAAAATTTCACTTTCACATCTTTTAAGTGTTTCAGGATAGGTTCATCATGTTCCTGTAAAGAGAAGAGTTTGGTCAATGTTTATAATATCCAGCTGTATGCAGATTTAAGAGCCTGCAGAGCTGAAAAGCCATTTAGAGTGAGTTTTACACAGGACAGCGCTGAACGCAGCCATGAACGTGAGCAGCAGGTGGCAACAAGGGCTGTACGGCTTCCACTGCCACACCTAACTTAAAGCCATGCAAACATCAAGTACAGTTGTTAACAGTATCTAACAAACCCCTCACACACACACACCTGTAAGCACAGGGAGTGCATTGATAAGGTAAAAGGAGTTCAATAAACAACATAAGGAGGGATTTCAGCATGCTCGGTGCCTTCAGCTGAATCCAGTACCAGAGATGACATCCAAGCACTTGTTCCGTTTTCACTCACCACAGACAAGGTAACATACTGCTTCTATTACTTTTTTAAAGACACTTGGATTAAATACTAACAACTTCAAACAAGCCATGACCACCACCTACCTGCACCATGTCACTGAGCAAGTCCACGTTCTTGAATACTGTCAGCCAAAACTCAGGAATTCCTTTAGGGTCTTCTTTTTCTTCATCTTTTTTTTCCTCTTCAAGCTTGGCTTTCTCTTTCATTTCCTCCTTGATAGAATAAAAATGTTAGCTTTTCTTAAGTGACCACAAAGTTCTTCCAGTTTTAGAGTGCTATCAGTGCAGACTTTCAGGTGCACGCTTTAAAAGGTCGCTAAGAATTATTATAAACAAGTAATCATTATACAGCCAAATTATTTTTTAAGATTGTAATTACTGTATTGAATCTTGGTTCATGTTAAAGCTTGAGATACCGAGAGCTAATTAAGGTACTCACTGAAATATCTTCTTCAGCATCTGCTTTCCATTCACACTCTTCCTCTGTAGGCTCATAAATTGCATTGATGATTTCACTTCGCTGAAAGATTAAACCAAGAATACTTTCCCATATCCAGTCACTGCAATCAATAATGCCCTCACCAATAAACCTCTCACCCCAGTTACATAAGTAGCCATACATTAAGTATTAATTCATAACCTTTTCTTCTGGCCCTTGAAGGCAACTCAGCAGTTAAGAGCTTTTCAACAGGCTAAAATCAGTGCTGAAGTTCCAGGAAGGTTACCATATCATCTGACATCTGCTCCAGGAACAAAATGAGGCCTGGTACATTGAAGTGATTTAGGGAACCATGGAACAGACCACATTTTTTTTTCCCACCTTAACCTTAGCTTATACTCAGGTGGATGGTAAAATTGTACCAATGTAGCTGAATGGGCACATAATTCAGAATATGCATAGGCCTTCAGTTTATATTCCCTTGTGTTATAGCCAAAGCTTTTAGTACAAATGAGATTAGCACTGAAATACCTTGTCAAATAAGGGCTGATAGAGAGCAGCATACTTTCTTTCCAGCTCATGAACTTCCTCATAGAATTTTGCTTCAATTTGTGCACACTGAACTTGAAGGTTCTTGAGGGCATTCACACGTCTTTTAACAACCTTAGGCAAGCTGAAAAATTCAGTGACAGAACTGTTACTAACACTGCATTCTAAGCACATTGTGACCCTTCCCTAACCACTCCCCTCGTAAGTTAACCAACTTGCAACAAAACAGATCTTCCACTGTTTGAGGCTTCAGAAAGCTATACAAATCAAAACTATGAACCACTGGACCATGTGGCTCAAAACTGTTAGCACAGGCTCTTAAGCTGAGGCTTAATCTCAGTTAAAAGCACAGTATTCCAAATAGCTTGGTCAGTTGTGAGACCTTCTGTATGAAGTGAGACATTTACTATGAAGTTTCATTGCACAAGTGTTACATTACCAATGAGCAGCATAGTAAATCCATATGATTGAGCATAAGTAAGGTCTTATCACTAATGAGCTTTCTTTCATAAACCCAAGCCAAAGACCACGGAGTTATTCTTTGCTAAGGAAGGCAATCTCAAGATGCACATCTCAAGAACAGCATCTGGTAGTGCTGCCTTCAAACATTATTAACTGTCACTCCCAAGTGAAACAGGACTGCTAAATGAGTCACATGTGTAAGAGAAGAGTAATGAATGCAGTCCTCATCAGAAACACTTGTCTGCTACAACCCTTGCTTCACTGCAGTCAGCTACACTGCTGCAAGGACAGAAAGTGACCTGCATCAAGACTACTGGTGAGACACATGGAGTAGGCTGCTAACAGCCTCCAGTGTCTGTGAGGGGTGGGCCAACCCTCAGCAAATGGCTGCAGAAGATCACTAGCTTCACTTCCCATACATCTGTATTCAAGCGGCTGGCCCACAGTATTTAAAACACAGTAGTAAACAACTGCTTTTAGTTGTTAGGAGCAGTTTTAGCACAGAGGAAGTAACCAAGAATACATTACCTTAGTTAAATACTGAAGGTTCATGTTGATTACTAAAGCTACCCTACCTTTATTAGGTAGGACAAGCACATCTTCTAACATCCTTTTTCACTTTCTCTCTGACAGCCTTAAGCTGAAGATGAATACACTGTTTCTGAATTTACTAAGTTACTAAGATAATATGCATATCACCATTAAACCAAGACTTCCCCTTATCTTCCAAATAAGGCAAAAGCACACACCAACTACCCAAAATGCTGAAATTTAGTCATGTATGCTCGAAGGGTCAATAGCATCTTTGTTACTCTGATATTTTTCCAGAAGTTAGTCAAGTTAATAATTTGCTGTACCTTTATCTTCAAGTACAGTATCAGAATTAAAAGCAACTTAAGTGGCAAATTCAGTTAGTTCAAGAAAAAATGTGTTAACAAATTAGTATGACTGCATAGGTTGAGTCATACAGCAGTCACCCACTTAATGCCACATGCATACCTGTAGAGTAGGAATATTGGTCCTAGCAGTTGCACATACAGCATTAAGGAACCAGGAGGTAGTGCCATACATGTAGCATGTACAACTCAGAGTACAGATTTTAACCCCTTTACTAGGACATCTAGAATCTTTTTCATGTTTCAAAGCTACATTTCGTTACAGTCTGTGCCAACTAGTTCAAATGTCACAACTTGTGCATCCTCTGTCAAGTCTGTACTTCAAAACACAAAGTGTGTAGTTTCATGGAACAGACACCTCTTACAAAATAAACCCAAACTAGAAATCAAAACTGGACTGCACAAGTCCAATGGCAAGGAAAACCCATTGCTCTGAATACAAGCCACTAGCAAATGGTCACACAAGAATACTTCTGTGAGCAGTTAAGGGAAACCTGTTTCATTAAAGTTATGGTGGGCTGGCACAGATGAACAGGTAAGTTACTGAACAGCTGCCACGCAATTTGCAGATCCTACGCCTGAGCAGACATTTTCCTGCAACCTGGTTAGTTTCCTACATATCTCCTTAACAGTGCATACAGCAGGAATCTGGGATCCTAAAAGCCTGTTGACTTCTGTGCCATCTCAGTGTGTAAACTCTGTAGATAAATAAGCTGAAAAGTCCTTGGAAAGACATGTAAGAGGCACCCGCAAAGCATGGTTAAGTCAGCATGCATGTGTTGAGAAAGTGCAGGCTCAAGTTACACATATTCCTGTTATTTCCACATTGCAAGTGAAGCATTTAGGACAACAGCAAAGTTGCAATGCTTTTGTGATAGAAAATGCACTACTGTACTTGGATTGATGAAGAAATGGCACAGTATCTTAGAGAGCAGCTGACTAGAAGAATGCCAAGCAAATCAATGTTACCACTTTTGTTCACTTCTTAGATCAAGGACCTGAAAGATTAGTAGAGGTTAATTAACATGTTGAAAAACAGAAGAAAACTATTGGGTATAGACTGTAGTGTAGTGTACAGCACCTGCAGAAAGAAACTGGGTACTATCTGACTCCATCCTCTTTCTTGGGCCAGGATGTGTTAGGGAAGGCTCTTAGTTAAATCTGCACTATCAGGAAAGTGGTAGAGTAGGAGCAGTAGCAATGCCTACTACTCACTAGCTGCTCCAGTTCAAGTCAATAGCAATGCAGAACCCTATCACAGCAAGACAGTTCTAAGCTTGACAGTTCCTGTTGGTGTGGTGAAATGTTCTTACACAGAGATAACAAGAGAGCCAGGAAACTGCTAGTTTTCTTAGCTACTGGTTACTCTCTAATTAATAACTATGTAAAAGACAGTAGGTTTCCAAGTGTTTGTCCATACTTGAAGAACTGATGTTTCATAATTAAGGCAAAGCAACAAAAGGCATTGCACAAGAAGTGTGCCATATTGTAACTGCAGGGGACCAACCACTGGAAACATTGCAGTATTCTTATCTTCACAGGAGTCCAAAGGAAAACTCTTGCTTCAGTTCTGAGATGCACTACAGACAATGTCAGTCTTCCTTCTATCTGAGCAGCACAGTGGTTTATGACTATAAATGCTACAGACTATACTGCTCAGAAAGCAAAAGAACCACTTACAGCACTCTGCTCATATTGAAGAAATACTGTACCTTTCTATATATCCTGTAGATGTTCCTACCAGACCATCAAGTCTTTCCTGAAGGGCTGCAAGAATCTGAGGGTTTTGCATCATCTGCACAGTCAACTGTCGAGCTTAATTAAAAAGAGAATTCTGTAAGTGCACATGCCATCTTTTGAGCTGATCTTGAAAGAACAGTTACTCACATGCCACAAAGCACAAGTGTCTTTGCAACACATACACTTATAAAAAGGAAACGTAGGCAAAGATCTATTTCAAATGCCTCCTCGTGCTGGGAGAGTGGATTAAACCCATCCTGTTCTGAACATGGAAACAGCACCTGAATGAAAAAGGCCACTGCTCAGCAGGCAGAGTTTCTGTTAAAAGGGAAGGGTCTATGTCATGCCCTTAAAAACACCAATTTTGCCCAAACTGCTTTTATTTAATTCATTAAGAAATTGCAAGGTAAAACAGTTTGTGCTTTTACTTTAAAACGGGAATAAAAATGGGAATTTGGATTTCATTCCATTTCAGCTACATGGAAAGAAATAAGGCAGTTCCAGACTTGTCTTTAGAACTGCTTTACAAACCTCTGTTTACCCAGTGTTTCCTGTAAAAGAATGAATTACTCATTTGGGTATCTGACACACAGATCTCAGAGCACAAGGTACTTGAAGTCTGTCATCCACATCACGCTTAGAAATCACTCTGTCCAGGCTGTAAACCTGTTTCAACCTACAAGGTAGAAGCACCTTTTAAAAAGACACCAATTCCTACCCTGAGTGTTCTCATCATCCATATTAACTTTAGGCCTTTTACTTCTGCTCACAGCCTGTGCCTGGGTCTGCAGACATTCATCTCAACCTCCCATCTTGCAAGAATGTACGTTCAGCGTTCAATCACTGCTCTGCCCTCTCCCTGTCCTTGACATCTACAGATGGGCACTCCTTATACAATAGCAGGTTTATCTAGTGTTCTTCTGACACCTTTGAATACAATGAAGCTTCTAAATCCTCCCTGAGACAGATTTCAGGAGCAGTACACCATTTCCCTTCCCTTTGCCCTTCCCTACAGTAACAGTCTGTAACTATTCTCTTCAAATTTTATGCCCTAGCACCAAAATCACAGGCCGCAAAACTACATTTCCAGTGACATCCAAAAAAGCACTCTTGTTTCTCTTTAATGATTGCATCAGGTTTTATCTTGGCACTAGATGATGTAATTACTTCTTAAGGGTACTACCTCATCATATTAGTTAACACTAATCTTCTTGTCAAAGTGCCTTTTCTCCAGTGTTACTATTGGTTAGTCTTTCCCATACACTTAAAAACCTACTCAGGTGTCCCTGTAAAGTGTGCTGCCAGTTATCTTGAATATCACATCACTGTCACAGAATGGCAGGGTTTGGAAGGAACATCTGAAGATCTAGTCCAACCTTCCTGCCAAAGCAGGATCATCTAGGGCAGGCCACCCAGAACCCAGCCAGGCAGGTTCTGACAGTCTCTAGGACACCTCAGAGCACAAACATGATAGATTTGGCATGGCAACCAACAGCCATATCCCCTCACACTGAAATCCAGCATTCTGGTTTGCAAGTTCTTGGATCCATGAACACTATCTCTTCAGACTTTGTTGTAAAAGCATGAGTACTTTACTTGATGCCCAAAGAAGGACCTCTGACATATTTAAAAATGCAATTATCTAAATTAAAAGGTAAATCAGTAAAACCTATGGAAAAAATGGTGCATGAGGGAAAAAAAACCCTAGAAAACTAAAGAAGTAAGAATTAGATGCAAAAGAACTGCTTAACACTGTCAGGTTTCCCTACTGCTGAAACATGGTTCGGATTTACAAAATCAAATTTCCCTCCAAAGTGCCTATAGCATAGTTTCCCCTCAGATCCTCAACCACAATGTTCTGGATTAATCACTGAAGATAGGTATTAGTCATCTCCAGGTTCCTTTGGGAACACTTAAGCTGTTCTTCAGCTGACCAGGGTGCTCCCCAGAATTCTGCAATTCAGTTTTGAAAATCCTTTTGCAATACATATGAGCAAAGTCACTAACATTATCTTGATGTTCATATTCTACTTCTCTTAGTGTTATTATTCTGTTCAAGCAATGACAATGTGACACTGCCAGCAGCCCACATTATTACAGAGACTACCAGCTGTTTCCCCTCTGGCTACATGCTCTTTAGATCCTGTGCCCCAAGCCTAACTACAACACACAAGTAAGATTGTTCAGCATAGACAAAACAAGTATTTTGATACACATGCAGGGTTTTGCTTTTGTTTGGGAAAAAAAAATATTGATTTAAAAACTGGTAACTGTAAGCATTGTTTTTGTTCTGTTCACAAGCAACACAGCAGGAAATTACCGAGCAGCTGATAAAAAAAAAGAGACAAGCACACATACATGCAACTGATATTTTTCTGCCCAAAGCTTCACACTTTAAAAGCTGTTATCTGTTGTTAGTTTTGAAAGAATCTAGTCACATACCCACAGTAATCAAATTATACATCCTTATAGGTGGCAGCCAGTGCTGCTTAAACAGGTACTAACCATGGACAGAATGAGCAGCTGCAGACAGTTAATAAAGTAAATCACAACTGGAAAAAAGTCCTTGCTTCAGAATGTAAACAGTTGTGCATCAGTAGTTATTTTTTACCATTTCCTATTATTTTAAGTAGTAAATCAATTTTAACACATTAATTAAAAACTAGATGTGCAGCTGCTCACAGCCCCTTGTTTTCAATGTCACCTTTGCTGTTGGCATCTTCACCAGTTTCTTCTTCCTCTAATTCTTCAACATCTTCCATATCCTGTTGATCAAGTTCAGACTGTTCTTTGCTATTAAGAATATTCAAAAAACAGGATTGAGAAATTACCGTCCTAAAATACTGAGGAGCTTAAAGAGCTGAAGTTAGAGATCAGGTAGGTAGAAGCAAACTGTCACATCACTTTCGATCTACAAGAAACCAGATGCCTTAATAGCCAAAGCCAGATTTTTCACAGATGCAAGTTTTACATTCAACAAACTCAGAGGAGCTTAAAGAACTAGCAGCTTCCCAGACTCTTGAAGATTCCTTCTTACAAAAGATTCCTTCAGCATCTGTTCATATTAAGAAGTCAAAGACTCCTTCTGCTCTACACATCCTATTTGTTAAGACCAGCGGGCTCTGAGAACTACCACAAAATAAGAGCATCTGAAGTACAGGCAAAAGACTACATAGAGTAAAACAATAGTAATGGGCAGTACTGTTGAGTCTCCCCCCCGGAATACTAATGGGCAGTGCTATTGAGTCTCTCCCCCAGGAATAGCGATGGAGCCTCCCCGCTCCAAATTCCAGCTACCGTAACAGCTGACTCGTGCCTTGTCCCAGTTTCAGATTTACTTAACAATTAACATCAAGCCTATTTGACACAAGCAGCTCCAGCTTTTCTCCCACATGCTGTGAACCTCCCACCTTGTCACAGTGCTAAGATCACTACCTAAACCCTATCAAGTATATGGAGATCACAGCCATTTGAAGTACTACAGCACAGGACACAGTCAGAGCTTCAGGAGCCTACAGATTTTACTTACTTGTCTATGTCTGCCATTCTGCTAGATTTCAAACCCTAGAGAAGAAAATAAACCAAAGAGAAATGTAAGGAGAGAAACACAAACCGTGTCAGCTTTAAGAAATAAATACATGTTACAGTCTGGTTGCCCCCCATGCACTTTGTCACCCTAAAGCACACAGAAACACTCAAGAACTCTGCACTGCTTTAGAGCCGACAGATCTGCTCATATACATTTAAGTACCAGCAAAATGCCACACTGCATTCTTCTAACATAGCACTGTACCAGCACCACAGACTGAAAACTAGTCCAAAGTATAAAAATCCAAGTACAATCTTAGATAAAATGGAGAAAAAAGGGTGCTAGAACCCTTTTGGTAACTGGTTACTCACTTCCAGCATGTAATTACAGACGAAGGATACTTAGAGTAGTATGAAAAGAAACTGATTCAAGAGATGCCTTTTCGTGGATTTTACTTTTAGTCCCCATTTTACAAAACCAATGCAAGTAGTTCTTCACCATACCCAGAGAATTTCACATGTGAAAAAACCAAAACCAAGTACTAAGCTATTTAACGTGGTTAATTTTCATGTAAGTGCCTCAGCATTATCACAAACACGTTTCAGAGTAACTAGGAAATCACATTTGGAGTCTACTGCAACTCTTACATACCACCACGTATGGTCTGAAATGCATTACAAGATTGGTAACATTTTCCACCAGCAAAATAGTACTTGAAGAGTTTCATCTCCAAAAAGATGTTTTGGGTAGCTTGACATGAGGGACAATGCCACACACAAAACAGGCTCACCCCTGCTGTCTTGGGTCCAAGGGTTCAGGAGACACCAAGGACCCAGAACAATCCACCGGCCCAGGAAGCATGGAAACCACTGCTTCAGAGTCCTCATTTTAGCTGCTTTCCAGTAAGCTAAATTAATTCAAGCTTCCTTCAGGAAGTTCAACTCCTTAAAATGCATCCCAATGAGAGTTTTAGTCAAGTGTTGGAGGTCTGTGCTCCAGAATAGTAACAACTGTGACTTGATTATCTGAAAGGTATAATACAAGAGCACAATCCCAGGAAGACCAGGTCCTTACAGTCAATATGAAGAGATGTGTATCTGAACTCCAGAATTTAACTTCTGCATTCAATGTAGACATAACAAAAATGTGTTCTTCTGGTGTCATTACCTCCTACATGGGAAATTAGTATCTCATGTCTTTGCCCAGGATCACAACTCCGCAACATCAGTGAAGTCTGCACATAACTAAAAAAGGTTCAACTTCCCACTATGCAAAAAGCCTACAGAACCAGCTGCTTGTCAGTCTGCTTCAGGAAAAGATTAGTCTTTGCTGTCAAACAGAACAGCAGGACTACTGTAAACTGAAGGACTTCTACCAATTCAGCAAGAAATCGAGCAGCTCTGTTAACAGTTTTGATTCAAGTTTCTTGAAATTCAGATCACATTTGCCTCTCCTGATCCTTCAAGGTTGTAGCTGAATGCAAGCTGCATATATGACAATTCCAAAGGCTCCTTTGTATGCCACCCTCAAAACAGCAAGGACTGAAGACCTATAAAAACTGAAAACACACTGCAGTTACAACTCACATTTAGATGTCTCTGCATTTCCTGAGCTATTAACATTATTACAGATTACCAAAAGATTTCATCTGAGCAAAAGGCAACTTTTTCCTTACACATTTCCCCTTAACTTGTCCTTTTAAGAGACTGGTAAGTGGCACTGTGCAAAAGCATGAGGTGTATGTTCCACCTGCCTTCCAGGCAACTTCATGCAGGTGACAGTGACCACATTTACAGAAACTATTATTGCTCCCTGCAGAGACCAACATCACCTCTTTCCTTTCTCCCCACAAAAGACAGCTTTGTTTTCCAAAGAACTAGAGACAGTTCTTACTTTTAACACGACCTGTGACAGCAGACATCCTGTGGTCTCACCAAGCCCACTGGCAAGATGAAGCAGCAGCTGAAACACCTTAGATGCAAGTTTACTGCCTTTCAAGGTCCACTTCTAGAACTCCTTTAAACTGCAAACCCAAGGTGCAACACTCTGCCCAGAAATCTCAGCTAGCTCAGCAGCAGCATTGCAGGGCAGTTTCAACAGCACCCTCTGTGTTCTTGAATTCCTCAGCAGGTCCTGGTTCTCACCGCTCTGAACAACTACCTGTCATCAGTAACCATCCTTTTACTCTTCACCTTTCTTTCCAAGACCACTTATGACAGTGCTGAAAGCATTTGCCTCATTAGAGCACCCTGTGGAAGTCCAGCACCTACCCCTCTCTCTTCTCACTGCAAGGAGCAGCTACTCACCCTCTTCTTCCTGCTTTTAAACAACCCATGCAAGAAGGTATGTTTTGCAGCTATGTCCCAGTTTACTCAAAGACTTTGAATAACATTCTTCAAAGACTTCTTACAAACTAAAACATACTGTATCCAACAGCTGTCAACGTCAGAGCCTCTCTCCAGTCTGCTCTTATCTACCTCACTCATTTTTCCAATTTTCCTTGCATCAGTCTTTTTCATGTCTCAGAATATTTGCAGTTGGAAGAGTTCTTCTGCAAACTGAAGAGATGCTGTTTATCGTGACACTCATCTGCCAGCTCCAGACAGCAGTTCTTGTACGAGGAGGCTACAAGGCACTATACCAGCAGCACTATGGTGGCAGATATTTAGACCAGCCTACTCACGTGGATATATGGTTCCATCACATTTAGTTTCACGTCATTTACTTAAACAACCATAAGCTTCTCTGCAAACACATCTCTATTGGTTAAAAAAAAACCCACGAAAAACCAGCTGTAGATGCAGAAAAGCGTCGAGCAAATGCCTTCCTGAAGAGCAAAAATACTCCACTATTTCTGCACAATGCCCAGCACAAGATGTCAAGTCCAGTATCCAAACTTTGTATACAACTTGCACCACACAGTAATAGTGCAATGCACTATCTCCCCAAAACTAAACCTTTGGATATAGCTCTCCTATCTCTCAGCTTTCCATAAGAAAGAGGCAACATTTGGGATTGTGAACAGCAGCTGTACCTTTGCACAGGACCACAAGAAGCATTCACTGTTATCACTTGAAGTAGTCCCTGGGAGATACCAGTTAAGAGCTATCAATGCAGGGTTCTAACAAAACCTGTCTACAGTTTGTGTGCTACTGCAAGCCTCAGTGTCTAGGTGATTGCTTGAGGCTAAGATAGTACTTAGCATCTAGGCCTCCTGACTGCAAGAACAGACTTTTGAGTGCCACTAAAAGGTAACCTCCTCATCTGTTCAAAGGCCAGCAGGCAAACAGCCTCCCTCTTATCTGTAAAATATTTTATCTCCCTGTTAAACAGCTACAGCCAGCAGCATTGCATTATGGTCAGAGGCACCCAAAAGCTAAATTTACAATGTTTGGCTGCTCACTGTAAAAATACAAGGAAAACAAAGAGGTATCTTTGCAAAGCTTTAAGGAGTATGCATGGGAAGCTCATGCTACAAAGAGGCACAGAGAAGTCAGCTACAATGCAAGTTTTCTAGAGGCTAAAGCTTAAAACTCATGGAGACAGCTTAAGTTCAGCCAGAAGCCTGCCTGCCATCACAAGAAACAGCTGCTTTGCCAGAAAAGGTTACTCAGCACAAGCTCAGGTTCCAGTGCATCCTGCAGGACCACTAAGTTAGCAGAACTCCCTAGAAAAACTTCAATGCATGAAAATTTGCCATTTTCATGATGTTTGAAAGACTCTTCCCCTCTTTAGGCTGTCATGTTTAAGGAATGTAGTTTGACACACACACACACGAGGTGGTAATACTGCGTGTGTTCATCCTTAAGTTACCCATTGGTAAGCTTTGGTAAGTTTTTGGTAAGTTTTATGGGGTTATTGTTTCTTCACCACATAATTTTGCTCAAGTGTAGACAAACACAAGCTGTAAATATTCAGCCCCTCCCAGTCTCTCCATTTCACCCCAGTCTGCCTTCATCCACACAGAAGGCAGTCAGAGTCTGCACAGCAGCCATATTAGAGATGGGACACAACCACTGTGGGGAGTTGTTTTCCTTTTGTGAAGGTCAGTTTGAAGCATGCCAGCATTAGATTACCCTGACACCCGCTCAGCCTCAGGAAGACAGGTCACAGTGAGGTGAAGGAGGAGCCAGGTGAGGAGGGCAGACATTACTGAGACAGTTCCTCTAGCAAACAGCAGCTTTTTCTGCACAATTCTTTTCTGCCTAAGGCTGGCAGGCCACCAACAAATCTCAACTGGTCAGCATCTCTGTGGATACCCTACCACACAGGGTAGCATTCCCTCCCTTTCAGGAAACAAGCTTCTCCTTCTCTAGAGGAACTGCTCACACAATTAGCTTGCGATCGCAAGTAGATGAAATTTCAAGTGGTTCAGGAGACACAAATGGGCTTTTTGAGGATATTGGACCCAAACTACAGCCAAGCTTTGTTTACTCAGGTCTTTAAAACAACTGGACCCTCATACCCAAGCTAATTTCCTGAGCAGTCAGTAACTCAGAGCACTGCAAAGAATGTCAGCCTGTCCACAGAATAGTGCATTGCTTTTAGCTGGCCAAGCCTGCCAGAGACAGAAAGAGGCTGACACATTAACAGGAAACACCCACACCAAAGCAGGCCTCTATGAGATTAAGAAGCTGCAGCATAAAGTAATCAACCAAGTGGACCACGTCAGATGTCCATAAGAGAGGTCCAAGTGGAGGACAGAGAGTTGTTTCAGGGGAGAAGAAAAAAAAAAATTTAAAAAATCAGGATTTAGTCCCATAAGCTATTTGCAATGTGTGCAGAAACCAAGGGCGCCACACAATGACATCATACCAGTCAAGTTCAACTTTCACTACCAACTGGGAAACTCAAATGCATTCACTAAAGTTACTTCAAACTGATGACCTTGCCTAGCACTTCAGGAGGGCAACTTCTAACATCTGTTTACATAATCGGCATCAAAAAAGAAAGCAAAAATTCAAATGGAAGCACAGAGATCTTTGGCTGGAGATGTTACACTAATTTTTAAGACAATTTACTCAAAACCAGAGAGGGGTTTGTAGTTTTCAAGAGCTCAGATACTCTGCATAGTGCAGTCACAGTCACATCAATGTCAGAACTGGATGAACTGCTTGAAAGTGCAGAGTGCATGGCATAGTTGCACACTTCAAATGTTGGTACTAAGGCCTGATCTAATCATTTCACATCTGTTAGTAGAAACTACAGTACTGACCACCAGGTAGGCAAAATTTCACATAAGGAAATCACACAGCTGAGTAGTAATGAGAACGTTTAGTTCCTCTTTGAAAACAAACACACACATGCATCAGATTTAAATGTTATTTCAAAAGGGACTGAAGACTAAGTGTTTCCTTTTCACTTTTGTGATCAAATTCATGAAATATCTATTATTGTCTCTATCATATTTGATCTGGACAGGTTGGATTGATGGGCTGAGGTCAGTTGTAGGAGGTTTAACAAGGCCAAGTGCCAAGATTCCACACTTGGGTCACAATAACCCAATGTTACAGGCTTGGGAGAGAGTGGCAGGGAAGTTGCCTGGCAGAGAAGGACACAGGGGTGCTGGCTGACATGAGCCAGCAGTGTGACCAGGTGGCCGAGAAAGCCAATAGCATCCTGGTCTTTGTCAGGAATAGTGAAGCCAGCAGATGCAGGGAAGCCCCAATACTCGGCACCTGCGCTCAGTTTTGGGCTGCAATGTGTCCAGAGAGGGCAAAACTGGTGAAGGGTCCTATGAAGAGTGGCTGAGGAAGGAGACTGAGAGGAGACTTTATTGCTCCCTACTACAACCTAAAAGGAGGTTGTACTGAAGTGGGGGGTCAGTCTCTTCTCACTAGCATCAAGTGATAGAACAAGAGGAAACAGCCTGAAATTGTGCCAGGGGAGGTTTAAATTGGGTGTTAGGAAAAGAATTACTGCACAAGAAGTCAGGCATTGGAATAGGTTGCTCAGGGATGTGGAGGAGTCAGCATCCCTCTAAGCGTTCAAAACCATGTAGATGTGACACTTTGAGACACAGCTTAAAGGCCATGGTGATGTTAGGCTGACAGTTGGACTTGGAGGTCTTTTCCAACCTAAACAACTCTATGATTCTGTTCTATGACTAGCATGAAAATTGGCCATGAAACAAGGGTATATTGGGCCTGTCATTAAAACAGCAGAAAAGCAACATGCTATAAACAGATTATGTAAAAAATTATGTCCTCTTAGGAAAGCTGGAGATCAAATTAACAACAACAACAAAAAAATCAACACCAGTTAAGCGAGCAGGGTAGTCCCAGCTAGAAACTCAAGATATCACATCTACATTATGAAATATTATCAGTCACTAAATTCTCCAAACTTTCTTGTTCCTAAGTTAACAGAAGATTCCTTACGCTTAATATATGGGAACAAAAACTGACATGGTGTAAGCTTTCAAATCTAGATTAGGTAATTAAGACTGCCTGCTCAAATACAAGCACAGAAAACAAGAGTATGAGATCACAAATGAGACAGTACTAATACAAAGGCTACCAAGGTCTGATAAAGGGAGTAAGGAGCTAATGGGCAACGGAGGGAAGGAATTCAGGTTGCTGAAGCAAGTAACACATTAATTCACTGAAACTGTCTTCTCTCCCTTTACAGTGGTAGTTTTTGCTTTTTCCTAATAACTCCTAAGGCAAAGGGACCGACTTCTGCCATTTGCCAATGCAACTCTTTTACCTGTGCTTGCAGGCCTCTGCACAATTCATGTAATGGCATGAACACTTATTTTCCACATTTCAACTTTGAAGTGCTCTACAATTTGCTTGAGAACAGCAGTTTCATGAAGGGAAAAGCTCAAGTTCTTCAAAACAAAACCTGGATCACATGTATAACTCACTCAGTTACTAGTAACTGCAGGGCTTACTTTCATTCATGTGGAAACAGTTTAAAGCTCTCCTTTTAATTAGTTTTTAAATCAGGAAATTAAGATTCAGTCAAACACTGAACTCCTCTATTTTTGTAGCCCTTTTATTGAATTTTAGGTAGTGTCTGTTTACTCTTGCAGCAAAAAAGAGCTTCTGTAAGGAGAGGGAAATGGATGGCAGAATTACAATTTAAAATCAGGACTGTGTATCTGCGTGTTTGTCTCTGCTACTGATCTGAGCTCCCTGACCACGTTCTAAAAATAGGGCCATTAACACACAAAGTGGCCTTTGTTCTGGAAGCCAAGCTTCTGTAGCAGAAAACCTACCAATTTCTATTTAGAACAATCTTTCATTATCAGGAAAGTAATACAGGAGTTTAAATTCCAATAAAAAAGAAGAGGATTTTTAAAAAACAAACTAATTAGCATCGCTTGTTGCAGTTTCTCCTTTCCATTACTGAGCATGGGAAAACAGCAGCCAACCTAGAAAGATTTACATTTCAACCTATAAGAAAAGATATTTGCAACATTCTAAGAGCATCTCTATAGAGCTCATGTTGGTCTGTTAATAAGTGCAAAAGGGATGAAGAACGTGTGTTTGAACACAGTACTTCAGGCTGCACTTTAGGGTGTATCTCAACAGCTCAAAACATCACCTTGCATATGCCGCAAGCCAAAGAAATGAGCTTCAGTGGACTACTGAGATTTTCACATCAAACACGACCATATTGGCAGTCATGCTGCTATCTGCAAGACTCACACAGCAGCATTAAAGTTTTTGCTCAACTTCACTTTAAAAAGCATCTAAGCACCCTTATGTGACAGGAAAGCTGAAAAAGACAACCCACTGAAAAACACGTTATGGGTTTCAACAGCATGTTTCTTTCTGGAACATCTGATGAATGTGGTTTCATACATTCATTCACACACATCCCAGCCTCCAGACTCCCCAAGAAGCCACTCAAATTCCTACAATATACTTAGCAACGTTTTTGTTAGCTTTGGTTCAGTATGTTTTAGCATGGAAACAAAGCCCTAAGCTGCAAACTTTGGAACATCCAGTTTTGAACTAACGAGCTAGCGTTCATTATGAAACACAACCACGATCAAACAAGAAAGATCTGGATGTGCTGGAATGTGTCCAGAGAAGGGCTACGAGGGTCATTAGAGGGCTGGAGCTGCTCTCCTATGAGGACAGGCCGAGAGAGTTGGGGCTGTTCAGTCTGAAGAGGAGAAGACTCCAAGGAGAACTTATTGTGGCCTTCCAGGATCTGAAGGGGGCTACAAGAAAGCTGGGGAGGGACTTTTTGGGGTGTTGGGTTAAGGACTGGGGGGAATGGATCCAAGCTAGAGGAGGGGAGATTCAGATTAGATGTTAGGAAGAAGTTCTTCACCATAAGGGTGGTGAGACACTGGAACAGGTTGCCCAGGGAGTTGGCAGAAGCCTCATCCCTGCAAGATTTAAAGGCCAAGCTCTGGGGAACCTGATCTAGTGGAAAGTGTCCCTGCCCATGGCAAGGGGTTGGAACTGGATGATTCTTGTGGTCCTTTCCAACCCTGACAATTCTGTGATTCTGTGGAGGCTTTTAGGGGTGAGATGTCACAATGAGCAGCAAGACCTCACAAAAATACACACATGGCTAAATTTTCAGTGAGTGACTTCCAAAGGAATACAGGTGCAGATTTTAAGAAGCATTTGTAAACACATATTAAACCTGTAGAGAAGAACTTAAGCCTCACTCATAAAGAGAGTCTCAAACATTTTCTTGATAGTTTAACCCTGCTTTCAGCATCAGTAGGAGTATCTGATAACATCCCAAACTGTTTAGAAGGTGATAAAAGAATTGAGGGTCCATGTCACACAGAACTCACCAAGTCAAGAATAGCGAGCATGTTTGAAGCTGTGCCTCGTACAGGCAGAAAAGGGAACAAAGCAATTCTGGAGAATGCAGAATAAACCGAAATAAAATCTAAAGTCACATCCATGTAAGAGAAGCAATTCGAGTGAGATTAGAATTCAAAAGGTCAAAAAAAAACCAACCCAAAACCACTGTGCAAAGGTACAACAAAAACATTGCATGCAGCCCATCCAAGTCTTCTACTTAACATGCAAAAGCAGTGAAGATGTGAAATGAATGCATGCTGTCTTTTAACACACAATGCAAAACATGACTGTTACACACTTCAGTAACATAGCCTTCGTAAAAATACTGCACTCACTGCTGGATTTAGTGGACTAAAGGAAATAGGCCCAGACTCAGGACCTATCAGCACTAATACCTGAGGAACAGAAGCAGTTCACATCTGAGATAACAGTATTTGAGATCTGAATGAGAAGCGACACAAAAATAGGCAAGTGAAAAGTAAGTTCAACAAGAACTGTTTAAAAATCAGTTTGGATTTAAACAATTGTTTTCTTTCATATCCCACCCCCCTGTATCCCCTCAACTTAACCTCTCAATACCTGAGCCAGGTTTTTAACCAGAGCAAGAACTAAAAGCAAACTTTCCCTCACAGGCAAATGAAAGAATTGTCTCTCCTTCCTTCAAATCACTGCATACTAAACACCTTCCAGATAAAGTAGTGGTCTGAGCTAATCTTACTGCAGATGGTCAGAAAAGGCAACAAACATTTACGATGCTAACCTAGGTCTTAGAATCCTGGAGGTTTGTTCCAGATTCCAAGCACCTTCTTAGTCAAATTTGTTAACTAGAATTTCCAACCCAAGGACAACAGATGAGGCACCTCTCAGGTTTGGGATGAGGGTTTACCTGATGTTCTGTTTGACTGTGATTCGGGTCAGGGTGATATTTTGGAAATAAACATCAAATCAGCAACTGAATGCCACATGACTACAGGTACATCCAGAAATGCAATGTTTCGTATCTAAAATGTTGTTTTCACCCTTTGATCATCAAAGACCAGGCAAGATAGCTGATGTACAACTGCCTACTGCAAGTTAAGTTTTGAACTGAGATATCACCTCACATTTACTCCCCAAATGCATCTGTATTTTCCTGTACTCAAATCTAAGCAACTTTCTTTCCAGCAAAGATCTTCGGTATAACTTCTCACAGTAGTTAAAATGATGATTATGTGTAATACAGAAATTCATTTTAGCAAGAACATAAATTGCTTCACATCATAAGTAACTCCTATTTTAGAACTAAAGTATCAAAAAAGTACATTACCAAAGTTGTCTTTTTTTTAATGCAACTGAAGTTTTAGTCTGCAACCTGCACAGTCTTCCTAAACACTTAAGGTCTAAGATCACTAAATACATGAGGTTGTGTTCTTAATTAGATTTTTTTCCCTTTGCATGAACTTTCAAGAGTAGACGTTCTCAAAAACCTCATGCATTGTTTCCAAATTGCTTAATTTTTCAGGTCATCTAATAAATTCCCAAGCAACTTCTGTGATGCCTTCCAAGCACATCTGGTTTTCTAGACAGATATATTATGATAAGGCCTGCTCTCCAAATTAACACCATTTGGTGAGGAGAAACTGCACTAACCTCTGAGTTGAGTCAAGTTCAGCTAGACTGAATTAACCTTAACCACTTCTGAGTAAAAGTGATTTTAAAGGAAGACTGGATCTGTAAGCACCACCACCATTCCTTAGATTAAACACTGCTAGGGAGTGCAGTTCTGCTCTATTATTTGCTAGCTGCTTTCCTAAGGAGAGGGCAGATGGAAGGCAATTGCCTAGACCAGAAGCTAACTCAGAAGAGTCCTCAGCTCTAGTAAAATGCAACTGGCACTAAAAACTCATTACTGTCTGCAACGTACTGTGTTTTGTGTAAGTGCCTACTAGTACCAGGCAAACACCAAAGCACTGTAAGCTCAATGAAAAACAGAGCTGATGTACCACTAAATGCGTACATGAACACAGACAACAGAATAGGTGTGTTTAAAGAACTACTGCACCTCCCATTTCTGCAAATTGTCCAATTTCTGAAGCTTCCCAAAAAAGTAAGACTTAAACCTTTAGTCTGGGACACAGTGTGTCTGCAGCTCTGTCACAAGAACCTGAAGATGAACACCCATTTACACAAAAAGATGCAGGTAACATGAGTATAGCACAGCTACACACACTGCTCTGCTGGAACAAACTGTCTTTCACCAAAGAATTCAATCAAAAATTCAAAATAGAAGATGTTTGTCTTATTCCCCCCAGGTTTTTCACTACTGAAATTAAACCCCCAAGCTCTTTTATTCCCTGAAGGAATACAATTTCTGCCACAATGAGTTCTCTCTGTTACGATTACTTCAACTTTCAAAGCTAAGTGAATAAACAGATTTGTATCAGTGCGACTAACAGCAGAGTAAGCCAAAGTATCCTTGACAATCTGGAGCTCTGTATTAAGCACACGGCTGCAGCCAGGAAGACTCAGGTCTGAGAGCTGCGGAAATGAAGCTGGCTAACACAGCCCCAAGGCCTTGCTTTCAGTTTCACTTGCGCAGGCATGTTTATTTACGGTCACTTAGGCAAAAAGCAAGAAAAAACGAGACCAGCCATTTGTGGGCTGCTCGGTAAGCAAGCGCCCTCACAATTCCCCTGTCTGCTCCCAGGAATAGTTTTTGGGGGAGGTTAGATGAAGGTTTTCTGGGGAGCTAGATGAAGCACAAGGATGACAGGAGCGTCACACACGCTACGGCAGATGCGGTGCTTTGTGGACTTCCCACAAGGCTGGGCTGGCTGCACAGATGCTGTGGCTACAGCCTGCTAGGTACTTCCAGCAGCCCCAACACTCACTTCTTCCTAGACCTGTGAATGCTAAGGCATCTGATAAATCCCAGATCTACCATCTGTGCTCAAGACCTTCATTCTACAATTCTCTGCTCTCAGAATCCAGAACACAGGCTACGCAAGACCTGTCACACGCAGAAGAAGTGGACCGAAGTCTGAAGTGAGGCAGCTAACATAGCACTCCCATGGAAGTGTGCCACAAAGTTCAGCAAAGTTCAGCCATCAAAACGATCGTATCAGCTAGAGAGAGGTAAAGTTTTGTCTGGCACAGAGATATCAGAGTCACTCAAATTCCAATGTAAGTAGATTTTCTGTTTTGCCCGAAGATCATTTCTGAATTTACAAGAAACTGGAAGCCATTCGACTTGTCTCAACCCCAGCATAGTGCTTTTCATTCACTGAGCAGTGTGCCATTGTAAAATGGGCACGGCATCCTCCTAGAGACCAGCAGCAGCTGTACACCATCCTAGCTCGCCTCTCGGGTCTGCCTTTGTGACCGACAAGAAAACAATCAGGGCACACTGATATCCCTACAGAGCGGGCGAGTGCAGCAAAGTCTTGTCATACTCTGCACACCTAGTGCCCACTTCTCTTACCTCCTTCAAAGGAGTCAGAAATGTCTGTGCATTTCCATAGGACTTCAAGCACCAATGGACATGCCAAACTGCAACGTGCTTAGAGATAAACTGTGGGAGATGCTGATGTATTACCGCTATACGACAGACACCTGAAAAAAGTTTATTGTCATCTGCAAGCAACTGGGGGAGATTTTATAATTAAATGTTGAAAGCCTTTCAAGTACTGGCAGTGTAAGTTCCCTCAACATCCAGTATGGAGTAGATGGAACCTGCTGCGTACACAGACAGATCTATGTAAATACTAAGCACAAGCCAAAACTCCCAGGTGTAATTGTAATTACTAGATCTTTCAGGTAGTTCCTTGGCATTCTGTGTGGGAACCACTGTTTTTTAACTTCTTTACTGACAACCTTGATTCAGGAATAGGGAGTGTCAGCAATAAGTTTGTAGATGACACCAAGTTAGGTGGCAGTGTTGACTTGAATGAGGGTGGAGAGGCTCTTGGATAGGCTTAGATCAATGGGCCAGCATTAATGGGATGGGTTTCAACAAGGCCAAGTGCCAGGTCCTGCACTTAGGGCACAACAACCCCAAGCAATGCTACAGGCTTGGGGCAGCATGGCTGGCGAGCTGCTGGCAGAAAGGGATCTGGGGGTTGTAATAGACAGGAACTGAATGTGAGCCAGCAGTGTGCCCAGAGTGCTGAAGATGAGGCAGCAGTGTGCCCAGGCAGCCAAGAAGGCCGATGGTATCCTGGCTCGGATTGAAAATGCTGTGGGCAGCAGCAGCAGGGAGGGGATTGTCCCCTTGGACTCGGCTATGGTGAGGCCACACCTTGAGTGCTGTGTTCAGTTTCAGGCACTGCAATACAAGAGAGATGTGGAGGTGCTGGAGCAGGTCCAGATGAGAGCAACAAAGCTGGGGAAGGGCCTGGAGAGTAAATCTGATGAAGAGAGACTGAGGGAGCTGGGGATGGTTAGTGTGAGGAAAAGGAGGCTGAGGGCAGAGCTCATTGCTGCCTGCAGTTACCTGAAGGGACATTGAGGAGAGGCTGCTGCTGGGCTCTGCTCACAGGGAATTGAAGACAGAACAAGGGGGAATGGCCTCAAGCTGAGGCTGGGAAGGTTTAGATTGGACATTAGGAAGAAGTTGTTCAGGGAGAGGGTGGTCAGGGACTGCCATGAGCTGCCCAGGGAGGTGGTGGAGTTCCCCACCCTGGGTGTGTTTAAGGGTGGTCTGGATGTGGTGCTTGGGGCTATGGTTTAAGGTGAATCCTGTACAGTTGGGTTCTAGGTTGGATTGGGTGCTCCTGAAGGGCTTTGCCAACCTGGTGTGTCTGCGATTCCTTGGTGACAGACATCACCCACGTCTTAAAACTGCTACTATGAACATCTGCAGGCAGGCAGAAAGCAAAGGCCTACTTTCGGGTGACAGCAGCTCGCCGCCGGCCCGAGCCGCGATGCGGTACCCCAGGGAAGCGAGGGGCGCGCCGTTCCGGCGCAGGAAGCACGCCTCGCCAGGCCCCTGGCGGAGCCTCTGGGTCCCCCTGCCCGCAGCACCGCACAGCACAGTCTCCCGCGGCTCCCGGCACGAGGGCGAGAGCAAGGCGCGGGAGACAGCACAAGGCCAGGGCGCGCTGCCAGCCGCCGTCCGCCCCTCCGCCATGTGCACATACTCCGCCCTCTGCACCCTCTACTTGCCCCAGCCGCCAGTCGCGCCTGCCCGATCCTCCTTTCCCGCGCCCCTCGCCGCGGCGGGACGAGTAGACATACGCGCCCCTTCCCATTCGGGCAGCTGCCCGGCCTCGGCGCCCCCCCCCCTCCCCGCCGGCGCCGCGGGCCCCGCTCGGTCCCCACGTGTTGCTGGCAGACCCGCCTCTCTTCAGCACCGACCCGAGCTGCGCGGTAACGGCTAAGCCTCTCCGCGGGGCGCGGTGGAGAGACGAGCGGGAGCTGGCGGGAGCCGGGAGGGGGAAGGGACGGCGGGTAGCGCTCCCCGCCGAGGGGCTGGGCGAGTAACGGCGCTGCCGGCGCCGCCGCCCCGCGAGCTACCAGAGAAAGAGTCTCGCGGCGGCGCACGCACGGCCGGCCCCCAACACCCCGGCGGCCGAGGGGCCCCGCTAGGCCAGAACGGCACCCGCGGCCTCCCCAGGCGGCGGCGGGGGCCGAGCCCCCTCGCTCGCTCGGTACCCCGGTGCCACCCTCCGCACCCCCCGTGCCCGTGCCTCAGGGGCGGCGGCGGCCCACGGCGCCCGGCGCGGTACCTGCGCGGGCCGGGGCTGGCGGTGACTCAGGAGCGAGGAGGCGGCGCGCGCGGCTGGCGGTAAAAGGACCGAGCTCCCGCCGCTCGCGCTCATATACAATTCACGTCACCACGTAACCCCCTCCCCCTCTTCGCGCGCCCCGGGTCTCCTGGCAACGCGCGCGCGCGCGCTTCCGCGCCCTTGTGCCGCCCGCCCGCCCCAGGCACGCGCCCGCCGGTGGCCNCCGCGCCGGGCGGAGCGAGGCGGAGCGGGCACGCGGCGGGAAGGGCCTGCGGTCCGCTGCGACGTGTTCCCTCACACGTACCTCGCTCGTACTGCCCGGTGCCTTCCGCAGGTCCCGGGGGAGAGGCTCGGCTGCGCTCCACCAGGCGCTGGGGCCCCCGGCCCAGGCTGAGCTCGTTGCCCCGCTCGGTGGGCCGCAGCATAGCACAAAAAGTACCTCCTCCCCGGCGGGAGGGTGGTGGGAAGGGCCCTGCCAGGGAGTCGGGATGCAGTGCTGCTCCGAGCGCTTCGGTGCCGGTTTACGCCTGAACCGGGAGGGCTTCTAAGGCGCCTGAGCGAAAATCAAAGTTAACTCAAAGAGGTAAACGCTGTTGGCACGGGTTGCAGGTACCGCATAAGCCACGGCGCTAGCTAACGGTAGAAGACCGAGCTGAAAACCATGGTGGTTCGAATGCTGTCTGATCGGTTCGGATCGGTCCTGGCTGCCCAGGACGGACGGCCAGAGGTGGCAGAAACTTCAGCCCCCGACTCCCGCTGGCCGCGCTCGGCTGCCGCGGCCCTCAGCAGGCTGGCAGCGTCCTACCGACAGCCTTGGTGAGACTGCCTGCGCCTAAACTGACTCTACAGGCTCTGCCCAGCGCAAGTGGTCTTGAGTGACAGCCTGGAGCACCCTTGGAGAGGGTATCTGCGATCTGCACCGAGCTTGCAGAACCTTACGTGTGTTTGAGCGTTCAGCTCCCCAGGGCTGGGGTGGGCTGACGAGTTCACACATCGTTTGAGGAAGATGGGATGGACAGACGTGTGATGGCACAAGACCTGTTTTCCGAGGATGTATCACCATATATTTAGTGTGTACTGCTCACAATGTACAAAATTCTTGCATCTACCTGCCTAAAGCAATCTGTAGGCTAAATGTAGCTGTTTAAATAAAGGAGATTACGGCAGAAAACAAAGACAAAAAAGTAGTGGGTCTGCCTAGTATCTACGACACGATCTATGTTAAGAACATCAAAAGTTGAAGAATCCTGTTCTGCACGGTATGGAGATTTGTTACATGCAGTAACAGTAAAATGTCAGCTCCCAAAAGAAAGTTCTTTATGGGACAGAAATTCCATCTGCAAGGTACAAGTTTTTGGAGAGAACTTAAGGGTGTCCTATTGCCCAGCACACTGAATTTGGGAACGGTGAGCTTTTTTCGTAACATGGAATTTAAAATAGCTAGAAACTGCAGAGGTGTGAGGAGGCAAGAACAAGATCTGGGCAAAAGGTTGCACAGCGTAGCATTGTAGGGATAAACAGGGATGGAGATGTTACTCTAAAATGACAGTCTCCATAGCCCCTTGCAGTCCTCAGATGTTAACATGCTATTTTTTAAATTATCTGTGCTTGGGCACAGTAGGAGGGCAGAGGTGTGTGGAAAACAGGCAGTCGGTTGGGGTTTATTGCCAGACCAATTCCGTGCACTTGCAGGCCTTCCCTCGATTCAACCAGGGTGGCAGTCCCTTGTAAATGAGCGAATCACAGGGCAGCAGCTGGCCCGGTTCTTCCTGAGACTGCCACCTCCTGACACGCACAGTCCTGAGGCCAGACCCAGTGACCCCTGTGGAGCAGTGATGTACAACAGAAGATGTCTAGAAGCCAGCACTGCAGTATAGAAAGTAAGTAAGTAGACAGCAGGGGCCAAGGAGCAGGGAGAGGGCTAAGCAGGCTTAAGCTGGAAATGTAGCTCTAGACTGGAAGGAAGTAACCTTTGCATCCAAACTGCACAGATGTCTTAGGCATTTTGCATTAGTCAGTCAAGTCCACCCCTTCTCATGAGACAAAGTAAACCCTTTATGCTAGGGCTCTTCAGCAGTTTCAGAGGAGCAGTTACGGAAACACATTTCAATAAGAAGCAGTTTCTGTGAGTAGCTAAGTAGGAAGGCAGAGAGGGGAGAACATGGACACCAATCCTGCTTCCACATGGCCATCACAGACCCGAGCACACCACCGGCTCATGTTCAGAAAGTTGTCAAACGATGCCCCAAGGTCCTTTTCCACCAGGCAACTTTCATCCACCCTGCCCCAAAGACTAAAGAAGCTCTAAAGTTAGACATCAGTTGAAATTAAAACTGCACTTGAGTTTTAATCGCATATATATATTTTTTCTTTGCTTTGAATTTTCATCATCCTGTATGTTTCCCGTGCTGAGAGCATGCTCTACAACTTTTAGAATGCTGGATAGTTGGAGCTCTGCCTTGGTATGGCACAGAAAGTTAAACCAACACTGTTTTTTGTATAATGTAAATCAAAGCACCTGAGAGAACAAGCTAAATGATAGCACAGGTATGTTTTCCTCATACATCATAGAATCATAGAATGCTAAGGTTGGAAGGGATCTCAAAGATCATCCAGTTCCAACCCCCTGCACTAGGCAGGGACACTTCCCACTAGTACAGGTTACTCAAGGCCTCGTCCAACCTGGCCTTGAACACCTCCAGGGAGGGAGCAGCCACAACCTCCCTGGGCAACCTGTGCCAGTGTCTCACCACCCTCACTGTAAACAACTTCCTCCTAACATCCAGTTTCAATCTCCCCTCTGCCA
>WBNM01034070.1:102036-131018 GCA_013399055.1 Ramphastos sulfuratus
AAAATCAGCCAGTCCAACCCCCCTTATCAGAGCAGGACTTCTTTTTTTTTTAATCTCACTTCTCCCCATCTCCCTCCTTTCCTCTCCATTTCCAATTTCCCCCCATCTCTCTCCTTTCTTCTCCATCTCCTTCCTTTTCCCCCATCTTCCTCTTTTACTTTCCATCTCCCTTCTTTTCCTCTCCATCTCCCTCCTTTCAGCACCACCTCCCCTTTTCCACCCTATCTGCCCCTTTCTCACCCCACATTTTCCCCCAAACCCAGAGCACCTGGGTGCTGTTAGAGTCTCCTCCCACCCCAGCTGTCACCACTTTGCCCTCCCTGCCCACTCCTCTTTATAATGGGCCCCAGGAAGGCAGCAGCCTCAAGCTTGCCCAGCTGGGCAGAGGATCTTTCTCCTGGCATCACAGGTGAGTGCCCATGGTGCACACTGGGTGAGTGGTGGAGGGGATCAAAGGCCGGGGGCCTGGTGGCCCCCTGGTCAGGCAGGGTAGAGCCTTGATGGTCACTGTAGCGTCACCCATGGGTGCTGGCTGGGCCTCCTCACTTAGGCTGAGCTGCTCTCAGTTTAGCTGCTTCTTTCTGCTCACTTATGGTGAGTCTAAGTACCTGGCTGAATGGGAAGCTCATGGAAGAGTAGTATTGTAGTATTGTATTCTGTTGGCATAGAACTGTTTTGGTTGGAAAAGCCCCCCCAGGATCATCAAGCTCAACCCAACACCACCATGGCCATTAAACTGTGTCCCTAAGTGCCACGGCCACACGTTGTTTGAACACCTCCAGGGCCAGTGACCCTGCCACCTCCCTGGGCAGCCTGTTCCAATGCCTGACCACTCCTGCAGCGGAGAAATTGTTCCTCATGTCCAACCTAAACCTCCCTTGGCAGGACTTCAGGCCATCTCATCTCATTCCATTGCCTGATGCTAGGGAGAAGAGACCAACCCCTTCTGGCCCCAAACTCCCCTCAGGGAGCTGTAGAGAGCAATGAGGTCTCCCCTCAGCCTCCTTCTCTCCAGGCTGAACACCCCTAGTTCCCCCAGCCATTCCTCACCAGCCCTGTTCTCCAGATCCTTCACCAGCTTCACTGTCTGGACATGCTCCAGCCCCTCAACATATTTTGTGGCATAAAGACTCCAAATCTGAACCCAGGACTTGAGGTGTGGCCTTACCAGTGCCCAGTACAGGGTCACCATTCTTTCCCTGCATCTGCTGGCCACACCATTGCTGATCCAGGCTGGCTCCACAGGAGGTGTCAGAGGTGGGGCTGGGAATGCTTTCTCAGCCCCTCTTCTGGTCTCTGTGGGGCACAGACAGCTCCTCAGGGCTGTTCTGGGTACTGCCTACAGAGCTTAAGCAAAAATTGGAAGTTTTAAAACCTTATAAAAAAGTTGAAAATCCTCCAGAGATGATTTTCTCATGTTGAAAGCACACTTCAAATGCTGCCTCCCATGAGGTCCTGGTGGACTGGGCTGGGCAGCCAGGTAAAATGAAAACTGTCATTGTGGTGCCCAGAGGCTTGTGACTGGCAGCACAAAGTACAGCTGGGGGGCAGTCATCAGTGACATGCAGTGGGGGTCATTGCCAGGGCCAGTGCTAGTTAACAGCTTGGTTCATGAACTGGGTGGTGGGACAGCAGGAACCCTCAGCAGGGCTGCAGAGCCTGAGCCAGAGCTGTGAGAGCTGCCTGGGCTGCAAGATGCTTCTGCTGGCTTGAGGAGCTGCTTAAATGGGCAAACAGGAGTCTCTTAAGGTCCTGCTTGTGAGGAGGAACAACTCCAGCCATGAGAACAAGCTAGGGAATGATAGGAAATTTATGGGAAAAGACCTGGGGGTCTCTGAACACCAAATGGAACATGAGCCAGCAGTATGTCCTTGCCACAAAGAAGGCAAACAGCCTCCTTGGTTGTGTCAGCTTGAGTTAAGTGATCCTTCACCTCTGCTCCACCCTGGTGTGACACGTCTGGAGTGCTGGGTCTGGTCCTGGCCTCCACAGTAAGAGATATCATAGAATCATAGAATGGTAAGGTTGGAAGGGACCTCAAGGATCATCCAGTTCCAACCCCCTGCTATAGGCAGGGACACCTCCCACTAGTACAGGTCACTCAAGGCCTCATCCAACCTGGCCTTGAACACCTCCAGGGAGGGAGCAGCCACAACCTCCCTGGNTGGACATCCACACTGCTGTGAAGCAGAACTGAGGGACGGAGGCATCTCACATGAGGAGAGGCTGGAAGCTGAGGCTGTTCAGAGAATGCCCAGGGCACTTTCAGCAATGGTTATGAACCCCTGCTCTGGGTTGGTAAAGAAGACTACCAGAGAGCCAAGTTGCCAGTTGGTATCCTTGGAGATACTCAAATCTGAATTGAAAATGGCCCTCAGCAGCCTGCTCCAGCTGTTCCCTCTTTGCACAGGTGTTTGGACCAGAACATCGCCAGAGCTACCTTCCAGGCTCAGCTGTCCTGTGGCTGTGTGACAGGACAGGCAGTGCTCACCTCTGGGCAGCTGCAAAGCCAAAGTGGTTCCCTCTGATTTGCATGAGGTGTGCATTGGGGAAGGAAGCCTTCGTACCTGCTGAGCACAGCCTGGGCTGTGTGCTCTGCTCCTTTTAGGGCTCTTTCTACAAAGCCCTGATGAGTCCTGGTTATAAATACAGTGTTCTGCAGAAGAGCAGGTTGCAGTGCTCAGCCTTAGCATCTCTATGCATTTCAAATCATACCTGTAGCCTGAAGCTTTCTTAGGAAATATAATCGTGTTTAGAAGCTGAGGCTACTCATAAAGCTGCTTTGGAATTGTTGCTTGTCTGTTCTTTTCGTGGCTTTATTTTGATGTTTGTACTTTTCATCTTTCTCTGCCTCCCGCTGCAATGAACAGACCTGCCACTCCCAAGAGCTCTGTGGCATTTCTGCATTCACTGGGAAAGGATGAAGGGCAGAAACCAGGCACCAAAAATAAAGGGAAGTTGCAAAGGATGGGAGAAGAGTAAAGGATTGGTGAGAGCTGTTGGGTAGTGATAGGACCAGGGGGAATGAAGCAAAACTAGAAGTGAATAGATCCAGACTGGATGTTAGGAAGAAGTTCTTCACCATGGTGGTGAGACATGGGAACAGGTTGCCCAGGGAGGTAGTGGAAGCCTCATCCCTGGAGGTGTTTAAGGCTAGGGTGGATGTGGCTCTGGGCAACCTGATCTAGTGTGAGGTATCCCTGCCCGTGGCAGTGGGGTTGGGACTGCATGATCCTTGAGGTCCCTTCCAACCTGGACAGCTCTGTGACTTGCTACATAAAGTAATGAAAGCCTTTGAAAACAAGAGGTGGAACATAGCTTCAGATGCTCTCAGCTTTCCTGGCTTGCCTTAATGGTGGATAAAGATAAAGTTTTGTAAAGTGTAATTCATGTGGGCTCTTGATTGTTTCCTTGAAGGTGGGATGACTTGTGCCCTAAAAATGCCTCTTTCTGTCTACTGGCAATACAAGACCTGGAGGATGAATCAAGTGTAAGTATGCATTTACTGAGTCAACCCAAGCACTATTTTGAACACCTAAAGTGAAGAAGAGGAAGCCAAACAGCAGAAGTAGTCTGGGCAGCTTGTACCTGCCAAAGCTGGTGGTGATCCAGAGTTCCTGGAAACCAGATTGTCCAGTATATGTATCCTGTAGGCTTAGTCCTGTTTTTCCTTTCTGCTTTCCACAGTGGTGTCCAGATCTGAAAAAGCAGAGAACACACTCAGGGTCTGGTTGTTTGGCTTTGGTTTGGAGCTGTAAGGGTAAAATTTCTCCCCACCGTCACCTGGCTGCCCTCTGTGGCCACCTGGGTCCCTTCTTCCTGAGATGTTCTGGAGTTTCTTGCTGGGACTTGTTGGTGGCTGCAAAGCTGCAGGCATGGGCAGACACGGAATCTTATCAGATGTGTGGCTCCTTTCCATGAGCAAAGCTCTGAGGCAGATGTGGATTCTGCCCTCAGGATACCTTTTCTCACTCACTTGCTGTGCCAGGAGGCCACAATTCTCAGTATGGCTGCAAATGCCAGAAGGACAAGAAAGATTCCTGAGAGGTCTGGATGACAGCCCAGAGCTGCAGCACGTCCCTTGGGTGCGCACATCTGGGGTGAGTTAGGAATACCTGGCCACGAAGCAGCGCTTCAGCCTGGGGGGTCTCATCCCAATGAGATGCCCTGCAGGTGAAGTGCTGATCTGACCTGACATGGAGCTGCACAGAGAGGATCACAGAATCAGTCAGGGCTGAAAGGGACCACAAGGATCATCCAGCTCCAACCAGGCTGTCCACAGGCTCATCCACCCTGGCCTTAAACACCTCCAGGGATGAGGCTTCCACCACCTCCCTGGGCAACCCCTGCCAGGCTCTCACCATCCTCATGCTGAACAATTTCTTCCTAACATCCAGCCTGAATCTCCCCATTTCCCCCCAGTTTTGCCCCCCAGTTCTATCACTACCTGACAGCCTAAAAAGTCCCTCCCCAGCTTTCTTGTAGCCCCTTTCAGATACTGCAAGGCCACAAGAAGGTCATCTTGGAGCCTTTTCCTCTGCAGACTGCACAGCCCCAACTGCCTCAGTCTGTCCTCATAGCAGAGCAGCTCCAGCCCTCTGCTCATCCTTGTGGCCCTTCTCTGGACACCTTCCAACACCTCCACATCCCTCTTGTCCCAGGGGCTCTAGCACTGGATGCAGTACTCCAGGTGGGGTCTCAGCAGTGGGGAGCAGAGGGGCAGGATCACTTCCTTCACCCTGCTGCCCACACTGCTCTTGCTGCAGCCTAGGCTCTGGTTGCTCTCTGGGAGAAGCAGCAGCAGGCTTGGCTGGGTTGCATAAACAGTTGCTTGAGAAAACATCACTGTGAAATCACTTTTTTTCCACTCCAGAAGAATAATTACTAGAGGATAAAATAACAAGGAACTCAGAAGAAGTGGTGAAAAGCAGCTTTCTGCAAAATCCCTGAAGGGAGTCTGAAAGAAGCTTTCCAGTTGTGTCAAGGGCCTCACTGCCAATTCTCTGATTGCTTCTTAACAGGCAATCAGACAGTCATGAACTCACTGCCAATGCACAACCAAACCTGACATGGGTTCAGCATCAAGCATTTATAAACAGCCCTCTCTGTGTACAGGTGTAGTTAGAAATGACTCCTCCCTTCACTTTGGGAAGGGACTGGCATGAGGCAATTTGTTCACTGACACCCCTAAACTGCTACACTTTATCAGGCCAGCTCCCACTACAGCTTTTTTTTTTTTTTTTTCTTTTACATCTTTCATAAAAGGCACCTTAGGCATCACTAAGATGGGGCACCAGCTTCTCAGGAAGGAACAGTCTGTGTGGCCTCCTGATGTGAGATTCACTTGCTGCAGCTAATGACCTGCTTGTGCTAAGTGTATTGATGTGTGCTTTTACACTCAGTGTCTTACCACTTGTGTTGGGTCTGCCTGAGTTGCAGGTAGATTTCCCTAGAGCACCTTACCAGGGCTGTGTTTTGCTGTGCTGTAGCTGGGTGTTGATAACACAGCAGTGTTTTGGCTACTGCTGAGCCAAGCCCCCAGGCTGTGCTTTTCCAACGTTCTCCCCCCAACAAGATGCTGAGGGGTGCCCAAGATCCTGGAGGGAGGCACAGCTGGGCCAGCTGACATGACCTTGCCAAAGGGATGCTCCATGCCATATGACATCAGCTCAGTATTGAAGGCCAAGTGACAGAAGGCAGTGTGTGGACAGAGTCACAGACACACCCAGGTAGGCAAAGCCCCTCAGGATCACCAAGTCCAACCTAGAACCCTACTCTACAAGATTCACCGTAAACCATAGCCCCAAGCACCACATCCAAACTACCCTTAAACACACCCAGGGTGGGAGACTCCACCACCTCCCTGGGCAGCTCATTCCAGCCCCTGACCACTCTCTCCCTGAAAAACTTTTTCCTAATGTCCAACCTAAACCTACTCAGCCTCAGCTTGATGGTCTCTGTCCTCTGGAGCAACCACTACATCTGCTGGAGCCTTGCTTCCTGGGCAGCAGCTGAACATCATCTGCTGATGGGCAGGAGAGAGCAGCAGCTTTGTTTGCTGCTGCTTCCCTGTGCAGCCTTTGCTTTGGCTCTGCATCCTATTCAGTTGCTTCTGTTTTGACCCACAGGCTTCTTGTCAGGTTTTCCCTCTCCCCTGTCCATCGAAGAAGGGCAGTGATAGAGAAGCTTTGGTGGGCATCTGGCCCCCAGCCAGGGCCAAACCATCACTCTGCTGTGTACGTTCCCCCCCCTGCCCCCCCTGTTTATTTTGTTGCTTTTGGAGTGTGCTTGCCCTCATGGGTAGGTGAATTGGTTGTGGGAATTAAGGAGGCAGGAATTATAAAATCTGTAGTTATTTATTTCCAGAAAGCCCTGCCCACAATTCTATACACATTAGTTAGATCGGGTTCAAATCTGTTCAGGAAGATCTTCACAAGGATGCTTATAGGGAATTTAGTAATGCAGGAAAATCAGAGAGTTGGAAAAGGTTTGCCACAAAACAGCTTTGCCTTGCTTACAACTAAAGGCAGCCTGGAGCCCTAGGGCAGGTCTGTGCTACTCATGGTGGTGCAGTAGGAATTTGGAGCTGGTCCCTTGGCTGCTTTGTGACAGTGCCTGGAACTGCAAATTGTAATCCAGCAGTGGATCAATGGCACAGGATCTAATGGGAGTGAACCTGCCAGAGTGCCTGCAGACACTGCTGCCATGGGCACAGAGCGTGGGGCAGCACAGGGCACAGCCAGGCTGCTGGCAGTGTGCCCACCACCGGCGGCGGCTTGCAGCAGAGGCAGCTCCCTGCAGCAGGCAGGCAGGATGCGGCGGGCCCAAAGCAGGGACTGTGCTTGCTCCTCACCCTGCTGACAGATGCCCCTCAGGGTCCAGCTCGAGGTTCAAGTCAAAGTCAAGGTGCCCCTCAAAGTCCCCCTAGACAATGTCTCCAGTTGCCATATCTCTATGCTGGGGTGATTTGCGCTCCCCCGTGCAAGCCTGCAGGGGTGGGGTAAGGAACTTGGTGCCTACTTCTTTCACATTCCAAACCCCTGGAGCCAGAGGTGGGAGAGTGCAAAACACAGTATCACACACACAGTATCACACAGTATAGCAAGGTTGGAAGAGACCTCAAAAATCATCAAGTCCAACCCACTACCACAGACCTCAAGACTAGGAAACAGTTTCGCACCCATTCAAACCTGCGATGGGGCAGGGACTTGGGTGTGCTCTGCCACAGTAGGGGATAGCACTTCCTGCTAGGCTCCAATATTTCTGTCTGCAGAGAGACATGATGCATTTTTCTGTACTGTTTCTTACCTTGACAAGTCATGTTCTTGCTGTTGGAATCAGAAGTTCCTGCTTGCCACCCTGTGAACTGCATCTTGACACTTCTCCTTCCATTCCCTCCTTCCCACGGGAGCCTGCTCAGCAGATAGGCAGGTGGCTACTAATGACCACTGTGTAAGTTCAGAGGAAAACTTCAGATTTGCAGGCTGAGTATCCCCATTTTTACCTGGTGTTTATGGAATGATTTTAGAAGATTTTTCAGGACTGCAGACCTTTCATTTAACCAGTTGTTTGTATCCGGAAAAATCCCTGCTGCTTTGCAGGTTCCATAAACTAAACGTAGGGTGATGAAAAATAACAATAACAAACCCTAAGCTACCTGCCCATCATTCCTTATCCTGCAGTTAACCAACAGACTGCTCTCAGTGCAGGCTCTATTTGTTACCTGCAGAGGCAATCTGAGAGCTACAAGCTCCCCTATGCAGTCATTTCATTAAGACAACATCAGCCCAAAGACTAAGCAGGGTAAGGTCATAAAGAGCATCAGCCTGAGCATCCAGCAAGGATTTCCTGGATTACAGCTCAGGCTGACCTTACATCTAAGGTGAAGATAGCAGATGAACCTGGAGAGTAAGATTCCCTGGGCTGCAGCAAGAGAAGCAAGGCCAGCAGGGCAAGGGAGGGGATTCTGTCCCTTTACTCTGCTCTCCTCAGACCCCACCTGCAGTCCTCTGTGCAATCCTGGAGCCCTCAGCACGGGAAGGACATGGAAGTGTTGGAGCGGGTCCAGAGGAGGCCACGAAGATGCTGAGAGGGCTGCAGCAGCTCTGCTTATGAGGACAGGCTGCAAGAGTTGGGGCTCTGCAGCCTGGAGAGGAGAAAGCTTTAAGGAGACCTTAGAGTAGCCTTGCAGGATCTGAAGGGGGCTCCAGGAAGGCTGGGGAGAGACTATTGCCAAGGTCTTGTAATGCCAGGACAAGGGGCAATGGGTTTGAAGTGGCAGAGGGGAGATTGAAACTGGATGTTAGGAGGAAGTTGTTTGCAGTGAGGGTGGTGAGACACTGGCACAGGTTGCCCAGGGAAGTTGTGGAGCACAGAATCACCCAAGGTGATCAAAGATCCACAACCTCCCTGGAGGTGTTCAAGGCCAGGTTGGAGGAGGCCTTGAGTGACCTGTACTAGTGGGAGGTGTCCCTGCCTATGGCAGGGGGTTGGAACTGGGTGATCTTTGGGATCCCTTCCAACCTTACCATTCTATGATTCTATGATTTTAATGTGTTCCTGGTGGATCTTACTGGAGGCTGGGCTCAGCCTAAAGGCAGGAGCGAGCCCTGGGGAGTAAATGTGCAGTGACCATTCTTTGGTGGCCTGTGTGTTTCAGGAATAAAGTGATATACAGAATAAAGTTGCTCTGAGATCCCTGAGTTAATGAATTTCATGGAACTTCCAAAAAAGAAGCACAGGCTGCAGGATATCTGTGGATACTCAGGCAGGATCCTAATGGCCAAGCACTTACCTGCCACACTAACACATTTCCCTTTACTAAAGGATGCTCAGGATTTACAAGTAGAAAAACTCCATGTTTTGGTTAGCACGTGATGTAAACATTATCAAACAGAGGCAAAAAGATTATGGGCAATAAATGTCTAGCTTTGCTGACTTAATCAATGCTCTGATTAGCAGCTGTTCAATTATTAATTGATCTGTCTGCTGCGGTTATTACTGATCCATATTAATCCCCCAAGGAACACCAGATGACAAGGCTGAGTCGTGGTGACCTTGTCATCTCACATGCCACAGCTGGCCAGGAATTTTCCAACCAAACAGCTGCTCAGTGGGAAGTGAGAATGCTCAGGAGCCTTTGATTGGAGATGCAGATGTTTCACTGTCCTTGTGGCTCTGACACAGCCTTCCTACAGCTGATACTCACCAGGATGGGCTTCCCTGACAATACCTGACAGTTAGGTGGTCTTGCTGGCCAGGTGGAGCAGAAGAGGCTTGGGAACACCTGGCTGACAGTGCACTCTGGGCTGACCCAGCTCTGAGACTGATTTTGCTTATTCTGGGCTCACCCAGTGGGACTTTCTGTGCTGAAAGATCCCATCCCTGGGCATCTGGGGTGATGAAAAGCTCAAGATGAGCCTGCAGTGTGAGTGCAGCCCAGACAGCAACTGTGTGCTGGGCTGCAGCNCAAGGTGGAGTAACTATCCCGAGGGAGCTTAAAACCAGATTGCTTAGAGATCATGAGTAGCTGCTCATCAGAGGCCCAAAAAAACCTCATCAGCAGTCTGCTAGTGAGCAAAAGGTAACCTAGGACAGAAGCACAGTGTATATGAAGTGTCTCAAGTCACTGCATGCTGCCGCAGGTGCTCTGGAGGGGAGCCACTGGGGTGCTTATTTGTCCTGTTGCAGGAGGGCTCCTCAGGGTGGAAATGTTTTATTTGCATTCTCAGTAGAGACCTCCGTGGGAGATGCTTCCATGCCAAAGCTCTCCCTCTTTCCTCGGAGCTGCATGGACCTTTGGGAAAGAGCCAGCAATGTGCCCTTGTGGCAAGAAGGCCAAGGGTGTTGAGTGCATTAAGAGTAGTGTGGCCAGCATGTCGAGGGAGGTTCTCCTCCCCCTCTACTCTGCCCTAGTGAGGCCACACCTGGACTATTGTGTCCAGTTCTGGGCTGCCCAGCTCAAGAGGTACAGGGAACTGCTGGCCACAAAGATGATTAGGGGATGGGAGCATCTCTCTTATGAGATGAGGCTGAACGACCTGGAGCTTTTTAGCCTGGAAAAGAGAAGGCTAAGAGGAGATTCTGTCAGTGCTTAGAAGTAGCTAAAGGGTGGAGGTGATGAGGATGAGGCTGGGCTGTCTTCGGTGGTGGCCAGTGATAGGAGAAGGGACAACAGGCACCAACTAGAACACAGGAGCTTTCACTTGAGCTTAATGAGAAACTTCTTATCTTAGCAGAGTGAAAGATTTCTTCTGTCCTTTCCTTTCCCATGGTCCTGCCTGAGTCAGTGCTCTTCCTGCACGTTCGCCAGGGCAATGGTTCTGTGCCACAAAGAATTAGAGCATTAATGATTACATTGAAATGTTGGCATTGGAATGGGCTCCCCGGAGAGATGGTAGAGTGTCCTCCTCTGGAACCTTTCAGCCTGCCTGGACACATCCCTATGTGACCTGATCTAGGCAAACCTGCATGAGCAGTGGGGTTGGACCAAGAGATCTCCAGAGGTCTCTTCCACCCACTACCTTTCTATGATTCTATGACACCCGTTCATGGCCTGAAAAATCGCTCAGCCCAAAGCCACAGAGGTGTTTGAGAGTGAGTCTGAAGTGGATCTCCTCCAGTCACACCAGGGAGACAGTGAGAGAATTGAACTGGAGGCAAAGAATGACTTGGGTGTTGGTTTCTTGGAGAGGGAAAGGACAAGGCACTGTCATTTTAAATTTAGATGCTATCCAGAACATGGTTTTAATTCAATTTGATTTAAGTAGGGTTTAGAAAGCCACACTCCTAAATCCCTTAAATAACACAGACTAGAATTAAGTAGTCAATGACAGGAACAAGGCTGGGGGGAAGGAAAGATGATGCTCTGCTTCTGCTCAGAGGTGCATCCTTAGGTGGGCAGGATAAGGGAGTTGGAATCCCTCTAAGAGTGCTATTGAACTCGTGGAAGCTTAGGAGAGCTAAAAAAATATTAACAGTATGGATTTGCAATAGAATTATGTAAGGAAAAATCTGGAGCAGCTGACATAAAGTGGATGCTTATTCCTTAAAGCCAGCATATGATTAAGTGAGCAAGTCCTGCCTTTTAAGTCTCTGGGGACGCTGCTTTTGCTGTTCACTCGTATTTGCTCAGTTTGCTTTCATTCCCAATCAATGCAATTGAATAAGGACACAACTCTGTGTTCTGAGTGTCAAGGACAGGACATTTCCTGGACTTCTGCTTTTTGCTTCTGTCCCTTTGTCTGCAGCTGCATATCCACACAGAAGAGCACTTGCAGTGCATGTGCAGATCCACATCGCAAGTGGTCTGCACGAATGATCCTTCCTTACAAGAGAGCATCTCAGCAAGGTGAGTTGGTTTAGCAAAAGTGCTCTGGAGCAGCAACAAACAATCCAGAGCAATGAGGACTTTTGCCTTCATCATCTGCAGGGCACAGAAATGCAGGAAGGAAGGGTGTGGGTTTCCCTGATTTACCCAAGCTTCTAACCCTGCTGAACTTTTCACGTGGATGGTGTGCAGGTGTTAGCAGGCAAGCACCTTACCTGGGTAAGGTTTTTCCTCCTTAGAGCCACTTAGCAGCACTGTTTTGAGGTGAGAGATGCTAAGGAGAGAAGTGGGCTGTGGGGTGCTGTTCTTTGGATGCAGTGCTCCTGTGCACTGTTTAAAATTTGATCCCCAGCTCTAGTGAAAACCTCCAGACCAGCTTAGCTGCTTCTCCAAAGGAAATCATAGCTACAAGCTGAGGCTTTTCTTCTGCCTACCTATGAGTCTGTCTCCTGTCTGTGTTATTCCTCCCACTCTACCTTGTAAGCCACTGGTGGATTTTAGCTAAGCCAAGGGTGAAATGGAACACAGAGGAGTACCAGAATTCCTGTTAGCTCTGTAAACCAGGCAATGGAGCACAGAGGAGTAACAGAGTTCCTGTCAGCTCTGCAAACCAGACGCAAGGGCATGTGAGTAAGACCATGGCAAGAACCACTTCTCTCCTGAGCTCACCAATGGCTCAGTTTTGAGATAGCCTTCAGTGAGCAGCCACAGCTATGACGAGTCTATGACAAGAAACCAAGGCACTCAGGTTCAGTGCTGAACAGCACTTGTTTGTATATCCTCCTTCAGTGACCTTATCAGAAGAAAATCACAGTATCACAGTATAGCAAGGTTGGAAGCGACCTCAAAGATCATCAAGTCCAACCCATTACCCCAGACCTCCCGACTAGACCATCGCACCAAGTGCCACGTCCAAACCTGCCTTGAACCCCTCCAGGGACGGCGCCTCCACCCCCTCCCTGGGCAGCCCATTCCAGTGGGGAATGACTCTCTCGGTGAAGAACTTCCTCCTCACCTCCAGCCTAAACCTCCCCTGGCACAGCTTGAGACTGTGTCCTCTTGTTCTGGTGCTGGTTGCCTGAGAGAAGAAAGCAACCTCCTGCTGGCCACAACCACCCTTCAGGCAGTGCACAGGGCTGATCTTGTTCTGTTCTACTGATGGCAGTTACAGGCACCATACCTCGTCCTGAATTCCTGCTCTATCTCATCTTTTATTTTTCTCCCTACCCAGTGGCAGACATTCACACACACACAACACAGGTTTGGGCAGAGTTTAATCATGGGGCCCTAAAGCTGAGAGTAACAGCCAGAGCTTTTGCAGAAAGACTGGGCAGGTATGTGTGCAGTTCTGGAGCCCCAAGCACAGGAAGGACATGGAAGTGTTGGAGTGGGTCCAGAGGAGGCCACGAAGATGCTCAGATGCTCAGATGCCTCTGGCTGCAGCAGCTCTGCTATGAGGAGAGGCTGAGAGAGTTGGGGCTCTTCAGCCTGGAGAAGAGAAAGCTTCCAGGAGACCTTAGAGTAGCCTTCCAGTATCTGAAGGGGTCCTACAGGAAGGCTGGGGAGGGACTATTTTTAACATCTTGCAATGACAGGACAAGGGGCAATGGGTTTAAACTGGCAGAGGGAAGATTTAGACTAGATGTTAGGAGGAAGTTCTTTACAGTGAGGGTGGTGAGGCACTGGCACAGGTTGCCCAGGGAGGTTGTGGCTGTTCCCTGCCTGGAGGTGTTCAAGGCCAGGTTGGAGGAGGCCTTGAGTGACCTGTACTAGTGGGAGGTGTCCCTGCCTATGGCAGGGGGTTGGAACTAGATGATCCTTGAGGTCTCCTTCCAACCTTACCATTCTATGATTCTATGTATTTCAGCAATGGACTGGGACCCAACAGGCTGAGATTTAATCCTGCATGGTCTGCATCTTCTGGGATTTTGTTCCTTCTCTCTGTAGTGAGAGTAATGATGCTTCCTTTCTGCCTTCTTTTCTTTGTGTGGATTGTAATAGCTGAGACTTCTCAGCAGGCTTAGCCAAGGTCTGAACCTGTGTGAGCTTCAGGCAGAAGTAGGAAGTAGCAGACAGAAGTAGGAAGGTGAATCCCCTCCTATTATCCAAGGACTCAGAGCAGATGCAGGCCTGGCTGGCTCTGCAGTCCTTAGCCAGGTGAGGCTCTGACTGAATGGCAGCAGCAGCAGAGTGAAGGCAGCGAGGAGAGAGCGCAGCAGCTCCTTTGCTGTCTGCAGGCACCACGCCTGTGCTGGCACAACATCACCCAGCACCTGCCCTTGCTGTTAGCTAGCAGCTGTTTTATGCAAGAAAACTCCATTCTGCCTTTTTGCTTTGCTTCATTCATTCAATAACCAAGATCAGATGATGCATAAGAGTTCCGTAACTCCAAGTTGGAGCTGGCAGTCTTTACAGCAACTGTCAAGATCGTTCTGTCCCTGTTCCCTTTTGGATTGTTGTTTCTATATTCAATCTTGATGAGGAGAAAGAATGTTTGCAATAACTTGATCTGTTTATTTATAACTTGCCAGACCTTTGTCTGGAAGCATCCCAAGCACAAAAAAATAAAAGTCCCAACAAACTTATATGGAATGCTATATTTTAATTAAATGGATTTATATTATCTTAGAATTTCTTTGCCAGTTTTTGTCTCCTGATTAAAAAAAAATAAAAGTAATCCATTATTCCCTTAGTACCAACATGCCTGTCTTAGCTGAAATCACTCTTGAATGGAAGCTCTTACTAAAAAGAATTTAATTTTAGCATTTTGATGGAAGCAAAGATACCAGGTTTGCTTTTACTTCTCCTCCTCAGCACCCCCATTTACATTTGCAGAAGATTTGTGCCTGGATAGGCACAATCCCAAGCACAACTCCAGGCTGGGTGGGGAATGGCTGAGAGCAGCCCTGAGGAAAAGGATCTGGGGGTCTGAGTTGATGAAAAGCTCAACATGAGCCTGCAGTGTGAGTGCAGCCCAGACAGCAACTGTGTGCTGGGCTGCAGCAAGAGCAGTGTGGGCAGCAGGGCAAGGGAGGGGATTGTGCCCCTTTGCTCTGCTCTCCTCAGACCCCACCTGCAGTCCTGTGTGCAGTTCTGGAGCCCCCAGCACAGGAAGGACATGGAAGTGTTGGAGCCAGTCCAGAGGAGGCCACCAAGATGCTGAGAGGGCTGCAGCAGCTCTGCTGTGAGGACAGGCTGAGAGAGTTGGGGCTCTGCAGCCTGGAGAAGAGAAGGCTTCCAGGAGACCTTAGAGTAGCCTTGCAGGATCTGAAGGGGGCTCCAGGAAGGCTGGGGAGGGACTATTGACAAGGTCTTGTAATGACAGGACAAGGAGCAATGGGTTTAAACTGGCAGAGGGGAGATTTAGACTGGATGTTAGGAGGAAGTTGTTTGCAGTGAGGGTGGTGAGACACTGGCACAGGTTGCCCAGGGAGGTTGTGGCTGCTCCCTCCCTGGAGGGGTTCAAGGCCAGGTTGGAGGAGGCCTTGAGTGACCTGTACTAGTGGGAGGTGTCCCTGCCTATGGCAGGGGATTGGAACTGGATGATCCTTGAGGTCTCTTCCAACCTTACCATTCTATGATTCTATGATGAATTTAGAGCTCAGCAAAGCTGCCAGGCTGACAGCACTGGAAATTCAGAGTCTCCACTTACCTGCATGCTGCTGCATTTTGCAGCAGGACTGTATATCAGCTTGGTGGGAAAGCTCCCAGTCTGGAGGCTACCTCATCGTTTCAGAGGTTATTTTCTTGGTTTATCAACACTGACAACAGCAGTGAGGTACTGGGCTTGAAGCTGTTCCCAGAGGCAGTGGGAGGATGGATGTCTGCTGGCAGAGGAGTTGCTGCTGATCTGACATTTCTGCAGCACATCTCAAATGAACATTCCTCCTGCAAGACCTCTGACCAGCAGTCCCAGAGGGGCACAGTGGGTAAGAGGGTAAGAAAGCAATCATCCATCCTGAAGCTCCATCCTGAGACTGGATGTTGCTACCTGAGATGTGAGGATGGATCCCCAAAGCATTCAAAGCCATTCCTTTTTGCCATGCATTACTTATGATGCACACTTCTCAGCAGGACAATCCAGCTGTGCCAGCTCGGCGCTGCAGTGGTCAGGCTGCTCCCTGTGTGCTGCTCAGCAAGAGCTCACTACATCCCTTTGCTCTGCCCTGGAGCCTGTGGGGCTGACACCTGATGCCATTAGGGGCAAGCTATGAAAACAATGGCATTTTGTCTTCTCCCCAGCAGTTTGGCTATCAGAAGCACAACCTATGTTGTTGTTAATTATTCTGCACGTGTGTGAGAATTGACCCCAGAGCGCCTGTAGGTGAGGATGAGAAGAATGAAATCCTTCATCTGCCATTTGTGCATGAACTCACTGTGGGACACAGGAGTGTCAGCCTGCACTAGCTGCCTGGAGTGTCTGACTCTGTTCCAACATGGCTGAACAGCCAGTTCAGCTTTCAGAAATGCTCCATCTCTTTGTTGTTTCTTTTTAAATAGCATCTTGCCTATGGAATCTAATCCTTGCTGCTTTAAAGATGTGTCTTGCTCTGGTGTGCATCTGCAGTTTATGAGGTGGAACGCAATGGCTGGTGGGGTGTCACCAGTGTGGCCCACATGCTGTGTCTCAGACACTTGTTTGATAGCAGATTCCTGACATACATCTATGGCAGTGAGTGCAAACATATTTGAGACAGGCAGGATGAGAAACAGACAGTTCAGCATCTCAGCAGATTATTTTCAGATGTTCTGTGAAAGGTTTTTTAGCGAAATTTTGTTCAGTCTCCCAAACTGTTTCACCAAAGAATGGATTTGGGGGAGTGTCTTTTTTTGATAGGATGTTTTTTTCAGATGGCTAAAATGAGGTGATGTGAATCATAGAATCTGAGAATGGCTTGGATTGGATTGGAAGGTACCTCAGAGTTCATCTACTCCAACCTCCCCACCATGGGCAGGGACCCATCTCAGCTAGACTTGGCTGCTCGAAGCCTCATGCAACCCGGCCTTCCATGCCCCCTGAGAGGAGGCATCCACAACCTCCTTGGGCAGCCTATTGCAGGGTCCCACCACCCTCCCACTGAAGAACTTCCTCTGAAGATCCAGTCTGATCCTGTCTATCTTGCCTAACCATTTAATCCCACTGTACCAAGCCAGATGCTCTGTGCAGGTTGGCTGCCGGAGCACCAGAACCTAAATTGTTAGGAATACTCCTTCAGAAGATGGTCTGAAAGATTCCTCCTCTACTAACAACTTTTCATTACAATCAAAGGTGACCTACTGTTATGAGCCAGCAACAGTCACAGTGCTGTCTTTACTGCTCCCTCCCTTTGTTATTTTTGGGCTGTGCCTATGGATGCTGCTTACAAAAATACGGTATGCAGCAGTGAAGATGAAAGTAGGGATAGAAGATTACAGCCTGGTTTGGTCAATAGGATGAAAAGGTTCACCTTAGCTGAGTACATAAATACCTGTTTTTCAGAAATTACTTCTGTCCCATAGGAGGAAAACACATTTGGATGTTTCAGGAACAGGCAGGAGTATTGCTGTTGTGAGCAGCAGCACAGTGGGCACAGGAAAGTCTCAGAGGCAAGGTCTTTTTAGTAACTGATAGAACCTGGCAAGCAAGCAAGTAGGAGAGGCAAAGTGTGATCATTTGGGCTGCTCAGAAACAGCTTAGGGACTAAAAGCCTTTTCATGACAATATTTGCATGTGGAACCAGTGGCCATGCACTTCAGTTCTGAAAAATCTCCCTGTTCCTGCTGCAGTCCTCTTCTGGCAGGTGAACTCTCACCTAGCTCACACTGCTGACTGTGCAGTGCTGCAGTCCTCCTCTTACCCTAGGGAAGGTGCTGAGTCCGTTCAGCCCAGTGACTCTGCAGATAGCTGCAGTGTTACCAGCAGAGCTGCCCTCTGTGTCTCCTGAAAAAAGAAACAAACAAAAGATAAAAGAGATCATTTGTCCTTCTGGATAACAAGCGTTGTATCTTGGAGTTATTCCACGCACACCTGAGTTGTCCAGGAGCCACAGCACTCTCTCAGGTCCTTTGTCTTCCTTTCCAAGAGCTGGCCCTCACCTGCAAAGCTGGGATCCCAATATACACATCCTCAGGTGTTTGTTCCCCTACCCTAGCCTCAGCTCCCTGCAGCACACTCTTGTCTCTCTTCTCTGGCCTGTTTCGAAGTGCTGTTTGTAATGGCACTCCAGCTCACAAAGCACCCCCAGCACATGGTTTATTTATTTGTGCCATCATAAGCTTAGATGTAGACCTTCCACAGCAGGCAAACCACATTTTAGTTCTTGTTATGTCTCTTCCCCTAGTTTGCTTTTCTCTCTTTGTTTCTGTGCCTGGCAGGATACAAACCTGTGAGCTACCCAGATCTTCCTACAGGCATCTCGGAGCACATTGCGGCAGCTGGGGTGGCAAACAGCCTCTGTCTCCACATTGACAAAACAAAGCAGGCCGCCGCTGGCTCCGAGGCTGCGGAACAGAGAGAGCTGCTGGCAAGCAGATGCTTGCAGTGCTGCTGCGTACAGAGGGAATAGGAGCAAGGAGGGCAGGAGGGGAGAGGAGCGGCGGGAGGCAGGTGTGCAGACGTGACAGTGAGGGTGGCAGTACTTGGCCAGTGCAGTGTGTGACTGCCTGGGCAGAGGACCTGTGACAGAGCTGTGTGCACCAGCATCGTTTTTACCAACTGGGAGGAAACCCAGAGAGGTGCAGCAACAGGCCATAGGCTACCCAGTAGGGTATTGGTAGCACCGGGGAGAAAATTTGGATTCTGTATCCCCTTCTCCTGCCCTCTCAGTTCTTTTGTAGCACTCCATGGGTGAGAGCTCTCTTGTCCTAGAGGACAAACTGCAGGACAAGGAGCTGTGCCCTTTGCCAGGTCTGTGTGCCCCACTGAGTGCAGAGGAAGAGCTTCTCTGGCTGAGTGTTGTGCCTGGTTCTTACAAGCACACTCTGACAAAAACAGTAGTGCTTTGCCTGCTAAAGTGCTTTTGCTTTGAACCTGACCCAGATTTTTCCAAACTGTCTAAGCTACAGAGCTATCTGGAATGCTGCAAAATCCTGCCTGCTTGTCCTGGCACACGGTGTGCAGCTCCTGCTGCACAGCTGAAGCGAGGGCTCAGAGCTCATATGGTTGGGCTCTGTACTGCATGCAGCCTACAGAAGGACTGGCAGGCATAGATGGGCATCCAGCTTGTTCCACTGCTGGCAGTGTGGTCCTGTATATTTACAGTGGCAGACTGGGAAAGGCACCTTAATAAAAAAAAAAAAAGAAGCGCCTTCATTGAATATAGAAAGTTGCATTTATATATTGTTTAGATGTGGGACTGCTCTATGATGGCCTTCCTGAAATCCAGCAATACACTGTGGGCCAAGGATTCACCGCAGGACGCTGGCTGGAGACCCAAGACTGTCTTTGTACTCCCTCCCATTGCCAGAACATTATTTCAGAAACACAGCAAAATAGGTGGGTTGGAAGCTGCCACTGACCTTACCCAAGGTCTGACCTCTCTGTCAGCCTGGGAGGCAAGGATCCAGCACTGAAAGATGGGTTTCAAAGAGACAGACACTGAAATCCTAGCTCAGCTGAAGTACAGGGGAGTCTTGATCAGCGGATTTCACTTGGTTTGTGTAAGAGTGGAGCCGAGGTGGAGCCAGCATCTCAGTTTCAAACACAAAAGTCTAATAATAAGGACAGGACCTTGAAGACCACGGAATGAAATTCTGTGTCCAGTTGTACTCCCCACCGGTTGAGCAACCTTGGCAAAAACTTGACATTGAGATTTTCAAGGCTGCACTAGAAAGAAAGAAATGTGGAGAGGGAGTGCTCAGGAGGCAGCTGCCTGGGCAGGCAGATAGAAGCGTGGCTTTGCTGTGAGCCCAGGTGATGGATGGTGGGCAGAGGGGCCTTCGGGGAAAGAGAATCGAGCACTTGACTGTTTGCAGAACTTGGCTGCAAAATGTCAGCTGGGAGGAAGGGAGCAATATTTTCCTCCCTCCAACCTAGCCCACTTCTAGCTGCAAAGTCCTGCTGAATATGCAGAGCCTCACCTAGCTGGTAACAAACATGGGGGCGTATGGATAGGATTATCTTATTATTCTTTTGCTGTATTCACAGGAGTAAGATCAAAGGAAGGATCCCACGCTCCACTGCAGATAGGAGGCCTTTTCCTTTCTGTGTAAGCAGAGCGACTTTGGGGGTTTTTTAAAGCAGTCACAAAGAACTGTGCAGTAGAAATCATTCCCATGTGAGTGTCTGCAGGGTAAGGCTGAAAGTGCCAAAGTGAAACCTAAAATTTTTGGAAAGCCATAGTAAAATTACATTCCCCCTGGTTGCAAGAGAATAAAGGGAAAGGAATAATACAGGTCAATTCACAGTATCACAGTATCACAGTATAAGCAAGGTTGGAAGAGACCTCAAAGATCATCAAGTCCAACCCATTACCACAGACCTCAAGACTAGACCATGGCACCAAGTGCCACGTCCAAACCTGCCTTGAACACCTCCAGGGACGGTGACTCCACCACCTCCCTGGGCAGCCCATTCCAGTGGGGAATGACTCTCTCAGTGAAGAACTTTCTCCTCACCTCCAGCCTAAACTTCCCCTGGCACAGCTTGAGACTGTGTCCTCTTGTTCTGGTGCTGGTTGCCTGAGAGAAGAAAGCAACCTCCTGCTGGCCACAACCACCCTTCAGGTAGTTGTAGACAGCAATAAGGTCTCCCCTGAGCCTCCTCTTCTCCAGGCTAAACAATCCCAGCTCCCTCAGCCTCTCCTCATAGGGCTTGTGCTCGAGGCCTCTCACCAGCCTCGTTGCCCTTCTCTGGACACGCTCAAGCACCTCAATGTCCTTCTTAAATTGAGGGGCCCAGAACTGGACACAGTACTCAAGGTGTGGCCTAACCAGTGCAGAGTACAGGGGGAGAATGACCTCCCTGCTCCTGCTGGCCACACTATTCCTGATGCAGGCCAGGATGCCATTGGCCTTCTTGGCCACCTGGGCACACTGCTGGCTCATGTTTAGGCGGGTGTCAATCAGCACCCCCAGATCCCTTTCTGTTTGGCTGCTCTCCAGCCACTCCGACCCCAGCCTGTAGCTCTGCATGGGGTTGTTGTGGCCAAAGTGCAGCCCCTGGCACTTGGATTTGTTGAACGCCATCCCCTTGGACTCTGCCCATCTGTCCAGGGGCTCGAGGTCCTGCTGCAGAGCCCTTCTGCCCTCCAACCCACCAACATCTGCCCCCAGCTTGGTGTCATCTGCAAACTTGCTGGTGACTGTCTCGATGCCCTCATCCAGATCATCAATGAAGATGTTAAAGAGGATGGGGCCCAGTACTGATCCCTGGGGGACAGTGCTAGTGAGCGGCCTCCAGCTGCATGTGGCACCATTCACCACCACTCTCTGGGCTCGGCCCTCCAGCCAGTTCCTAACCCAGCACAGACTGTTGCCAATTCCAACCCAGCACTGCGGAATTAAAAGGTGAGTTTTGAAACAGCTGATCCTGGTTGTCATCATGGTCTCAGAACAGGGAGGGGAGAGCCAAAGGAAAATATTAAAAGGGTGAATAGAAATGTGGCTGTGGCCATTTCAGTAACTGTGATGAATTTTGAAAGGATGTTTCATCTTCTGGGCAAGGCTAAATTACAGACAGGATGAGAGATGGGTTTTGGGCTCAGTACAAGGCTGCAAATCACTTGAATGGCTCCATCAGAGCCATGGCTGACATCAGACAGCAGAGGTGTGACCAGTTTAGGGACTTAGGAACATGGCCATTCAAACGTCATTCACTGATTAATTTGCATAAAAACACAGAGTGATAAAATGCCTTCTCTCTGTGGATGAACTCTCTGTGATTTTCCTAGCAATGCTAAAAAGTGCTGAAGCAAGGAAAAGTATCCAAAGCTCACTGTAGTGAAGCAGCTGCTCTGCTCTACTTTCTGGAGTTGCCTCAGCTGTTCTCATTGCTCAGCCAGCTCACTGACCTGATCCCCTGGTTCCCTTCTACACCAGTGTCCTCTTTTCCATCCGGGGAGACAGCACTCTTCTGGGCCGTGCAGGGATCATCCGACCTGATGTGTAACACATGAAGCTCATGAGAGAAGCTGCAGCACGAGCCAGAGCCTTCTTACCAGGCAGCTTCGGCTGCAGACCCGCAACGGTCTGCAGCTGATCGCAGGTGCCGCAGGCAGCTCTGCCTGGTGGCTGAGCCTGTGAGCTGAGAGGTGAAACCCGAGGACACTACATACTCACATACTTCTGTTTGCACAGGACTGTGAGTCAGGAGGCAGTTATGGGTAGGCAAGACCTTGGTCCCCCTTGTCCCAGCTCAGTCCTGTTTTTAGAGAGGTGCTGAGCAGCTCCTGCTGTCACACTGTGCAATCACCGCTAGCAGCTGCACGCTTCTGACCCTCCTCCTGATGCCTTTTCTCTCTCATAGAAAGGCCTGGATGATCTTGTCCTGCTCTTTGTTCTAATGCTCTCGCTGTCACAATACTTGGGTTTCACAAAGACCTGTCAAGGTAGCATTTCTGGGAAGCTGCAAACATCATGTTGCTGGTGGAGCAAGGCGAGACAAGAGGTATGTCACTGCTGTACAAAAGCGTGTGCCCCAGGAAGCACCTGCTGACCCTGCTCCAGAAATGGGGCACTTCTCAGCTGTGCCTGGCATGATGCTGAAAAGGCTGTAGGCAACCTGCTGCCACAGTCACCTCCCTGTGAGTCTCCCAGATGTAAGATTACATGGTGACACAGCAGCCCAGCCTGGCACTAGCCCACCACATTTGCCCCTTGCTCCATTCCTTGCAGTGGTTGCAGGCAGTAGTGCCCCAAACCTTGGTCATCCCAAGTAGTACTGTAGCGAAGCAGGCAGACTGTGTTCTGTGGGTTTCTGTCTCTCTGAGATAAAAAATCTGAATTTCTTCTCTGTGCCAGGAGGGCATGGTCACATTCCCCCAGGGAGCACAGAGGGAAGGAAGGTACATGCATGCCTTCTCCAAATGTATGGCTAGGAAGAGGCCTGGTGTTCCTCTCTGCCCCCCACAGCAGGAGGACTTCCATGCGCAGGCAAAGAGACTTGGAGGGGTGCAGGAGGCTGTTTCTCCATGAGCAGTGAAATGACATCCCCTAGTTGTACCTTCTGTGTGGTTATTGGAAGCCTTCAGTGATTTGCTTTGTCACTTGTCAGTCAGTTGTTATATTCATAGGGGAAAAGGAACATACAGGACAGTGACATGCAGCATGTATCTGAAATAACATTTTAACCCTACTGGATGGAGATGAGTCCCTGGGCTCCAGATCTCCAGCTCTGCTGTTATCCATTTTCAGAGTTTTTCCCAGTGCCAGCAGTTTCAGAGGAGTTCCTGGGGACGAATAACAAAGTTGAGTGAACACAGAGATGGTCTAGATTTGAAGCATTGGTTTAGGAAATACATCTGAGCGATGAAAGTGCTATTTTAGGAAATCAGTTCAGCACCATTTTCAGCTTCACAGATACTCCAGGCAAAAAAAGACCTAACCTGTTAGCTCATTTGTCCATCTTTCTTGCCAAGGAATGATTGTGGGAGCCATTGATACCTGAATTGTGTCTTTCCAGCTGCCCTCTTTGCAGCAGCATCAAAACATTGGCTGCAGGTTGTTCCTTGCTTGCAGTTTCTAAATCAAACACACCACTGTTAGCTATGCTTAGCAGGGGAAGCAGCCAGCAGCTGGATGCAGCTATCCAAAGGACAGGACAAAGCTTTGAGCAATAATTTTGATTCCTCTGAATCAGGCTCACATATTCAGAGAAGAGAATGAGAAAAGAGAACAGCCCAGTGCACGAGAGCTTCGTGCTTCATTACCTTCCTAGTGCCTCCAAGACAAATGAGTTTTTTCCCTGCCAGGACCAGATAGGTTAGGATTAATTCTCGACTTTCTCAGTCAAGACAAATATGCAGAACTTTGAATTCTTTCCCTGCAGTTTGATGAGGAAGCAACCATTTTGCCTTTACCTGCTGAAAAATCATTGCCTTTTGGGGATTGATGGCTCTTTAATCTGGTTCTGAGGTTGTTGCTAGGAGGTGCACAAGTACAGCTCAAATTGCAGAGCCCACTACTCGCAAATGCTCAGATTAGTAGAAACAGAGCAAGAATCTACTCGTGAGCTCCTTTGTACCCTTAAGCATCAGGAGGGACTCCGCTGGGAATGCAAGGGTTAACGTGGCACAGCTGTGAGGACGGAGAGGAGAAACAGGCCCCAGCAGCATATATTTTCTCCCTTTCCTTGCTAAATCTCATTTTCTTATGCCATTTTTCTATTGCTAGCAGCTAATTTCTCTCCTGGATTGCTCCAATGTTTCCCTAGCAGAGGAAAAGCCCGAGGGTGGCGGCGGTCACCGGGAGGGAGTCTCCGCAGCGGCGCAGCCTCCCTCAGCCTCCAGGGAGGAACAGTCGCGCCCCAGTGGGCTGCAGAGTTCCATAAAAGCCTTTCCCGTGGTGTGGCTCTCGCTAAACGCCGTGGGCAGAATGCGTAAGCCGGGAGGCTGCGAGCCCATGCTCCTCGCTGGGCCGGCAGGGTGATGGATGTGCCTTTTGTCCCAGCGCTCGCCGCCGGCCCCGCTAACTCCGCGCTCCTGCAGGGCTGCTTCGCGCCTGGGAGCAGTGCCGGGCAGCGCGGGGGGCACTCGGCACTGCGAGGGGCACTCGGCAGCGCAGGGCAGGCCTGGCACTGCGGGCGGCACCCCGCGCAGAAATCCGACAGGACACAATCGATATTGGCAATTCAGAGACTTGGACAGCAAAACCGGAGAGATCAGCGTCGCTGCTGCGGCAGCTCCAAATATCCAAGGAGAGGACAAGAAGCTGACCAGTAACTTGGATTTCTCTTTCAAAGAATAAAATCCCTTTTCTTTAATGTCATCTCCCTTTACATCGGTGTTTGCATTTTTTCAGCCAGCCAAACAACCACAGTATCAGATGGAGTCCCTCTTTCTTCTCCCAGCATGCTCACAGCTGGAATATGCAAAGCTTTAATCTCCATTTATAAGAATGTTAGTGAATAAATTTACACTCAGTGTTGCTAGGGAGCCTGAATGGCAAATAATGATGATCTCGACATCCTGAGATGGTTGACAAGGTATTAGTAATCTGGATTACAATGCCCTTCTGTCATGCTGCAATACAGAAAATACATGTGATGTGTTAACATGAACAACAAGAGATGGAATTTCACTGCTATAATCCTTCTACTCAACCCTGAGATCCTTTATAAGGACTTGGCTTTTAAAAAGAACAATTCCTAACATGATGCTTGCAGTGTGGCAAGGCAAAATTTGCTAGTGATTGCCTAAGGAGGAGAACACTTAAGCTACTGTTTGGGAAAAAGAATCCAATGACTTGGGTGTCCTTTTTATTATGTCTGATTTAAGGAAAACATCTGGCCTGGGGTCAGCTTTTCAGCAATGACCTCAGTGTGTGAGGGCACCAATTAACTTTGTTGTTGACACAAACTTGGGAGGTTTTCTTGGTCTGGGGGGATGGTGGAGATGGTAATCAGAGGACCCAGGGGACCAAAGTATCAGGAATCAAATAGCATCCCACAGCACAAGTTGGAGGACAAAGCACCAAGGCACTAATAAGAGGATAAACTCAGAGCTCATCAGCTGGAAACTGCTGAGGAGGAAGAGCGCTTGGGTACAGCAGCCAAATTCAGGGTGACTAAGTTTTGGCAGTGTGATGCCTCCAAATGGTCCCAGGGGAGGTATTTCCAGTGGCAGGGAAATAGAAAACAGTGGCTGTCTTGAGGTACCATTAACAGTTTGATACTATGAATTATTAATATAATAAATAGTACAGGTCATCATGAGACAATGGCACAGGTTGCCCAGGGAGGTTGTGGTGCACAGAATCACCCAACATGATCAAAGATCACGTTGGATGATTCTGTGCACCACAATCTCCCTGGAGGTGTTTGAGGCCAGGTTGGAGGAGGCCTTGAGTGACCTGTACTAGTGGGAGGTGTCCCTGCCTATGGCAGGGGGTTGGAACTAGATGATTTTTTAGGTCCCTTCCAACCTTACGATGCTATGATTCTATGAACACATTGAGACTGGACATAAAATGGAACAGTAGAGCAGCCCTGCTGACTGCCTTTGAGGTGAAGTTTGGCCAGCTTCTGGCACAGCTATCTGCTGCTGCAGTGGACTGCAGCTGAAGATCCTGGCTGGGGTCTGCCTCCCCTGCCTTCAAGGACAGCTCCTGCCTCATCCACACCTCTGCATCAGAACCTGCCACCCAGGCTTGCAGTAGAGTTGGAAAGGAGCAGGCAGTTTAGGGGCTGTGATCTGCCTGACCCATTTTGGCAGGTGCTCTGGGACAAGGTGTGTGACATCCCTGGAGTGCATGCTTCACTCTGCTGCTAGACCTCTGCACCTGGCATGACCACTTGCAGCTTGCCTGCAGTCAGTAGGCTCAGGCCAGCTGAGCACAGGAAAGCTTTGCCAGACAAACACTTTCCTCTCCAAATATTGCTGCTGGTATTCCAGACACACAAATATTGAAACCATCTGTGTACCTTTTGGGGAGGTTACTCAGTTATGGTTCTCTTCAGGATCCATGAATAGGTTTGAGGAGCGAATTAAGGTTTGGATTTTTGAACTGCAAATACAAATTTAAATAGTTCACTGTTTAAGAACTTTTTTTTTTTTTTTTTGGAAGCTGTTGAAAAACTGAGATTCTTTAAAAAAGGGAAAGGGCAAGTTTTTAAATTATTGTGGCAGTTTGTGCTGTTGTTTTCAGGAAAATGGGATTTTTCCAAACTAGTGAGTCAGTAACTAGAGGATTTCTAGCTCAAACTAAGTAAGCTGGCTTTGCCTGTTTGTGAGGGTCACAGCTTCAGATTTTGAATCTTGTTTTGACTGACACACTCTTCATTTCAGTGTGGCAACAGCTGAGAAAAAGCAGGATTTTTACACTGCCTGTCTTGGTTTGGCACCGGCTACAGGAGCTCAGTTGCTGTGTCTGTCATGTCTGGTAAGCAGCTGAAGGCCTGACCTGCAAAGTGCCTGTGCACATTCCTGGGGTGGCCTCACCTGCTCGTGCACTGGGGTTCCTCTTCCCAAGTCCTCCCAACAAGCACATTTGGAAACATCAAGCGTAAAGATTGAGGACCAGGGCCTGAATATGTACCTGTGGCTCCAAAAGAGCAGCACGGGCAGTTTTTCTTGGGAAAGAGACAGAAGGAAGGCCTGTGGCAGGCTGCTCACTTCTGACTCTGATTGTGCCCGGCCCTGAAAAGCCAGCTCTGTCCCTAGCAGCCAGCCTTTGCTTGTCATACCTGAGCCTTGCCATTACTTTGGGGGTTCAGCACTGGTTTTGCTGAGATCCATTACATTGCTTGAGGTGTTTCAAGGCAGTTCAGGTGTAGACAGCACCTTCAGGCAGCGCAGACCTGCCCTCCTCTCCTCACCCACCATGGGAGGCAGTGCTTCAGTCCTGTGTTCACACAGGCAATCCTCGCTCCCTGAAGAAGTCCTGCTGAAGTACATGGCAGCAGCAGCACCAGCATGGGCTTGTGCAAGCAGACAAATCACTCTGGAAAATGTTGCCGTCAAAGGAGAGCTCTCTGGAGTTCTGCTTTTCGTATTCATGAGAGACGGCAGAGCTGCAGCAGACTGAAAGTAAACACCATGCATAATTTAAGGAATATGCACTGCAGAAAGATTCTTTAAAATTGCCTACAGAAGACCCAGAAAGATGTTAATGACTACTGTGGTGTGCTGTGGAAAACAACAGAGCCTGCGTGCAGGTTCCCATAGTGCCTGCCTGTCCGATGCCACTGCTGGTGGTGCTGCTCTGATGCAGCAGCGCAGGTCACTGGCAGAGACTTCATTCTCACAGCATGGTGGTTGATGGTGCTGTTTTCAGTGCCATGCTGAGGCTCATGAGCTCACCTGCAGCCTGGCTCCTGCTGGCAGGCAGTGCATCTGCTCTCTGCCTGCCCTGAGACCCCAGCCATCAGCTTAGCAGAGCTGGATTTAGGCTGGGTCTCATTGGTGCCTACCTTGGTGTTGTTTCCTAAGGCACCTTGTCAAATGCACGTTTTTGCTGGATTGAAATTCAGAGTGAAGGATGGATGGAAAAGAGGGGATGTTCTGCTGGGATGCCACATCTACCCACAGACACCTGCTTTGAAACAGAAAGGGGAAGAAAAGATGGCAGAGCATAAATCACCAGCTATTAGCAAGGAGCAGAGGACTGGCAGTCCTGGGCAGAGCTGCCATTCCCCTAAGAGCATTACCCTCTGTCCAAGAGTAGCCTAGAGCAGCTCCTTCCAAGCAAGGACAAGAAACCTGAGTGTTGCTGTTACTGTTTTTCTCCAGATAAAATGTCTTTCACACTGTATGAAATGAAGAGGGTGTTGCTCCCTGAGAAATTAGTGTTTGCACTCATCTCAAGGCTTGTGTCTTTTAACTGCCTGCAGCAAGGCAAACAGAGCTAGGAAGTTTTTCTTAAACACCTGTAAGGATTCCTTGCATTTCAGTCTGGGCATATGGCTTGATGCTCCTCCAGTTCCCAGTTGGCAAAAATAAAGATCCATAGTCAATTAGAGACAGTGAAAAGTAAAAAGTAATCAGAGCTACATCAAAACAAAGCCAAAAATCATCCAGAATTCAATTTCAGACACCAAAGACAGAAGGCACTGTTCCGTGTTACACAGTGCAAGAGAGAGGACAAGCATCACTCCCAGCCAGGCTCCTGCAAAGCTGTGGAGCCCTGAGAAAGCAATTTGCTTTCTTCCCTCCCTCTACACCACATAGCTGTGGTCTTTGGGTAGTATGGGCACACAGCAGCAGCAACATCAAGAGATCAGATCCAGTTTGTTGTTCTGGGAGTACCTTTCTACACTTTAGCCACAACAACTCCAAGCAGTGCTACAGGCTGAGGACAGAGTGGCTGGAGAGCAGCCAGGCAGAGAGGGACCTGGNGGAGGTGTTAAAAAAGAGCCTGGATGGGGCACTTAGTGCCATGGTCTGGTTGATTGGCTAGGGCTGGGTGCTAGGTTGGGCTGGATGAGCTTGGTGGTCTCTTCCAATGTGGTTGATTCTATGATTCCATGAAGGAGAAGCTCCCTGTCTTCTTGACAGGGTTTAAGATGTCCCCCAGATGCTACGGCTGGTGCAGATGCAGAGCTTGCAGCCTGCTGGGAAGTCTGCAGCACTACTGCTGCTGCTGCTGCGCTCTGGAGAGAGAACCCAGTTAGACAAATCAGCTACACTTGTGAGATTCTAGCTACAGCAGGTGCAGGCTTTCCTGTTTGCTTTATTGTATCGCAGGCACTTCGGTTGCTAGCAGAATGGCAATCACCATGGGATCTGTGGCAATGTGCTCTTAGGAGGCACCTCTTTCAAGAAGGGCTGCAGAGAAGCCCTCTAGAGCACTATTTAATTGAATTGTTGTAGCCATTAATTATTTTTCATTAGAAGCCAGATATATTTAAAAGAACAAGAAGCTGAATTCTGAGTGCTCCAAAAAGCAGTGAACAAAAACTCCCCAGTTACTTCAAAATCTCCTTGAGCTTCAAAGAAGTAATTAAAATTTCATTTCTGTTAAAGGAAAAAAAAAAGTCAATCATTATTCTTTCACAAAGAGCTTTTTTTTTTTTTTTTTT